>JARVLU010000324.1:1642574-1657930 GCA_031762415.1 Simpsonichthys santanae
CCATCCATCCATCCATCCATCCATCCATCCATCCATCCATCCATCCATCCATCCATCATCTTTACCCGCTTCTTTCTTTTGGGGTCACTGGTGCCCATATCCATTAGTTATTGTGTGAAAGACGTGGGACACCTGGACATGTCTCCAGTCCATCACAGGGACACATAGAGACAAATGAAACAACCATTCTCTCTCTATAGGGACAGTTTAGAGTTACCGATCAGTCTTACATGCATGTTTTTGGTCTGTCAGAGAAAACCCACGCAGTACAGAGAGAACATGCAAACTCCACCCAGAAAGGCCCCCGGACTGGGATTTGAACCAGCAACCTTCTTGCTGAGAGGCAGCAGCTCTCGGTATTTGCTCTTTTTCTGAAAGTCTTTAAAGCAGCTTCAGCTTCTGGAGCCAACACGGCTGCAGATCTTTTATTTGTTTCATCTATTGATGATAAGTGAAGAATTGCTGCTGAGTCCAGTTCGTTTGGTTCTGTCTGTCGACGAGTTCCCTTCAGTGGGTCTGAGCGTGTGGTTCACCCAGAAATCTGTTTCACTCTCTGTTTCATCAGTTCTTTTAAAGGTTGCAGCTCCCAGGCTCGTCACGGGGCTTCTAATTAAAGTTCAGCAATAGAACAAATTGAAGGATGTGGTCTGGAAGGACCCGACCCAGCAGAATCTACAGCCCTAAACCAAACGAGTTGAGTTTGAAACAGATAATAACTCAAAGACAAACAGTAAAAACTGATCAGAGCAGCAGAGATCTGCTTCTGTTCAAGTCAAAAATCAAAGACGGGAAGGAAAATTAAACTCAGCACAAGCTCTACAAAATAAAACAGCACCATGGTGCTGCAGCTCTACAAAATAAAACAGCACCATGGTGCTGCAGCTCTACAAAATAAAACAGTACCAGCTCTACAAAATAAAACAGCACCAGCTCTACAAAATAAAACAGCACCAGCTCTACAAAATAAAACAGCACCAGCTCTACAAAATAAAACAGCACTGCGTGCACGTAAAACCTGCATCTTTTCTAAAAACAACACGAGACCTGAGTGCAATGGAAGCGAGGCAGCACAGACGCAGTGGAGCAGAAACGTTGGTCACGCAGCTCCTGTTTATCTGCAGATGATCAGCAGACAGTATGACAGAAGATACCTGATGTACGTGGAGATTGTCCCGTGTCCCTTTGCTTCTGTCCCTCGTCAGACTGTCCCAGCTCTGAAACGGTCCTCGCCTGATGTCAGTGCAGCTCCTTCGGTTCTGGTCCAGTCTGCTGCAGCTCAGACTGACTGGACCAACCATGCAGCTCTTTGTTTGCTCTGATCCAATCCTTCCCCCTCCAGAGTTCACTGGGTTTATGCTGCTGGAGCTTCTGGAGGATTGTTGGACATCTGGTTCACGCGTGCGTTTGGAAAACTAGGTCACGTCTTTTTTTTTTTTTTCTTTTTAAACAAAAAAATCTGTTCTTGGAGCAACGTCAGGAGTTCAGGGGCTTCTGGGACTTTTGGTCGCAGCACAACGAACTGCGTGGGTGAAATCTGCCCAAAAATGCCAAATATGTTCCCGCTGACAAGCGCAGGGTTAATTAGGTGAACCCTGGCAGCTCAGACGAGTTCACCGTAAACACATTTGTCAACGTTCAAACGGGTCACAGAACGTTGGACTTTACGTCATATCTTCAACACTTGTTACACCCTCCAGGTTAAGATGGAGGACTTTCCAACATGTTCACCGTATCGTTATTATTGAACGTGTCAGACACAGATCGGGTTTTAGAACCTTCAGTTCTGCTGAAGAAACGTTTCCATCTGAGCCTGAATGATTTACAGTAAGTCTGAGCCCGACTCGTTTCATCACCGGCCTCCGAGCCTGCGTCACACATGTTCACCACGAGCTGGCCCACTCCTCTCTGGAGTAAAGTTCACAGCTGGGGGAACGTACCGGTCCACGCTCGTGTTGCAACCATCAGTCAAAGTCTGATTCAGTGGGAGAACTTTAACTTTACCAGCTCTTATCTGCAGAAGACATGATGAACCCTCTGAGTGGAGAACAGGCCTCACATTCACCGCCAGCTGTTTGAAACATCTGTCCTCCACTCACTTTGGGCTCAGGTTTGAACCCTGTTCACACAAGAACCTCATGTTTCCTCACAATGTTGAGTATCCTGCTAAATGTTTTTCTATTGCAGAGCGGGGGGGCATCCATCTACTTTTGCTGTGAGAACAATAACGTGAGGAGAACTGGCCACCACTGGCCACCCCCTGGCTGCTCCACTGCTCCTGCTGGTGCATAACGTCTCCCACTCACCAGGATCTGTCAAATTATGGTCCTCTGTTCTTCTCCACCGTGTAACTCCGACCGACTTGAATAGTTTGCACTAAAAACATTTAGGTTTACTTGCACTCTGTTCAGCTCCAGTCCAGAAAAACATTCGTTTGGGACAATAAACATATTCATTACTCATATTCCTCAGCGATTGGGGACATTGGCATGCCGCTTTTTTTTTTTTTTTTTTAATTACATATTGTTAGGGGAACTTTGATCAAGGGTTATGGATGTTTTTAACTACTATGTCTGAGAACGTTAACTGCCCATGAACCATGTGTTGAGTCAGCAGAGAGCTGAACGAGGAGCTGATTTGATGCTGCACGTGCAGCTGGTAGCTCCATTGTCGCCTTCGAGTCTGTGAGCTCAGAGGAGCTGATAAGCATTATAAAAACACTTCCTGCACACATCTGCCTTATAATCTGTCTGTTTTAGCATTTTTTGACATCTTTGTTTTTTTTTTAAAAAGTGTATTTCTCTCTTATGAT
The DNA here is from genome assembly GCA_031762415.1 of Simpsonichthys santanae. NCBI lineage: Eukaryota > Metazoa > Chordata > Actinopteri > Cyprinodontiformes > Rivulidae > Simpsonichthys > Simpsonichthys santanae. The sequence goes on from JARVLU010000324.1 coordinate 1,645,384, forward strand.
TGTCTATTGTTGATTGTCCAAGGAAAATCTGTTGTTGTTGTTGTCATCATCCTTAGTTTGTAGCCAGGTCTCTCTTGTAAATGAGTCCTCGAGGCTCAATGAGATTAACCTGCCTAAATAAAGGTTGAATGAATGTCCGGTGCAGATGTTCACACCAGGCTTCAACATCTGTGTAAGCCTGGTGTAAACATCTGTCTTCAAACTGGGTTTGAAAATCTTCTCCTGTCGTTGTGTGTGGCTCCTAGTAAGAAAGACAGTGAGCGGTAGTTTTATCCAACACGTGCGTTAAAACACAGAACAACGCTGAGACCTTATGATCAACTCCCCGACAGTTTGGTGTTTTTAAAACGAAATGGATGATTCAGTTATTTAAAGACGAGTGTTTGAACCACTGATTTCTGACAGTCCACCTTAAAGTGGCACATCTGAAGTTTGATCTCATGAGATTCCAGCGGGTGATTCCTGATGGTGACGAGCTGATGTTGAAAAGCAGGTTATCTCTGACGCACTCAGGTGCCAGGAGCAGGAAGGGCAGGGCAGTTTCTGTTTTTAGATGCTGATGGAAATCACTCTCTCTCTTGCCCAACATCAGGTTTTCTGTTTTTATGGTGAAGGCACTTCTGTTGCGTTCAGCTGCTGTTATGACTTCTTGCCACTAGATGGCGTTACTCTGACCGTGTAAAGGAGACGGGGCCGTGTTCAAGAAGGTAACGGAGCAAGACTCAGAAAAGACCAGACGAGGTTGTGTTCGGTGATGTCTGGTGCAGTTTTTGTAATAAAATGTGTTCGTTTAACATCGTTTCCTGTTTCATTATAACTGAAACAACTCTGATTCACTTCAGTTTGTTTCTAAAGCACCAAATCACAAGAGAAGTCGCCTCAGGGCACTGAAACATTCACATACACTTAATAACTTTACTTATCTAAGGAGCTTTGAGTTTTCTCTACATCAACGTCTCCCATCACACACATCCTGACTCTGACTGTTTCCTCAGTAAATCTGAAAACCTCAAATCCTTGTGTTGGTACTTTTCTGGTACTTTTTGTTTTTCAAACAGTACTTGTCGTGCACACGCTGAGCTTTGTCTAACACACTCTGTTTGAGATTTGCAGATGATGTTGAGCGTTTGACAAAACTTGGTGGTGGTGGTGAAGTAGGCGAGGTCTTTTTATTCATGAATCCTGAACTTTTTGAAGAGAAACAAACGAGACATTTGTTGATCCTAAAATATCTTAACAAACGTAGCTCACTGTCCAGTTTTGCAGAAAGACGTACTTGAGCAGGTTTTCACAGCTTTGATACAAACCATTCTTACATTTAGAGGATTCATTGTTCTCTGGTCTTGATCTGTAGTTCTCCAAACTTTCTGAAGGTATTCTAATGTTTTGGTTGAGACTTGAGCAGCTTTTTCAGACCTTTTAACGGCCTAAAGATCTTGTCAACAAGCACTTTGTCATGGAGTCTTCTACTTGTTGTTTGCTAAACGGAGATTTAATCTGAGTTTTCTTCAACAAAGTCTTTCTCTTTGTAACTCTCCCATTAAGCTCAGACTGGTAAAGAACTCAGGCAACAGTTGTTGTATGCACCACAGTCTTTCCATCTCACCTGCTGAAGCTCGTACAGTAACTCCTTCAGAGTGGTCTCGGGTGTCTTGGTGGTCTCTCTCACTGTTCTTCTTTTTGCATGGTCACTCAGTTTGTGAGGACGACCTGCTCTTGGTAGATTTACACTTCTTCCATTGGAATGAACAGAACTCCTGGGATGTTTAGAGTTTTGGAACTCCTTTTGTTTCCATCCTGACTTGTACTTTTTATTAGTCTTTTCTCCAAGGTGTGCTTTGATCTTCATGTTGTCATGGTAACCAAGAAAACTGATTAACCTGTGAAAAGACCATCCAGATGCAGGTTTTCCCGTTGTACAATCACCTGGGACACGCCCACTGCCCTCAGGTGATTCACGTCATTATCTGTCACTACTACGGTAGTTGGACCTAGTCACTTTAAAGTGGGTCAATATTTATCCATCCATTATCTTTTACCCGCTACTTCTTGTTTGGGTCATGGGGGTCACCGGTGCCCGTGTCCAGCAGTCACTGTGCGAGGGGTGGGGGACACCCTGGACAGGTCTCCAGTCCATTACAGGGCCACATAGAGACAAACGAGACAAACAACCATTCAATCTCTCACATAGGAACAGTTTAGAGTCACCATCGGTCTAACATGCATGTTTTTAGTCTGTGGGAGGAAACTGGAGAAAACCCACACAGCACAGAGAGAACATGCAAACTCCACCCAGAAAGGTCCCTGGACCGGGGTTTGAACCAGGGTAACCTGCTCGCTGAGAGGCAGCAGCTCTACCTACTGTACCACCGTGCAGCTCGTGAATATTTATAGTCATTTAATTTACATTATTTATTCTTATTTTAATGACACTTCCTTGTGTAATTCAGTTTTCACTTTGTTATTGAAGCCCAATTTATTTGAACTAACTGATTTCTAATAAAACATCCAAGGTGATGAATAATTTTATAAGAACTGGAGCATCACTGATTAAGACCAGTGGTTCCTAATGTTTGGATCTGGACCCCACTTTGAGTCTTGATCAAGATAAGTGCTATTTGTTGTCTTCACTGGATGTTTCCACACAATGACCAAGTTAATGCTCTGATTTTAACCCGTCACAGGTGAGATACACTCAGGTGGAGCAGTGGGTAGCTGTGTAGGCGCCTGGGAGCATTTAGGGATTGGGTGTCTTGTTCAGGGACACCACAGGATGTGTGCATGGTGGGGAGTTGAACCTGTGACTTTCTGGTCCCAGGTCGGCTGCCCTACCTCTACACCATCTCGGTCCCCAGTATGACCCATGATGAGGGCCATGATGAAAGATCTAAAATACAAAAAGTCATAAATTGTTAAAAAGCTGAAGTTTTGGTTCATTTGAGGTGTTTGTACACTTCAGTAGTTTGGGTCCTAGTTCTCTGCTGCTGGTACTTTATGGATCAGAACCTGAACAATTTGGTATCCACTGGGTTTAAACCACCTTAAAATATTATAAAAGTCTGACTTCTAGGAAGAAAAGAAAAATAATCCTGTTAAGATAAACCCCTGAAACCCAGAGAACCAGTTGTAGAGGTCAGAACCTGTGGAACAGGTATCAAGATCAACGCTAAGAGAAGGTTAGATGATAATCTGAGTTTAATGGTTCAACAGTATCTGGACTTGAATCTGGAGCAAAACTCACCCACATGTTTTACAGGTGTAATGAAAATGAATGTACATGCACCCTGTTGTTCTTTAACCTGGTGAAAGGTGCAGCAGAGTTGCATACTGGTAATTGTTTCCACATCAAACTGGGACATCAGGTTTGACCCAACCCTCATCTTCCACTGAGCCATGTTATATAAAAGGTTTAGGTTTTTAAAAAAACGAAGAAGAAGAAGGTGCAGGAAGAACCGGTGCATCCGGTTGGTTCTGCCTGCCGACGTTCTGGCACGTTTTTTAATTCTTGATGCAGAGAACAAGTGTTCAGTGCAGAGATCAGCTGTGAGAGGTCGTCCAGCTCCCAGGCCTGTCAGCAAAACATCCCCAAGGTGAGAAGACAAATATAAACTTCTGATTGGTTCTGATTTGAGCTTTTGTTCTTGTTTTTGTCATTTTAAACCTAAAATGTGATCAGTTTATTAGAAAAAAAAAAGCCTTTTTGTGGTTTTAACAGAAATGCATTTCATGTTCCTGTAGGTACATTTTGTGCACACGTTTGAATTCCTTTGTGCAAAAACATGACATAAACTCAGTATTTGCATAAACACACTAATGATCAAGTCGTGGTTTTAAACCTAATTGGGATCTGTGCTGACAGTGGCTTTTGTCCGTGATGTTTTTAAAGACGTGTTTTGTGCTGATTTTAAAGTATTTTTCATAAATATTTATGCATCTGTCAGCGTCTGATGATCACCGACTCGTTTTATAGTCCAGTAGAAAACCAAAGTGAAAGCTGTGATTGGCTTCAGCTGGAAGTTAACTGGTTAAGTGCAAGTTTCCAGGTCTTTGCTGGTTTGTGATGTTTGCTGTTTGTAGGCTCCACCATGACGAGCAGAATGACGGTCACACAGCCGCAGCCTGTGATGGAGATCCGAAGCTCTCAGGAGTGGAGCAGCGGCATCTGCGACTGCTGCAGCGACTTACGATCGTGTGAGTGCCGGCTGATTTTCCTCACCTTCAAACTGTGTCTGATTTATTCTTCATCAGAAACTGCTTCTCACTGACGTGGTCATGAAAAGTACGTGTTTTGTTCTCGCGCTGTCTCCAAGAACTGCTTCTGCGCACAACCCCATCAGAACTATTGTCTTGCAGGTTTTGTGCCGTTGGTCAGATCTTTATCGGCGTGTTCACGCAGACAAGCGTCTGAACTACGCCGCGCTCATTTCACCTGCTGCGCTGAGGAGCAGCTGGCCGAGGCTGTTGGAAAAATACAGACTTCTTTACAACTGTTCCAGCTAAAGCTATAAAGAAAATCAAAGGAAGGAGATGAGACCATTTTACTGAGCGGAGGGGGCGGTGCCGAGACACAGGTGACCCTCTGTGTCTGTGCACCTCAGTTGGACGGTGTCGGGACATGTCCCCACACAGTCTGTCTCTGTGTGACAGAAACACCAGCTCTTCCTCCTCCAGCTCCTCCATCATCAGCTGAAAATTAATATCCACTCTGAAAACCGTGCCGTCTGTGTGGGACACCTGCTGCAGTGGGAGGGGCTTATCAGGACTTCTCCCCTGCCGTTTCTCTTTGAGTACAAAAGACCATCTCACAACCACTTTGCCAAGATCCACCTTCTGAGGGCATGCTGGGAAAGTGGTGATGTTGCAACATCAGTGTTAGGACACACCTTTTATTCATTCAACCTTTATTTAGACAGACAAGTCACATTGAGCCCAGAAGACTCATTTACAAGTGAGATCTGCTTAGACAGACAAAAAGTAATGAAACTGGACACATTAGAAAATGGAGGCAAAGAAATTCCTATTAAAATCTTCAAGTTGATGAGATATCCAGCTGTGTGCAGCCAACAGGGCAAATCAGCTACAGCCTGTCTTCTCTTTGAAGAAATGTTATCAGTTGTGTTGAGGAACCAACAGATTGAATCAAGTCCATGATTATGGTTTGGAAGATCTGCAAGAGAGGCTCAGGATCAGTTTAACAGACAAGAGAAAGCAGCAAAGCAGAGAGGGAGGGGAAGCGTCTGTCCTCGGCAGAAGCAAGTGGTGAAGTTCAGAGGGAAGAGAATAATAATAATAATTATAATAATAATAATAATAATGTGTATGTGTTGTCATCATTTTATGTTCCCTTACAACGGCAAAATTGTCTCGCTGCATTTAACCCATCCACCACCAGGTGGAGCAGTGGGCAGCTGTGGAAAGCACCCAGGGAGCAACTGGGAATAAGGTGTCCTGCTCAGAGACACCACGAAATGTGCAATGACCAGGGATCGAACCCGGGACCTTCGGGCCCGGGTCGGCTGCCTTGCTCCTACACCATCTAGCGAGACTTCCTGCTTCGATGGTGTCACAAAGGAGTATAATGACTAGATCACTATGGCAACTAATTGGTGTTAACCGCTAATACGAAGTGCAACTTGTGGGGAGAGTCCCACGTGCACGTTGTGTTTCATCACATTTGAATAGAGGCGTGTCTCAGGAGGAGTCTCCTGTGCACCCAGGCCCACTTTGATCAGGATGAACAAAGGATTCACGCACATGGACCGGATCATACAGACATGTTCTCGTTTTTAGTGTTAGTCGTGTTTCAGCAGGAAATCCATGAAGGTCTTTGAACTCGAGGCCTCGGGACAAGACCGGTCCCTCAGATTCAGTTTTAAGTTGGGCTGAGAAAACTAACCCCTCCGTGGTTTTATGAAACATAAAAGCCTCTCTGGTTGCAGGATTATGAACTTATTAAAGCCCATCTGTAGGATCAGCTTTGATTAGTTGAACCAGTGAAGAGCAGTCCTCTTCATCTCACAGGTAAATCCAGTCTATTTATTTATTCTGTCTTAAAATCGACACTGAGGTGAGTTGGTTTGTTGGAACAGGAATGACTGGAAATGAACGGACGTGTATTTATGAACACCTTTGTGTTATCACAGCACATATTTGTGATTCCAACACAACAAAGCAACGTTCGTCACTCTCGCTGACGAAGATGAACAGAACACCAGGGTCCAGTCAGCTCAGAACTTCCTCATAGCTTCTTTTGTCTCGTGTGTTTTCACTGTCATCGGGCTCAAGCTGAACTCTTCTGTGCTCCTGCTGAAGGTTGCTTCGCTTTCTGGTGCTGCCCCTGCTTCGCCTGCCAGACCTCCAAAAGGTTCGGTGAACATCTGTGCGCCCCTCTGCTGGAAATCTTCGGCTTCTGTGTCCCACCGATCACCATGTCCATGAGGGTCGCCATGCGACACCGCTACGGCATCAAAGTAAGACCCAAACCACAAAACACGTCACTTCTTTAGCGCCAGCTGCTGCTCAGACAAAACCAGGAAGTGAATCAGACTTACTGTACGTTCATCCCACCCTCAGCATCAAGACGATAAAACTACGTACATGTTGTTGTGTGTACTTATCCAACGCTCAGAGTTGGACGTCGTGTAAAATGAGAATGAAACGCAACATTTGCAAATCTCCTAAAACAATTTATTCACAGTGGAACATAGGAAACACCTCAAGTATATAAAACTACAAAATTTACCACTTTAGGGGGACAAAAGAGGTATTTTGTAATTTGATGTCAAAACAACAGCTCTCTGAAAAAAGTTGCTCCAGCTTCAACAAAATACTTTAAATTTAATGTAAATTTAATTAAACTTTAAAAGTAGTGGTTCAAATAAATGATGGAGAAAAATACTCATACACACTGATATACAGGAAGTACACACTGATATACAGGAAGTACACACTGATATACAGGAAGTACACACTGATATACAGGAAGTACACACAGATATACAGGAAGTACACAGATATACAGAAAGTACACACAGATATACAGGAAGTACACACAGATATACAGTAAGTACACACAGATATACAGGAAGTACACACTGATATACAGGAAGTACACACAGATATACAGGAAGTACACACAGATATACAGTAAGTACACACAGATGTACAGTAAGTACACACAGATATACTGTAAGTACACACAGATATACAGGAAGTACACACATATATACAGTAAGTACACACAGATATACAGGAAGTACACACAGATATACAGTAAGTACACACAGATATACAGGAAGTACACACATATATACAGGAAGTACACACATATATACAGGAAGTACACACATGCAGACCAGTCAGGAGAACGTGCATGAGCTGTCTGTCTGTGCAGCTTGTTTTTATCGTCTTATCAGTTCAGCTGAGCTCACAGACTTGGAGCTCACAGACTTGGAGGTCACAGACTTGGAGCTCACAGACTTGAAGCTCACAGACTTGGAGGTCACAGACTTGGAGCTCACAGACTTGAAGCTCACAGACTTGAAGCTCACAGACTTGGAGGTCACAGACTTGGAGCTCACAGACTTGGAGGTCACAGACTTGGAGGTCACAGACTTGGAGGTCACAGACTTGGAGGTGACCTTGGAGTGACAGCTGCATGGAGCAGCTTCAACCAGCTCCTCATCCAGGTCTCCACAAACTCAAACATATGGTTCATGGGCAGAGTTCACATTCTCTGCCTTAGTAGTTAAAAAAGTCCATAAAGTTTGATCAGACATTCCCAAACGATAAGAACCTGCTGGAGGAGCAGGTTCATTATCAGCTGTTCTGTCAGAGGACTGAGTCAAAAAGAACAAATTTTAAAAGTAGAGCTGGGCAGAGCTTCACCAGTCTGAGAAAACCTGCAGAGGAACGACGACGACACGTCAGACCTGTGCAGTAAAAACAGGTCCGGTTCTGTTCCGGGCTCAGGAACACAGCTCACACATGCATTTCAAAATAAGAGTTTGGTCGTGTCACAGCTGAGATTCTTACTTTGTAAAACTTGAATTCCTGTTGGGCGTTAGAAGAGAAAGTTGACGGACGCCTCGTTAAAGTTGTGTTTTCAACAACCTCTCCGTCGCTGGTCAGATCCAGGAAGAGGCGTTAACAGAACCTGACGATGTTTCACCTGTGCTCCGCAGGGAACCCTCCCTCTGGACTGCGTGCACGCCACCTTCTGCACCGTCTGCACCTGGTGCCAGATGTCCAGGGAGATGGACAAGAGGAATATCCAGATCGTCCTGGTCAACGCCAAGCACACATGATGTGGCTGTCATGGCTGCCAGGACCGAGCGCACGGCAGACCCCGACAGTTTTCACCGTCCAGATGTTTGCGTGAAGTCCTGTTTGTTTTTACTGCATGAAGGAACCCTGCTGAGAGCTGAAGAATGTTCATTTATCTTTGTGCATCAGGTCTTTATAAAGACATCAAATATATATTGTACAATTATGAAATAATAAAAGCCAATGAAAGATTTTACTTTAGGTAAAGATTTACATGTGTTTATTTTTAGGTTGTGCCTGACAATTACATAAAGTATTTTACAATTAATTTTACGTGTGGCTTTGATTGATCATAAATCTGTTATTAAACACTGATTGTTCTTATTTTTGGTATTTACACAGAAAAAGAAAAGAAAAAGAAGTAAAGGTTCAAGTTAAATCTACTTTTAAAAAGTTTAAATGTGTTTTATTTAGATTTTCTGCAGTTTTCTCTTAATTTGATCAATATTTAACTTGATCTTTTATCAGAGTGATCAAACTTTCAGGACTTACAGCTTCGACTTTTGGGACTTTGGGGGTCCAGGTGGGGTAGAGGCAGAGCAGCTGACCTGTAGAAGGTCATGGTTCAACTCCCAGCCATGCCCCCACATGTTGTGGTGTCACCCAAACCCTAACTGCTCCCCGGGCGCCTACACCGCTGCCCACTGCTCCACCTGGGTGTAGATGGGTTAAATGCAGAGAACTAATGACATCATCATATGGAAACAAACATAGTGATGACCTTCATTCACTTCAACACTGAAATGTCTGTGAAACACAAGTCAGCCACCAGGGGGCGACAGAGGCTTCAGAATCAGCTTTCAAGATCCCGGTGAGACCTGCTGTCCTGTTTCACCTCCAGGAAGTCCCACACCTGTACAGGAAGTCCCACACATGAACAGGAAGTCCCACACCTGTACAGGAAGTCCCACACATGAACAGGAAGTCCCATACCTGTACAGGAAGTCCTACATGGTGTGGCTGTGGCTGAGTGGTTAGAGCAGTCGTCCTCCAATGCAAGAGTTGGGGGTTTGATTCCACCAGCAATGACGTGCCATAGTGTCCCTGGGCAAGACATTGAACCCCTCATTGCCTCCGATGTGTGTCCCGTCTTGTCTGAATGTGATAAAGCTCTGATTAGTCTCTGCAGAGATCTAGTAGATGTTTGAATGGATCAATGAGGCACTGAAGCTCTTTGAGTGTCTTTAGCTGTCGTTCAGGATTCAGTTTGCATTTTTGATGAAAATAATAGTTTTTAGTGTCTAATCAAAGTTTCCACATCAGGAAAGTGTCAAAGTCAAGCTGATGTTCGTGTTGCTGCTTATTTAGCAAAAGTTTACAACAAAAGTATTGTTTTCTCGTCTCTTAAATTTCAATAACTGCTATAAAATGCTTTGATGTTTTTTTTTTTTTTAAACAATTTGATTTATTTTAGTTAAAATGCTGCTTTTGATGTGTCTTCATGATTACAGGGAACATTTTAAAAAGTCGGCACAATAAAAACGTAAAAATAATTTAAGAAGATAAAATTTGTGGTGCAGCGCTCGAGTTTAATTTGTGCGAGTTGGACCAATAATTATATTTCAATATTTGTTTCAACTTTTGACCCAAGATGTTTTTATCTCCCTCTGCCATGAAAAGCAGTTGACCATGTAACTGCATCTGTTAGCAAAATATCTTAATTTCAGGCCTCCTGCTTGAGTCAGTGTGAGACACGAGGCCTCAGACTGAGACCTGAACTTTCAGGGTCGACCCATTTCAAGATGGCCGCCGTGACTACATGTGCTCAGCAAACAGAAAAAGCTGCAGGTCACAGAGTGAACGTCGTCTGGAGTGGTAGTGACCGCGAGTCGTCCCCAACACGCACTCTGAGCACACGTTCTCCTTTAAAACGTATAATCCATCCATCTGTCCATCCATCTGTTCATCCATCCATCTGTCCATCCATCTGTCTATCCATTTGTCTATCCATCTGTCTATCCATCCATCTGTCCATCCATCTGTCTATCCATCTGTCTATCCATCCATCTGTCCATCCATCTGTCTATCCATTTGTCTATCCATCCATCTGCCTATCCATCCATCTGTCCATCCATCTGTCTATCCATCCATCTGTCTATCCATTTGCCTATCCATCCATCTGTCCATCCATCTGTCTATCCATCTGTCTATCCATCCATCTGTCCATCCATCCATCTGCCTATCCATCCATCTGTCCATCAGTCCATCCATCCGTCTATCCATCTGTCCATCCATCCGTCTATCCATCTGTCCATCCATCTGTCCATCCATCCATCCATCCATCTGTCCGTCTGTCTGTCCATCCATCCGTCTATCCATCTGTCCGTCTGTCTGTCCATCCATCCGTCTATCTGTCTGTCCATCCATCCGTCTGTCCATCCATCCGTCTGTCCATCCATCCATCCATCTGTCCATCCATCCGTCTGTCCATCCATCCATCCGCCTATCCATCCATCCATCTGTTCGTCCATCCAAGATCTTTACCAGCTTCTTCCTTTTTGGGTCATTGGTGCTCATATCCAGCAGTCACTGTATGAGAGGCGAGGGACACCCTGAACAGGTCTCATGTCCATCACCTGGACACCTGAACAGGTCTAGGGACAATTCAGAGTCACCATCAGTCACTTGCATGTTTTTGGTCTGTGGAGGAGAAAACCCACTCAGCACAGAGAGAACATTCAAACTGCAGTCAGAAAGGTCCCGGCTCAGATTTGAACCCAACATGGTGTTGGATGAATATGACCCCAAATGGCAGACCAAAGAACACGAGGACAAGCTAGTACAAGTGATATTTTATTTACAGTGCAGGAAAACTGGGGGTTGGCTGTGGAGAGAAGGGGAGAGGTGGTGAATGGCTTGGTATTGGATGATCCTTTCAAAAAACAGTTGCGATGATAGTATCAGTTATCCTTACTGTTGGATGTGTTGCAGGTGGTTCCAGATTATGGGTTCCAGGAGAGCAAGATCCAGAGAGGACAGTTGGTCCAAGGGGTGAGTACAGATTGGTGGTGCAGATTGGAGGTGCAGAGGGGTGAAGATGTCCAGAGCGAAGTCTTTAGTCGTGGCTTTGGTGTGCAGGATTGGCAACCAGACGCAGCCTAGGAGACGTGCGGGCAAGCAGGCCGGAACAGGAGCTTGAACAAATGAGCAAGAGAGCACAAGGTTAGTGCAGACGTGAAACACCAATGAATCTATGGCTGTCACAACATTACCCAAGGTAATCAATGTTCGAGCGTCGGCTGAACGTCTGGTCGAGGTTTAAATAGGAGCAGGAGCTGAAGGTCAGGTTGGCAGGAGCAGGTGAAGCTGATCAGATGATTAGCTGCTGAGTGAAGCTGCTGGAGGAGACGGCAGAACTCCTACAACAGTACCCCCTCCTCTAACATCGCCACCAGGCGATCTCTTGTCCGGGTGGTCCCTATAAAAGGAAGAGATGAGCGAGGGGTCCAGAATGAAAGAGCGGGGAACCCAAGACCGCTCCTCGGGGCCGTAGCCCTCCCAATCCACCAAGTACTGGAGCTGCCGACCCCTGCGACGAACGTCCAGCAGGCGTCGGACGGAGTAGACAGGGTCGTTGTTGACAAAGCGGGGCGGAGGAGGAGGGTCGACTGGAGGGTGGAGTGCACTGACGGAGACAGGCTTGACCCGGGAGACATGAAAGGTAGGATGAATCCGCAGGGAGGGAGGCAGTCGGAGACGGACTGCAGCAGGATTAATGACCTTGACAATGGGGAAGGGACCAATGAACCTGGGCGCCAACTTCTTGGGGGTGTTCCTCAACTTGATGTCCCTGGTGGACAACCAGACCCTCTGTCCCACCTGGTACTCGGGGGCAGAGGAACGGCGACGGTCGGCAAACCGTTTGTTCTGCTCGGCCGTCCTGAGGAGAGCTGCTCTGGTCTGGCGCCAAATCCTGCGACACCGACGGAGGTGATGCTGGACAGAGGGGACAGAATCATCAGTCTCTTGAGAGGGAAACAAGGGCGGTGAGTATCCCAAAGAGGCCTCAAACGGGGACAGACCCGTGGCAGACGAAACTTGAGAATTATGCGCATACTCAACCCAAGGCAGGTGTCGGCTCCAGGAAACCGGGTTACGTTCAATGACACACCTCAGAGCGGCTTCAAGCTCTTGGTTGCACCTCTCAGTCTGTCCATTCGACTGAGGGTGATAACCAGACGTCAGGCTGGAGGTGGCCCCCAGGGCCTGGCAGAAGGCTTTC
>JARVLU010000324.1:1665018-1678205 GCA_031762415.1 Simpsonichthys santanae
TTTCCAGTAGGGAGGAGTTTTAGTTACACGCCTGCACAAAGCAACAGACCTGACACTTCCTGTTTACATCAAGAATGGTAGTATTATTGGCTGAGAGGCTGGTCACGTGGTTGAGAGTAGGCCGTCCTATGGGGGTGTGACGACATCGGAGTGAGCCAGCCTCTGAAGATATATTGGGTTACTGTGAGTCGGGGTCTGTGCTGGTGAGGCAGACGAGACGTGAGTTGTAGTACTTTCTGCTTATCTGTACAATAAACCTGCAATAATGTGCATAACTGTTTCGGAGCTTGCTTCAACATTAGAATAACACTTCAATTCCTTCTGCTGAGGATCTGTATGGAGATGCAGATTTCATCTTCCAGCAGGACCTGGCCCCTGCCCATGCCACGAGAAGCACCAAACCCTGGTTTGATGCCCATGACACAGCGCTTGACTGGCCAGACAACTGGCCGGACCTAAACCCCATTGAGAATCCATGGAATATTCTGAAGAGGAAGATGAGGAGCACCAGACCCAACAAGAAAGAAGAGCTGACAGCATCAAGGAGATCTGGGGTTCCACAACTCCCAGTTAATGTCACAGGCTGATTGTCTCAACGCCACGTCACATCGAGGCAGCGATGAAGACAAAGGGATTCACAACCAAGTATTGAAGATTGACACATCGTTTTGAAATGACCATATTTTGATTGATTTGTTGTGATCCTTTTTTTTTTTCTGCAAAAACTGAGTAGTGTGGGCTGATGTTCTCACAGTATTCTAATATTTTGAATTCCTGTTTTTGTGGGTTTCATGAACTGGAAGCCCAAATAATGTAAAAATAAGCAAATAAATACTTGAAACTGTTTAAATTATTGGCCCTGAATCTATCAACTATTAAATATGAACTTTTTGAATGGAATTATGGAAGTTAAATAACTTTTCCATATTTTAATTTTTTGGAAAGGGTCTATATATATATATATATATATACTGTACATGTCGTCTTTTCGTGACATTTTCCCATCCTGTGACATGAAAGACTCACTTGATGCTGATGGCGAACCTCTCCGCCTCGGCTGTCCTCTCCCTGATGAGGTACGTCCCGCTGCTGTGGGACTTTAAAAGGTTGTCCGCCTGCTGGCGCTCCATGTTGCCTGCAAACCTACAGAGAAAATGGCAAATTAAAGCTCTGACCTCCAAGACTAGAACGCCACCGTTAAGAGCTCTGTGAATACGCAGCATAAAACAACCGTGTTGTCTTTAAACTTTTCCTCGAGGCTCGGCCTCTTTTAAATCAAACCAGTGCATTAAGTGTGATGAACACTAAGCTAATTACAGGACGGTAACCTTGGGTTAATGGCAGCGCTGCGCTCAGACGCTTCAGTCTTACCAAGGATATCCAAAGTAGTCTGACTCCCGTGAGGACTGCCGGCTGGTCAATGACTGGAAGGGCTGTCACACAAAACACACATCACTGCATTAAAACTTTTAACTTGAGAGGATCTGCTTACCTCGCAGGCAGTAAAATGAAATGACTGAACAAAATAATAATAATTAAGGTGTAACACTCTTCGTATGCCCTTACAGGATTTTTTTCATGAACCTTGTAATTAATGTTTGCATGCATTCATGCAGCATTGGCAAATTTCAGGTGATCTGTTCGCACTTCAAGTACGTGTTGAGGAAGACTCTCAGTTACTCCCTCGCCAAATTTTAGCTTGATGTCTGCAAAACTGACAGAGGTATAGCCACAAAGGTGCTAGATAATGTCAGTTAACTGCTGCAGCAGCTTGAACCAGGACGACTCCAAAATTCAATCAGTTGCTGAAGAGCATCTAATGATGACTTTCTGCAAGTTTAATTAAAATCTGTCACGTAGTTCAAGAGATATTTTGCTAACAGACAAGCAGTGTTTATAGTAGCTAAACAGTTGAATATCTTTTGATGATGATTCTCAGTAGCTAATCAGTTGTAGATCATCATCTTGTGATTGTTTTATGAGAGCTTCATTCAAATTTGCCGACTGGCTCATGAGATATTTTGCTAACGCTACATACCAATTATCCCACACAGACAGACTTGAACAAAAACACTGTTGCCTTCACTGGTCAGTGGGGAAAAAAAAAAGCCCTAGAGGTAAAGCATACTTTCATAAATGCACTTCCACTGCGTGTGAAGAACCGACCTTTGGGTCCAAGCAAGGCTTTACACACGAGCTGGGGAAGAAGCCACTCTTTTGTGTCTGGATCAGCTTCCCCTGGAATAAAAAGACAGCAGAACTCAGTAGAGCTACAACTGTGGCTGAAAAAAAAAAATGAAAATAGACAAAAGCTTCTATGTGAAGTGATAAATAATAAGTTAAATTAATTTATGCTATTATGATGGGTTGTTTTAATCCACAAACGTGCTATTTCTTGATATAAACGTGGCTCTTTGGCGCCCTCTAGTGGTATTACATGAAACTGTGGAAATCTATAAAATAAAGCAGCAGCTTTTGCATTAAAAAAACAACCTGACAGCAAAACAGCTAAAAAGATTCAGCTTGCTCCGACTTCATACTAATGTGTTTTGATGCTTTATATAAAAAAGGAAAGGAGCACATCTGCCCAGATTACTCCTCAGCTTTAGCCTCGATGTCTGCACCCTGAAGCCATGGATTCTGAGCACAGCGCGCCCTTTGACCTCACAGAGAGATTAAACTGCTGCTCCGTCGAGGGACAACCGAGTGGAATAGCTAAGATAAATGCATGGCATTAGAAAGTTGCCTTAAGTCACTCTGAGAGGAGCTAGCCACCATAGCACTACTAAATGTCAACAACTCAGCAAAAAGACCCCACAGCCACTAGTGTCACATGCACACTAATCCTTTATAACAGTGCAGGTCTGCAGGTAACATTCTAATAAAAAATAATCTCATCGCTAATTAAGTTTGCAACTTGCTCCAAGACACGGACTGTTGTCATTACTGACATTTAAAAAATCTGACTTTATGATTATAAAATAAATCTGACCAGAAACCGGTTTGCTTCATGTGACATCAACTTTTATTTTCTACTATTAATATCTAACATTGGCTGAGGAACAGCTATTAGATCATTTGTAGATGTAAATTTTAGTGCCAGATCAATATATCGGTAGGGTCGATAATTCTGGCCAATATAGGCGTCAGGGGACACATTTGTAATAATGGGCCCATTATCAGCCAATACAATCACTTATATAATTATATACCACTATACATTAAAGCACTTATACAGTTCAGGGTGCCTCGCCCCGGCCTACCAAACTGAACGACTCACAACACAGACGTGTCTCAGTGCCTCCTCTTCCACTTGAGGCAGAACCTGAAGAGTCGCCTACTCTGTCCAATATCTGTATCTGTAGGTAATATTCAAGTAGCCAAAATTTCCATATCGGCCAGGCTCTACTAACTTTTTTTATTTTAATCTTTTCAGTGTTTCTGGGATACTTTACTGACAGTATAAACACATGGACAAAGACTTTTTATCGCTGCCCTGTTGGCAGCAGGTGATAAAAACACCAAACTATCTGAGTCTAATTCCCCTCGCAGCCAGTTTTTACTGCAGTTATATCCTCTCACTTTAATCTGCACACAATCTGAAACCATGAAACCACAGGCTTGGGTTTTATTTGATGCTTCTTGTGCACGATAACGACTTCCTGTGGTTTGGCATCCTCACAAAAACAACGTGACTTCGGGATGCGACACATGTGATAATGAGCTTTGAAGGTGCTGCAGACTGGATTTAGGATCTTAAGCACAACGTAAAAGCTGCGTCTCCATCTTTTCACGCTTCTTCTATTCAAATGATAACGTCAGGAACACGTCAAATCCACTGGAGGTGACTACGGTACCTCCCACCACGGGGAGTCGGGGTCTCCCTTTAGCAGCTCGATAACTTCTCCCGTTTGGAAACAGAGCGGCGTCTTTCCTGGAGGTATTTGTGTGCCGTGGTAGTTCCTCACCGCCACCATCTTTGGTCCTGGAAGCAAAGTTTGCAGAGGTAAGAAGGAGCGACAGCTTGGTTGGTTAAAAAAAAAAAAAAAAAGTCTGAATTCATCTGGAAAACAGGGCCATTTAACGTGGGTTCAGTTTGCTCATAACAATCTGAAGATACAGAAGTCTTAGACATAAACATTGAAGACAAAATGGGTTTTCTGCTTATTTTTTTTTTTTTTTTTTTTGCAGATTAACCTTTAATTTTAATAATCGAAATTAAAACAAAACATTACTCAGTTTCTCTTTGGCACTGTTTATTTTCTCAACACCAAATGTTTGTCTTTAAAATATTCTATGCACTGTTCTTAATGTCAAATCATGATCTATCCACTAGATGGCAGGAGAGAGTTGTGCTTCTTCCACTGCTGCTCCAGCCCAATAAAGAAATAAACTAATTAATAAATAAAAACAAAAACAAAAATCTGACAGCTGACAGAAAATCTGGAACCATTACCGGGTGACACTCCAGGCTCCTGTAAGAACAAAACAAAACAAACAAACAAACAAAAAAAAAAAAAAAAAAAAAAAAAAAAAAAAAACAGCAAATGATCAGGTTGCATTTGTTTCTTTCATAAATGAGACGGTGGTTAAGACATCATGAAAGTTGCTGGACAGATCTACTCACCATGTCGAAAGGATCTGAAACAAGACACAAAGAAAAATACAGAAAACTGACGTTAAAACTCCAGAGAAAGATTTTAATGTAAAGACTTTTTCTAAATGGATTTCTAAATAAAAGTTTTTGTAGCTGATGGTAAATGTTTGGTCTTAATGTTCTCTGATCCAGTCACAAATCTGTGCTTTTAGCTTTAAAGAATGAAGCGACATTAGATGTCATCATCATCATCATCTTTATTTCTGAACATCAGTTAAAAACAAGGTATGGATCCCCCACGATAAACGAGGGACTACTGTATTTTGACAGCAGCTCACCCGTGACCATAGTTTACACTTTATATAATCCTTTCAAAATAAACTACCTACAATGGTGGTGTTTCCTCGTAAAAGCAACAGTTCTTTAAATGTACCCATTTAAACTAGACTTGCAAAATAAAATAAAAATCTCTGCCTCACTCAGACTCAGCTGTAGGTAACGGAATTCAATAAGAGAAAAATATTATTTGATTATTATTTGATTTTTAAATAGATTGTGATGAATCCTGTGGAATATCATCTGGGGCTTTAAAAAAATGCTTTGAACTACATTTTTTTTCGTTTAAGAATATGAGTTTTACCTGCGTAGTTTCCATAAAACGTTACACATAACTTATTTATTGTATCAAATTTGTCAGGATGGATCAAAAATTGAAGCTGTTTCGTCTTAAAGAGTTACAAAGTGAAAAGTTGTAAACCTCTTGTAGAAATAATTCCAAAATGCATCTAAAAAACATAAAAAATGGCAAATACAAAATAAAAGTCTTCACATTTTCTTTTTTTTCTTTCAGGTTCCAAACCCCAAACTGAACCAAACTGGTCCAAACCAAACGTCCTTGCTGTCTGAAGCATCCTGCCATGAATCCAGCCTGTAAATCTACTTTCACTCATGTTTGGGTCTAAACTCGAAGCTGCACTCCCTGAACTCAAACACTTTGCTGACGACACATCGTTCTACAAAGAAAACACCTACTGATTTTACAGATGTTGATCTCTTCCAGACACTCTTTGTGAGCTCCTGTCCCACAGCGAGAGCAGTAGTAGCCCTGATAGAAAATACCCCTGGAGAAAACACACACACACACAGCGGTAATGCAAACAGGAAGTGTCTCAGACACACATTAACATCCTGGAGGAACAAAACACTGTTTGTTATTATAATCTCTAAACGCGGCTGCAAACCTTTTACCATGTTTTACTGATTAATACGTTCAAACCCCAAATTTAATTTGCTCCGTTTAAGCCCGTGTGGTCCAGAGGTGTGTTTGTTGTGGCCGGTGCAGGCAGAGCACGCTGCCACGTGGAACAGCAGGCCCCATAAATCACGACGAGCTCCTCAGAGGATGCAGCGCTAATTAGCATCTAGATCGCCAGTCCCTGCCTCCACTGGCTCTGCGAATTTAGGTCAGCAGAGCTGTGGAACATGCGGGTCAGTTCACAGAGTGGAGCTGAGCCGGCTTACTGTAATAGAGGTGATCTGTGGCGGCGGCGGCGGCGCCGGGTTATCCCCCCTGCAGTTGAGCAACAGTCCAACGTGAGAGGGAAGCAGAAACGTTTCAGTCACATTAAAGACTCATAAATTTGGACTATTTTAGACAAAATAAACAAGCTAAATAACAGTATCTGCATCACTTTTCAGTTTTTTACATCTTTAGGCCTTTTTATGTAATTTATTTTACCTTTATAGAACATTAAATGACATTACATTAAATACATTGTTTGATCAACTGAAGATATTGAAATTCTATGACTTGGTTGATTATAATATTTTACTGTTTATGTATAAGGCTCACAAAAACATACTACCTTCTAACATCCAAGTAAATTCTGTTAAAAGGGGGAGTGATAATTCTTCTGTCATTCAGGGAACAGGATTGTGGAATGATCTGAAGGACAATGTTAAAACTGTCAGATCTATGTACATATTCAAGAGAATGATAAAAGTTACTTTTCTGAAGGAATATGGAAAAGAATAATGTGTATCTTCAGCAATTGTTGTTGGAGTTGATGTTTTTTATTTAGCTTTGTTTTTTTGTAAATTAATTTTGTTTGAATATATTCTGGGGGGGAAAAGGGGCAGATATTATAAAATTTATTCTTCTGCTGCTTTTCATTTTATTTTTGATTATATATATTTTTTTGTTTTCTATTGTAAATGGTTATTTTGTTTTTAATTAAATGAATACATTTCTAAAAATAAATAAATAAAAGACATGACTTGATCAAAAATAGCACCAAGACGTTTAACTTTAGAACCGGAGGCCAGATTATTCTCATCTAAGGAGGAGAAAGACTGAAACATTTATTCCTCGGATGCTCAGGTCTAAAAATTAAAACCTCAGTCTTGTCTGAAACTGGAATATCTACTTAATTAGGTAATGAATAACTTCAGATTTTGGGTCCGCTCACTGGTACCGATTGGACCGAGGACTCGTTCCAGCCGGGACCAGAGAAAGAGCTGGAGTCCGTCCAGTTGGCCACGACCTCCTCTTATCTCCTCTGGTGTTTCCTGTCTCTCTGTAAAACTTATCTGCAGCCAAATTTATATCTGGAGCAAAAGCTTCAGTCAAACGATGCGTCACTGAAAAGCAGCTTTTCATTGTCAGGAAGACACAAGCTATTAAAAAAATAAAAAATAAAAGTTTAAATCTACATAATCTGAAACCAGGTTGAGTCTGCACAACCAAACTGGATAAAATCATGTTTGTAAAACCAATTTAAAGCTTGTAAACATCATGACCCTCCTTTATATATATAAATATGTATAAATGTATGTATATATTCCAATATTATATATTATGGACTGTATGTTCACAAACTGCGATAGAGCGAGTCCACAAGTCGAAGAAGCGAGTGACTTGCTGATTTATAGTATTTTTCCTTTAAAGCTCAGGTGGCCATCTTGGATTTTTTATTAGCATTAGGGTTGTTTAAAAAGTCACTCACAGCTTGGACCACACCAAATATCAGCTCAACATCTCAAAGAATGAAGGAGTTATTGTCACTTTTGAGTTTTCTGAGGCAGCTGTGGCAGCCATCTTGAACCAAAATGGCTCCAAAAGTTAATCCGTGTTTTGTTCAGAGACCTCTCCTCTCCAGGTCATGTGACCTCACTGTGGCAGTTCGAGGCTGTTCAGAGTCCTGTCTGTGTTTTTCAGTGAGACATACGGTGTCTTTGTAAATTACGTTGCCATGGTAACTGGGAACACCAATAAAAGTAGCAGCACACATCACGAGCCGGTCGTTTTGATATAACACATGTGAGGGACATGTTGTGGTTGATAGAAGAGCATGACTCTTTCCAGGTGGACAATACGTGCTGTCCCCAACAATTGAATAATTTTACGTACACTTGCCGTTGAGTTTTACAAGTGAACAGTTTCTGTCCTTCAGTCTTCCTGCATCTCTCCATTTGTTGGTGCATGTGAGGAACAGATCAAACATCTGATGGATCTCGTTTCATTAAGAAACGACCTCGGTGTCCTCACAGCTGACTCTGGGGTCAAGTTAAAGAAGTCAAACCTTGGTTTAAGAATTATAGTCGTCAGAGTTTATGACGCAGCAGCAAGAGAAACTAAAAGGTTCAGATCCACAGATTGGAATCCTCTGAACACAATAAATCTTTAAAGGAGCCGTTGATCTGTTCTTCAGACAACTGGAAGATGAAAATAGTGAATCGACTTCACCGTTTCCGTCTCTGAGCGGGGTGGTGCAGCGTGCTGTTGTGTTCTCATGGAGGGCCGACGCTCGGAGGCCCCGGCGGATAATTGGAAGCGTCTGGCGTTGCGTGTCAGCCTACGACCTCAGCGCTTCTGTCCACACGTCCACGGAGATGCCGACCTGAACACACACTCAAAGCCCAGGCCCAGTATATCATGACCCGACGTCACGGCGCTGCTTTTACGCTGATGGATCGGCTGCGGGAGACCGTGGGAGCAGGGACTGGAAGCCTGTCCACGTCCACGGGAGCTCATAAAGCACGAGGCGGGAGGACCTGGGACCAGGACTTTAATCAGCTTTATTAAAATTCATCCTGAGAAGAACGGTTTGGAGAAAAATGTTCTCGCTCACGTTGTTTACTCAGAAAGACCCACAGTCGACGGCAGGAGATGATGTTTGACCGGGTTTTTACTTGTCAGCTCAGACTTTCAGGATAGTTACATAAATATACATAAATATATATAAATATATATAAATATACATAAACGTACCATCAGGAGAATCTGCTAACACAAACACATGGTTCATGGGCAGAGAGAAGACTCTCAGACAACCTTTGACCAAAGATTTGATTCAGTCAGTGCTGAATCTGGATTAAACTAAACTTTAATCTCATTTCACACCGTCGGTGGTTTTGACTGAGAGTGTGGGATCGACCCAGACGTGGTACCAGAACCAGCCTGATGGGACTTGAATTTGTTTCCTTGCTCTACGTTCAGCACGTTACTGACGAGCCACACAAAGAAAAACAGTTCAGTTATTTAATTTATAAATAAAAATAAAAACAAGAAGAATGTAAATTCTAAAACTTTTTTATTTCCAACTAAATTTAGAGCATTTGAAGCCTTTAGCTCCTTTTAGCTAATGTTCTGTTAGCTGTTTTATTTCAAGCATTTTCCTGGCTTTAGTTAGAATTTGGTTAATTTAACTTTAAGCTAATGTTTTGCAACTATCAACTAGCATTTTGCTACTTTTAGCCAGTGACAGAATGCTTCTAGCTAGTGTTTTGCTACTTTAAGCTCTTTTTGTGATTTTTATAACTAGCATGTTGCTACTTTCAGCTAATGTTTTATCTGCTTTATTTCAAGCATTTTCCTGTTTTTAGTTAGCATTTTGTTACTTTTAGCTTCAAGCTTGTGATTTAGCTGGAACTATAGCATTTAGCTGGCGAGTGGTGGCGCAGAGGTTAGAGAAGGTGGGCCTGTGATCTGAAGGTCGCAGTTCAACTCCCGGACCAACAACATCAAAATGTGGGTGGGATAGATGAAGCACCCACACCTGCCTCCACCCTCATTTGTCCCATGCTGGGCCCTTGAGCAAGGCCCTTAACCCCCAGCCTCTGCTCCCCTGGGCACCTTAGATGCAGCTCCCTGCTCCACACAGAGGGCTGTGGTAGCTCGGTGTCTGTGGTTGTGTCAGGAAGGACATCGGTGTAAAAACAGTTGCCAAGTCTTGGTGTGAGTTAGTTCACTGTGGTGACCCCTGAAGAAGAAGGAGCAGCCGAAACAACAACAAAAACAAACCAGAATTCAGCTACATCCAGCCACTGATTTGACATTTTAAGCTGTTTTGTGCTCCTTTTAGCTGTTTTGCTGCTGTTGAAAGTCAATAAAATACAGAGTTTTCACGTTTGTTTATGTTTTGTTAAACATTTCTGTGGTTCATTTCTCTGAGTTAAAAACGTTACCGTCCCTGG
This sequence comes from Simpsonichthys santanae, assembly GCA_031762415.1. Lineage (NCBI taxonomy): Eukaryota > Metazoa > Chordata > Actinopteri > Cyprinodontiformes > Rivulidae > Simpsonichthys > Simpsonichthys santanae. The sequence goes on from JARVLU010000324.1 coordinate 1,675,091, forward strand.
TTGATGATGTCATCAGTGCCACACCCAGCTGTGACAGCTGAGCGCGGTTACAGTTGGATTGTTTACCAGCAAAAACAGAAGCCGAAGACTTTGTAGAGTATAAGAGATGCCAGAACAAGTCGTGGGTCTGACGGTTACTCAACCACACCAGAACCTGAACCAATAGGGTTCCAGGGACCAGATGAGGACCAGAACCTGAACTGTGGTTCCAGGGACCAAAAGAGGACTCTGTCAGCTGGATTCAGATCATGAAGATCTCCAACTCCAGTGACCAGGTTGGCACCGTGGAATGGTGGAAACTGATTTTCTCCAGAAAACAGTCATTCAAACACAGAACTAGGTGATTTTGTTCTGCATTTTCAGGAATTGATACCATGAGGATCTGAAGGAAATGTGCCACGGACATGAGATAGCAAACTGATGATCACACAGAACATGCAGGAGGAGCTGACTTTTAATTTACTGCAGTTTTACAGATTTTGATTAGTTCCATAATGAACATTCCTCTGAACACACGGGCAGTTTGGGGACAGTTTTTGTAAATATGTGAATAAGAGATAATATGATGAAGAATAAGTCATGTGACTTTGTTTGTAACTAACCAACTCACCCCGCTCTGTTGGGAAGGTGAAGAATGAAGCACTCGCTTCTCCTCTTGGCACTGATGACATCACACTGATGACATCACACTTCAGAGCGATCACAGAAATCACAGAGGACACAAGTTTTTCTGGTATTTCATTAATAATATTCAGAATGAGTGTGGATTGTTAGCATGTGAGACTGAAAACGAGAACTTCCAAGACTTTCTTTCAGTTTACCTTATCGTCAAGAGCTTTGCTCCATGTTGACGATGTGTTTCGTCACGTTACATTTGTGTTGTTGTCAACTGGAAATAGCCAAGAGTTGTCGTATTAAACATTTTAGAACATTCTGACGTTCTAAAACGAGTCCGATTCTGACACAAAAACACCATGTGAGGATAAAATGACAGTAAATTCCAAGTGACAGTGATTCTCAGGTGATGACTAGTTATTAATATTTATTCAAAAAAATTTAAATCATCCTTTTCCAGACGGAAAGACACGACTCTTCATCCCCCTTCACTACGGAGGGTGGAATGTGATAAAATTAAATAAACAAATGTACCATGAAATAAATACGTGCCCCACTAAATAGTTAAGTGTATCATTTAATTATTTAATACATCATTTAATCATATCTACAATTAAATTATTAAATACACAATTAAATAATTAAATGTCCCATTAAATAAATAAATGTACCTTTTAAATAGTGACATTAAATAATAAAATGTTTTTTAATACACTTATTTATTTCAGAATACATTTATTAATGTAATTGACATTTACATTTATTTATTTCATGATGCATTTAGTTATTTAATTTAGTCACATTCCATACAGCACCTTCAGACCGGTGTCTCGTAACATCACCTGACTGTTTCCTCTCTCTGGTGCTGGTGTTTCATTTGGACTTCCTGCTGGTTCCTAATACCACCCACACATCCCAACACGTGACACCCGTTGAACTCAATCTGAGAGGAGAAGTTGGAGAACATTGCTTCTCTGCAGTAAACTCTCAAACTTAAATCTTGACTTCACTGTTGGAAACTTTTGTGTTTTAGAGCAAAACTTTGGAGCAACAAACGAAGCTTCTCTTCTTCTTTCACTGCTGGCACAGCCACACATCTGTCCTGAAATCAGCTGGTCTCTGGTGACTAATGAAGAAGAAGGAACTCCCGATTCCTCGTAAAAAATAATTAGGAGCTAAAGTCAGGCTGAAGCTGAAACAAGTCCTTCAGACGTGGAGCAGATTTAGGTGCATCAGAAGGCACAAATGTGGACAAGAACACAAAAAGAAACCAGCAAAAAGCCCTTGGAGAGGTGGAAACAGGGTGGGGGCTTCGTTAAATACATAATTTGTGCAGGGCCCGCCAAGATCCATGCAGCTGGTTTTCAAAATAAAAGTCAGGCAGGAGTCCCGTTTATTCGTCCAAAACAGAAGCGGCTTTCAGAGCCGTCTCACCAGAGGTTCTGTGGACTTCAAGTGTCTGGATTCGGACCGTGCTACTCTTTGGCTGCGACCCCAAACGTTAGCTGCTACCAACATGCAACTGCAGATAGGAACCGAAGAACACGTGTCACCGGCAGAACCGGCCGTAAATCCCGTCCGGAACTCAGTGAGAACGAGAAACAATTAGTGGCTGGAGCGAATGAGCAGATGTGCTGCGGTGCTGCTGAGGAGCAGGACAGATTTACGGCCTCTTCTTTAATGAGGTAACATCCTTTTCACTCAGAAGACTCAAGAAATATTCCTTTGGCTCCCACAAACAAAGAAAGGTAATTCAGCTGGTGTAGAGTCTCAGTCATCCAGGACGTGGCTAATCCCAGAAAAATCCCATTTAGATTACGCTCAGAGTAATCTGTGTTGAGCTGCATCGAAGGTTCAGGCTCCGGACGCAACTCTCCTGGTTTGAAGTGAGAAGGATCCTCGGATGGAAACAAAACGTTTCCAACTTCAGAACACACGTCCAGTTGTTCTGCTTTTTGAAAACGTCTTGGGGTTCAATAATTCATCTGGAGGTGATGCACAGAAGAAGACGACGAGGAAAACCAAGATTTAGACTGAACGATTCTCTTCCTGACGTCGCAGGAGCTGCAGAGAGGAGGTGTGGGAGTGAAAGAGACGACTGAAACCAGAGTAGAGACTCCAGGAAATATCAGTCATATCAATGTTTGCCTGTGAGTTGAGTGATATGATTTTAAATATGTTACGCAAAGAAAATACAACAAAAACACCTGAGGAACATGGGTCGTTTTGGAACACAAGCCAGGACCACACTGCTAACAAGACCACACTATTAACAGAACCACACTGTTAACAGGACCACACTGCTAACAGGACCACACTGCTAACAAGACTACACTGCTAACAGGACCATTCTGCTAACAGGACCACACTGCTAACAGGACCACACTGCTAACAAGACTACACTGCTAACAGGACCATTCTGCTAACAGGACCACACTGCTAACAGGACCACACTGCTAACAAGACTACACTGCTAACAGGACCATTCTGCTAACAGGAC
>JARVLU010000324.1:1713575-1727915 GCA_031762415.1 Simpsonichthys santanae
ACAGAAACCTGACATGAGCTAAAGAAAGTCCTTTAACAGAAACCTGACATGAGCTAAAGAAAGTCCTTTAACAGAAATCTGACATGAGCTAAAGTCCTTTAACAGAAATCTGACATGAGCTAAAGAAAGTCCTTTAACAGAAACCTGACATGAGCTAAAGAAATTAGCATATCATGATATTTATTTTCCTGGGCAAGCTTTTATTTTGTTTTTTTTACTGGTATTATCGTGAACGATGTGATACGGCCCAGCCCTGGCTCAAACCACACTGAGCATCCGCCATTTTAAGAACAACAACAACAAAAAAAGGACAAGACAGCCCATGTCACGTCAAGGGGCCTCCCTCCCATTTTTCTTAAAGAGACACTACGATCAGCCACAGAGTTTGTTTGTTTGACTCCTGCTCGTCTCACCTCAGGCACCTCCACATCATGGTCCGGGGACTCCCCTCCGTCATCGCTGGTCTTCCTCTTCCTCTTGTTTCGGACGCTCTGGATGAAGTTCTTGTGGAAGTCACAGATGTACAGATGTCTCACCTTTAAGGACAAAAACAGACACAGTGAGACGACTCTCCAGCATCACAGGAAGCTTTGAAGATTAGAAGAAGAGGTTCTGAACCAACACAAGCACAACCTGTGAGATGTTTTTTAAACTTCCAACCATCTCCAAACTTTCTACAGACTCTTATTTTAACCTCTTCGTGTGACGTCAGAGCCAACTTCACACTGTGTCACAGGTCATGTGACTCACAGCCGTCCTGGCTGTAAACAACGTGATGAGTGTCCTGCACCCACACCCCATCCCACTGTCTGAGAACGGACCTTGTGGACCAGGACCCAGCCTAAGCACCAGCACGGTGAGGACGTCCTGCATTAACAGCTGACTGACGTGGACTGAAGACGCCCGGGGGACGAAGCCGAGACCAGTTCTGTCAACAACCGGCTCGTCGTCCTGTAGAGAGCACGGAGACAGCAGGTGGTCTGAGGCATTTAACTAAAACATCTGTATCATCTGGGCCTCTAACTCTGAAGGTTCTGTTTTTCTACGAGTACATTTGCTGTGAAACAGTCCAACAAACAACATGTAAAATATGTTGCAAACAGGTACAACATCCAAATCCAAGGCCGTGGTCTTGAGCTGGAAAAGGGGAGGAGGTCCTGCACCAAGTGGAGGAGTTGGAGTACCTGTGGGTCTTGTTCATGAATGAGGGGAAAATGGAGCGAGAGATCGACAGGTACAGCGTCTGCAGTGAAGCGGGCGCTGTACCGGTCTGTCGTGGTGAAGAGAGAGCTGAGTCAAAAGGTGAAGCTCTCAGTTTACAGGTCGATCTACGTTCCTCCACTCGTCTATGGTCTGTGGCTGCGATACTTAAATAAGAAAACAATTTGTTTGTAGTTTTAACAACAATTGTCTGAACTTCATTTATATTTCAGATTACTACCTCATGGCCAGTTAAAACCAGTTTGTACTGTTTCTAGGATGTTTTTCAATAAAATAATTGAAGGTGCATTGTGACCTTGTAACACCTGACAGTGTCTCTTATAAAACAAAATCAGTATCGGCAGGTCAGGCTTTTTTAGAAATCGGTGATCGGCCAGAAAACTGCAGTCGGTGCCGTCCTAGTTAGGATGTCCCCTGGACGCTCCCTGGTGAGGTGTTCCGGGCACGTCTCACCAGGAGGAGACCTAGAGGAAGACCCAGGACACGCTGGAGGGACTATGTTTCTGGGATGGCCTGGGAACGCCTTGGGACTCCCCTGGAGGAGCTGGGGAGAGGGAGGTCTGGGCCTCCCTACTCAAGCTGGTACTCCTGCGACCCAACACCAGATAAGTGGAAGAAAATGGATGGACAGTTACAATAATCACCTAAAACAGTCAAATAATAACATGAACACCTCCACACACTCAGACATGAGCAGAAGAGCTCCAGATGTGATCAGATTGTTGTTGCTACAGTCAAATGTGATTTCATGGAGTTGGTCTGTTTCCTTAAAGCTGCTAAGAAAACAACAAAGATGATGACAAATTGTTATTAGCAGGTAAAACGCTGTTCTTTTCTGTCAGTGGACTCAGTGAACAGGCTTCACAGCCGACAACTTCCTTTAAGGGTGTTGTCCAGACGCATCATCATTTGTTTGTGTCGTGACTAAACGATCGACCAGGACCTGCCCTCAGACACAGACGGCCTCCGAGTCCTTCAACATTTAATTAGTTCATTTCAGTGCACGCTGCTTCTTCATGTTTCACAGCACCGTGCACTTTAAGATCTGGTTTTGGTCTAAGAACACAGCAGCACTGGTTTACTAAGTACACTTGCCTCTGGTCTGAGTATTTTTGAGTCCCTTTACAGACCCATTCTGCAGTTTGCTCCTTCTCTGAGTTCCCAGGAGGTTTTCGGAACTTGCCAGAACATGGTTCTCCTATTTTGCACCGGGTCACGTAATGATCTTCAAACCAAACTAAAACGTCATGTTTTTGTCTCACTGGAGGTGTTTCAAGCTCTGATGAAGTCTTCTGCTCCTGGAGGGTCCCCCCACAATTCTTAAGCTGGAATCTGCTCTGCGTTGACCTGTTATATTTTAAAATTGTTGTGATTTTGACCTTGTGATGATGGTGTGCTTTTGTTAAGGGCCTCCCTTGAAATATATGCTAATCTCAAAGTTTACTGATTAATTAAAATGACGTTAAAAATAAACTAAAATATGTTTTATATAAATGCTAAAGATACATAGCATGGCATTTAAATTCATTAGTTGATCGAGAATCCATGTAAAAACTGTAAAAAAAACAACTTTAAGGTCAGGACACAAACGGCGAGGAGACGGATTTCTTCTAAACACCCACAGGAGTCAAGTTTCAGGCTGAAACGTCAACAAGTTGAAGTTCTGACCTCCCTGAAACAAACTGTCCACCAATCACAGGCTGACTGAGCAACTGGGCCAACTGGGGGGGTGGACGGGGGAGGCAGTGCGGGTCAACATGTTGCCCGTCAGTTCCAGCGGAGCGCCAACCGACAGGGTCACCACATGCAGCTGAACACCAACAGACAACAACAACCGCTCCCTGGCTGTTTACAGACCTCCAGTGCGAGCCGCTGCACGCGCTACACGCCACAACACAAACATCTTACGCTCTTGTCGATGTCCAGCTTGAGCTTCTTCTGGGAGATGCTCTTCTGGATCCTCTTGCTGAAGGAGGCGTTTCCAGCCGAGCGGCCGCAGCGCTCCCCGTCCTCGATCAGGCAGCAGCTCTGGCCGTAGAACGGCGGCGCCGGCGGCCCGTCGTGGCTGTCCTCCTCGGTGCTGAATCCATTCATCCTGCACGGCCCGGACGACTGATCTGAGCCCGAACAGGAGCTGGTTCCGAGGACGCACGCGCCGAGCCTCCTGCTCACGCGCTGCCCTTTTCTTCCACCCGGCGCTGTTAGCCGCCGGACAGCTAACTCGGCTAACCTGCTGCTCCTGGAGCTAACAGGCCGTCGCGTTCTCTTTTGGATCCAACTACAAACGTGCTCTCCGCGGGCTGAAATCAGCCATGCCGTCGCAAACACGCCACTAACGCCGGTTAGCTGTTAGCCGGGCGGAAGGTGGCCGAGCGGCCGCAGAAGAAGACTGGATTCCTTCGGTGAGACCTCCGCGCTTCGTCCCGGTAACCTGCAGCTACTTCCCCGCCTGCCACGGCAGCCTCATCCGATCCCGCGCTAAAAGGCGACAGTGAACCGCTTCATTCGCTGAAAATCAAATAAAAATTCAGTTTGCACGGAGACAGCCGCGGTACTCTTTCAGAAACGCTCCTTCACGGAACATGCTCAAAATGTGTGGCGGAAGTCCGTAATCCGGTCTGTGATTGGACAATTCCTGACAAAGGCGGGGCTTAACACATAAAATCTACATTTCTATTGGCTGAGTGAGGCGTCAATCTTCAATTCGCTTCCTGTATGTTTTAAACCACGAAAAAGGCGTTAAAGGTGGCGTTGTCAAGTTAAAGGGTCTTTTTAACTGCGCATTCCGTTTAATAAACGCAATCTCAGCTCTCACGCAGCTTCGACGGGACAGGCATCGCTTTGTTCCCTCGCAGTAGTTTTGGTGCTCTGACGTGCGTGAAGCTGCGGGCAAGCGGATCCGACGCGCTGCCTTCATTTTGTGGAATTTAAAATGGGGATTTGAGCGCAGGAGATTCTAACAAATCATTGGCATTCAAGCTGAAATAAGGCTTGTCAGGAGACTTATTGCACACAAACGTGGAGCCATAATCCTTGTTCCATACATTTACTGCTACGATCCAGAATTTTACACAGTCTGACTTCCGTTTGTTGGATGTTAAGCACGTGTCCATGGTTCATGATTAGCGTTCTGCAGCCTTGTCAGAGTCAGGGAGGTTTTATGGCCATTTCAGCTATAAACACATGTTGAAATGAAACCGCTTTCCTCCAGGATCACAGTGCAACACAGAACGTGCAAAAAAAAAAAAAAACAAAAAAAAAAAACTTTTTTTTAACTTAACCTTTATACAGTATACAGGTTTACAGTACTGTGAACAGATACTGCGAAGGAACACAAAACAATTCAAGGGAACGTGAAGCTTTTGCATGAAATGCAAAAGTTAATTTGAGAGAACTTAAAACCATTCAGAAGCAGGGGCGATTCTAGAATATGACCTTTAGGGGGTCCTCAACCATTGTTGTCAATGGCTCTTGGCTTGAAGCAATGCATTGGTTATTGGCATCAGGAGCATTAAGGGTTTTGGGGGTCTTACCCCAGAAATTTTTGAATAAAGTAGGTGCCAATTCAATTCAGTTTATTTATATAGTGCTAAGTTAGAAGTCACCTCAGGACACTGAACAGAAACATTTAACATGAATTGAACTCCATCACAGAACTCTCATCTTGAACAAGCATGAAGGCGACAGTGGAAAGGAAAAACTCCCTCATGAAGAAGAAACCTTTAACAGAACCAGGCTCAGAACAAGCGGCCATCTGCTTCAACCGGCTGGGTTTGAGAGGAACAGATACACAACGGCAGGTCAAGAATCACATGTTAAGATAGTAATAGTATCAAATGAAAACTATTCATTTGTAAAGAAGTGAATTAGAATAAGAAAATAAAAATATTAATATGTAAGAATAAAATGAAAATAACATAATAAAGTGAATAAGAACTTCCTGCCTTCTGGTGTATTTTAACGGGTTGTTAAACATCTACATTTACCTACATTTGTAAACACTTGATTCAATAACTACAGTATTTTAGAGAGCAACAAGAAGTAGCCTGACCAACAGCTCTCCTTGTGTGAATAGAGCACGCTCCACTTCATGCATCCTAACACTCTTGGGTGGACAACTGTCGGCACTAACGTAGTGCTAAACTAGCTCTAGCTAAGACGCTATAGACATAGCGCTCTGTTTTACATTACACAACATAATAAACACTTTCTACAAAATCAGTTTAGTGTTAACTGATAACAAACAAATACTAAACTGATACAATCCGAAGTTACAACATATATTTACATATAAAACACACAAAACAAAGTACAAGTAAGCATTAACCTTTAATTTAACATTAAGCATGCAATTATGATAGAAAATGGATTATTTTCCTGCAGTTACCTTCGTACAGATGAACATGTGCTTATTGTTTATAACTGTTGTATTCAGCTGCTCACATGGTCAACTGCAGGACTTTATCATCTTTTTCATTTTTCCAGACTCCGTTTTGTTTTTGAAATGTAATAAACTGTATTTCTCCGTCTAAACTTTCAGGGTCACATGTCTGAATTACATGTTCCTCACTGACAATGTTTAAACATTTTTCTGATGATTTTTCATGAAATCCCTCTGGTCGCAAAGTGTTTATAAAGAAAAACCCCAACACTGTTGTTGGGGGGGAAAAGGGGTGGAGCTTCTGCAGGTACGTGGCGTTTACCTTTGGGAAAAATAGAGGTCGCTGATTGGTCAGTTGCTGACCAGCTTGTTGGATTGATTGACAGGTGCCGTCGAGGGTCCGACTTGTACAAATAATATAAATTTTACTAGCTCATCTTTTATTCCACATTTATTACAAATTCATTCAATATTTTGGTGAATCTAAGGTTTGAGAACTGAGATTCCTTAAATCATAATGATGGTTTCTTAAATTTTCAGGGGTGCTGAGTTAAAATTTAGGGGTGCACCCCCAAAAGGAGGTAAACATCACCACTGTTGGACGGAACTAAACTTTGTTTTTTGTTTTTTTCTCCAAACGTTGCCCTTACAGATCTCCGTAGTATTTGTAACTAAAGTTTACAATGTACAGTATATATTTTTACTAACCAAAAAAAGGTTTAATAATAAAATTATTATAAATTATTATAGATTACCACACACAACACGTGGTTTGGTATAATCTGACTTTAATGTCCCACATTCATTGGGACACTTCATTCTTTTGGGGTTTTCACAAATTATATTCAGATTTAAATTACATACACACAGAGCATTTTTTCTTTTAATGAATGAACATTATACAACAATCAAATGATCAGTGAGTACGATAATTGTACAGTGAAGCATGAATAAAGTTTATTGTACGGAAAATACAGTTTTTGGATAATTAAAAAGCAGCAAACACAGAAAAATCAATCAGCGAGTGTAAAGAGGTTCAACAGGCCACACCAGCTCTTCAGGAGAACGACTTCTTTAGTGGTTTAAATGTCACTGACTTGCTTCTTGTAAGAGCTGCAGTGTTTTGTTGCGACACCTGAAGGCACCACGGGGCTGTTCCCACTGAGGCCACGAGAGGGGAACAGAAGTCCACAGATGAATTCAAACAAAGAGCAGAGGAATTCCCTCACAAGCTGCTGAAGGTTGAAACCAGACCAACAAGATGGTTTGTGCCAGTTCCTGAAGGAGGTTTGAAATATGAGTTTTAATCCGCTGTCTGACGATGATGTCTGCCAGTTTACACAACTCTGCATTAGACTGTGCATGACAGGTTTTTATTATACAACCTTAACAAACGTCTCGTCTTCTTCCTGAAACAAATGAAACACGCTGCAACAACTGCTCTCCTCAGTTTCTTCTAGATGTTTGCAGACAGGAGAAGAAGAGGTGGCGCTTCACAGTGGGAGACATGGACCTGCAACAACTTTTATACACCTGTCCCAAGACAGAACGATGACATCGTCCATCTGCATGTGGACAATGTCTAGTCCGAGCTCTGATAACCCTTTCACAAACATCAAGCTGCACAGATGAACAGTCACAGGGTGAAGGGGGGGGAGGGGGGGTCAAACCCTTTGTCCTCTAGATTGTCCCTCTCTGTCCCTCCATAAGACAGTCCAACACAAACGTTTTGGACAGAAAGTGTCCTCAGACTGTCTCCACATCGAATTTTATTATTTCATTAACGCCATGAACGATTATGGCCATCATCAGTCAAGCTGACCTTTGACCCCTCCACAGTCATGATTAGACACATCTATTCAGGAGTGCTGTGGGAGATTCACGTCTGGATTTGAATTACTCTCTCTCTTTACTGACGGACTGTTTGAGCTACTATTTAAATTTATTTATTTGTTTTGGATGTATTGCTGCCATCAAATCAAAAATTACTTAAAATTTTTCCATAAATGTGTATATTTGCTTAGTTTACACAGTTGATCCATTTGCTACGTGCCATTGTGGATAAAATATGGTTGTTGTCGTATTGTTGTCTTCCTTGGCTGTAAAGCTCTGAGGCTCAGGTGTTTTACCTTGAATGTGTTAAAAAGTAAAAAAACCAAACAGAACGATGGTCAAACTTCTCCAGGACGGCTGAGGGCGATGAAGCTGTTAGACTTTTGCTGAAAGTAACACATCTGTTTGATTACAGTTTGGTTTAATATTTGCTGTCAGATCCATTCTGAGCTGAAAGATGATGATGAAGAGGAGGAGGAGGACATTCTACAGATGGAAGGAGACAGATGAACGAGGTCACTCCATGTAAGGAGTAATAAAGGGGCAAAAACAATTGGACCTCTTTTTGTCTGAGATGCCCCTGAGCCCAATAATGGATATCTTTGATAACACACGACTGTGGGAATTTAATATCCTGCTGTCTCTCGTTGAGTGGAGGGGGATGCTGATTGGGTTCTGTCTGATTGACTTTAAAGATGGCCGACGATGGAGCAGAGGAACATTAATGGGTTTCTCACATTGCAATTTAGAGTTTTATAATATCGGAGAAAGGGCCTTTAAGAGGCTATAACACGTAAAGTGTCTCTGGGTGCGTTCAGACAATCTGAGCGAGCCCAGGAGAGCCGAGGAGGAAATGGGCCGTGCTGAGGAGAGACATTCATCCAGGAGTAAATCACTGCCGGAGAAAGGTGCTGCCACTTCCTGTGTTGATGGATGAAATGATTAAAACATTAACGTTTTGTAAAAGTGTGTTTTAAAACAATCAATCTTTCAGATTATTGGAGTCATAAAAGCACTCTAGGACAGCATCGAGCCCAAATAATTATTTTAGAGAGAAGGAGGTGACGATGGCCTGAATGAGCAGCTTCTCCTCCAGTTAGAACCTCTGGATTACAGAGATTAAATCTGAGATTAAATCTGCTCACATGGTCCAGCAGGGAGAGGATGAGAACGACAGGAAGATTAAAAGTCAGAGTAACAAAACAAAATGAATCACATCTACACAAACGGCGGGTGATAATCTCCTTATTTGTAAAACACTTTTAAAATAATTGAGGTTGACTAATGTGAACTAATGAGACAAAATGTAAATAATTTCTTTTTTAAGTTGAATACATAAAATGTGGGGTGAGACCATGAAGACACTTAAAAACCAATAAAAGAACCTTAAAATTAACCTGGAAACGAACTGGGAGCCATGATTCTAAAACAGGGGTGATGTTCTTGTTTTCTGGTACCAGACGAGCAGCAGCGTTCTGAACCAGGTGAAGTCGAGTCAGTAACGACTGGCTCAGACCCACATGATGTCAGTTACAGTAATCCAGACAAGTTGTGATGAAAGCCTGGATTAAAATCTCAAAATGATGGTTTGACCTTGGCCACTTGTTTTAGGTGATAAAAACTGGACTTGACCACAGATTTAATCTGAGCATCCAGTTCAAAATCATTATCCAGCTTCACACACAGGTTAGCTGCTGTCTCAATAAGATGTGTTAAAGGACCCAGATCAACATGGACTTTGGAACCATCACTGGGCTTAAAAACAAAACCTTGGACTGTTCCTCTTTAAAATGTAAAATCTTCTGTGACATCCATGCTCTGACTTCTGCCATGCATTCTAGTTGGTTCACAGAGTACTGTTTATCTTGTTTTAATGGCACATAAATTTGGCTGTCATCAGCATAAAAATAAAAAGTAACACCATGTTTCCAGAGCATAAATCCTGGAGAGAGTAAAAAGAGGGAAAATGGAAGAGTGCCAAGTGTAGATCCCTGAGGTACTCCATGTGTGACAGGCGCTACAGAGGACTCAACAGCTTCACTGAGTCACAATAGTGATGTTGAATCACATCAAACTCATTTCATACTAGGTCAAAGGTCAGGGGTAAAAGCGCATCTGAGGTCTAAAAATCAGGTGAGGGAACCAACCTTACATGCAGCGGCAAACCTTTTCAGAGTTTTGGACCTGCAGCTGAACCTCATCAGAACCTTTAAAAGCATCTGATCTGCTGATCTCTGAGAAGCAGCAGAACTGTTGAGTTAAAACCTTACAAAATAAATTTAAAATGAATTCAGAAGGGAACAGAAAGTCAAAACTGGGGACATGTCTTTGACCTTGGTTGAGCTGCAGAACCCTGACTAATTCCTGAAAGCACCACATTGGAGTCATGAAGTTGTTACAAAAGTATCGTGTTTTATTAATGAACAAGTAAGTTCTTAACGGAGACACGAGAGACCGAGCAGCTGAGAAAAGGTGTTTATGTACAATAAGTGGATTGAAGGAGCGCTGGAGGAAGCTGCAGGAGAGGAGATGTGATGACTCTGGTTTCTATGATTAGTTGTCTTGTTTGTCTCTTCGTTCTTCCACAGGACAGTGTTGATGATCCAGGGACTCCAGGGTGATGGAGCGGACCACGGTGACCAGGTGAGAGACGTGTGAAGACAGAGAGAGTTGCAGGATGGACCTTAAGGCTGCTGAGATGTTTGGTGGTTGTTCTAAGATGATGTTGTAGGAGACAGTTCCAAGACGATGATCCAAGGAGACCAAGAAACTTCACAAGGGAACCCAGGGAGTGAAGAATGGAACGACAGGAGGAACACAAAGGAAGCACAGGTTAGTGTAAGCTCTGGAAACAAGATCTTCACTAGTCCTGGACACAGTCCCAGAGGTTGGACAATGTCCCAGCAGAGTCTGCTTGGTCCAAACAGCAGCAGACTGGAGACAGCTGTGGTTAACTGCCCTCTGGAGCTGTGAGGAGTCGAAGTGATGGAACAAACCCAGAACCCAACAAAAATCATGTATTACTGTTTCAAGACTTATTTTAGACAAGATGGCTGAGGTAATGTAGGTAAACATGTGTGTTGTCTGTTAGCAAAATATCTCACGAATGACGACAGTTTTAGTTAACCTTCCAGAAACATCATCAGCTGTACGTCCACAACTGATTACCTTTTGGTATCAACCTGATTCAAGATGAACGCCTCAGCTAACATTAAAATGACTGAGTCAAGTTCAGAGATGATGAGCTGGTGGTAGTTGAGAGTCATCATCAACTCTTACTCCAAGCTCTAATGACTCACATGGGTTCTTTGTGGAAGTTTTTACAAAAACTGTTCAGGTGTTTTATAAAACTGCTCAAGAGACCAAACTAATCAGAGGCGCCGTGTTCTTTGGTTTCATGCTGAAACTAATGAAACATCTGGGAGGAGTTCACGCCTGCTGAGTTTCTGAGACACACTCAGTAAACGTGTTTGGACGCCTGGTTTTTGTAAAAACAAAGTGCATTAGGTGTTCACACTCGGGGCTCCTCAAACATTTATCTGAAAAACCTGTTTCATGGAAGCTCGGCGTCCACAGACACACCGAGCCGCATGAAAACAGCCAGTTGTGACAGAATCGAGTGTTCAGGAGCTCAGAGACTGCAGAGACGGTGAAATCAACCCCGGCACATTCTGTCCCACACCCTCGTACTTTCTGTGCCCTCTTCAGCAGATTTGACAGAGGGTGTTGTGAGAAGCGTGGCTCTGAAAGGCACCTGTTCCTCCGGTGGACTCGCTGTGACTGCAGCCAATTATCTTGCCTGTCACTTTCAGGAGCAGGAAATATCCACCGCCGTCTCCTGTTCTGACAGCCGTGCAAACGTGAAAGGACAAGGAGGTGACTATTTCCTGGTGGGGATCTGATAAATTGTCTCAGCAACATGACACATGTCTTTACAGGAAAAAAAAAATCAGCTTGATCTGCTGATGCATGAGTCGTCAGAACTGGACAGATGATGTTAGAGAGTCAAACAGATTCCACAAGTGTGGATAAATTAGTTGCTACTGTTCCACAGTAATCCCAAAAACTGGACTGGAGCCTACGACTGTTGACAGTCCACTTGTTTGATTCATAGAGCCGTTCAACTAGGAACAATAGTGATGTGATCACTTACAGGTATACATCATCATAAAAAGACAGATTTATATTTGATTCTTCATCTCAGTGAAAAGAGAAGGATGAGGTTTGTCTGTGGGATTATGGAAGAAAACAAGAAATTACGAGGAAGAAGAAAATAAAACTAGACTTGGTTCTTTACTGCCTGCAACTCAGTTGTTTTCATCCTAACACCCCCTTTCTTGTAAATGAGTCCCTGAGACTCAGTGGGATTAACCTGTATAAATAAAGGTTGAATGAATATTCACACAAGGAGAGCTGTTGGTCAGGCTACTTCTTATTGCTCTCTACAATAGTTATTGAATCAAGTGTTTACTTATGTAAGTAATGTAGATGTTTAAAAACTGTTTAAACACACCAGAATGCATTGGCATCTACTTTATTCAAAATGTTCTGGGGGACGACTCCTAGACCCCCTACCAGTGTGTCCCCACTACATTAAAAATGCTACTGATGCCCATGCCTCCTTGACTCAACTATGGATGAGAAGTAGAAGATGGAGACACTATAGGCGTGCAGACATCCGTTAACAACTTTTAAATGAACCACTCTTCATAAGAAGCGTTTCAGCGAGCTGTAAGGGTTAAATAACTGTTACAAATGTGAGGCTCAAATGTTTTGCTAAAGCATGTTCAACTTCAACACATCTGAACAAAGTGCGTCATGAGTCGCTTAAACAGTCAAGAAAAAACATGAATGAAATGAATCCTGAAAAACAAACATAAAAAACAACATGGAAAACAATGTTAAAATAAATGAACATCAGTTTGTTACCAGCTGCGACTTCTGCAGCTCAGACCAGATCAGACCAGATCAGATCAGACCAGATCAGATTAGATAAGATCAGCTCCGATCAGATCAGATCAGATCAGATCAGCTCAGACCAGATCAGCTCAGATAAGACCAGCTCAGATCAGACCAGATCAGATCAGATCAGATCAGATCAGCTCAGACCAGATCAGCTCAGATCAGCTCAGCTCAGATCAGATCAGACCAGATCAGATCATATCAGATCAGAAAGAAATCTGATCTCTGAATGCTGCAGCAGCAAATGTCTTGGATCCTAAATCAGACGGGGGTAGAAAACACCAAACAACATAACGATTCCGCTCCGATCGATTCCCTCGTTGTGTTTACTGCTTATAATTTTCATGCATAAAGGATGGTGTGAAACGGAGCCTCCTGCCAGGAGGGCGGCACTTTGACTTATTGCTTTCTGACCTTTCGTGGCATTTGGAAAGGGCAGCTCTGCAGACAGATGGTGCACACTCATATGCAAATTAATAATATTAGGCGGTGGCGGCGGCGGCTGACTGTATCATTGATTCAGATATTATGCTCCATGCGCTGACAAGTGAAAACAACACTCATACTTATGTTATTTGCATCTATGGCTCAAGTTTCTACACAAATATAAAAACTTTGACGCAGAAACAGAAATGTCAGCATAAAAATAAACTACAGTCCATAAACAAAAATTGTGTCAAACATCTTCCGCGTTTGATATTTGAGGCCAGTCCAAGTTAATCTGATGTGCTGAGTTACTGAGGATATGCTAATTTTGTTCACCTTTGACCTTTGACATTTTGATAGCGCCTGCAGACCTGAAGCATGTCAGAGGAAGAACATAAATATTTATAACCTTTGCTGTATTTACACACGCTGCTCGTTTTAATCACTCATAGTTTTATTAATATTGACCCTATGTCGTGAGTCGCAGCGTTAGCTTGTTGTTTTCAGCTAATTTTACTGAGGTCAAGAGGTCAGGTGGTGCATGCTGGGAAAAAAATTCTAATAATATGAACAAGAAATGTTGTTATACAGATTAAGATATTTACCTTACTAACATCAGTGTGATTATTGAAATAAAGATGGCTGCCCCGGCTAATTATTCATAGAAAACACACAACATTGGCAGTTTTACATCTTACCACTTTATTCATAAAGCACTTGAAACAGCAGCGAGGCCAACTGAAGCGCTCTACAACAAAACAAGACACAGGATAAAATACATAAAATCCACAGATGTAAACATATAAAAACTAAATGAAAACAGGATGAAGTTAAAATCAAATCACAAAATGGTTTCAAAAGCCAAAGAATAAAAGTGAGTTTTTAAAAGAGGCTTAAAAACATTAAGAGAGGGGTCCTGCCTGACCTGCAGGAGTAACTCAGTCCACAGTCCTGGACCTGCAACAGAGAAGGTTCTGTCACCTCTGAGGTCTGTCTGAATCCAAACAGAAGTACGTTGCAGTGATGGGAAATGGACAGTTCCATTAATGAAGACACTCAAAGATCTTTACAACACAGTCTGTACCCTCATTCATTCAGCACTCTACAGAAAATAATCAGAGCTTTATCACATTCATATAACAGGACACACATCGGAGGCAATGAGGGGTTCAGTGTCTTACCCGGGGACACTTTGACATGTGACTGCTGGTGGAATCAAACCCCCAACTCTTGCATTGGAGGACAACTGCTCTAACCACTCAGCCACAGCCGCCCCTGATAGGTAATCATGTCATGAAAGTATGTATTACTGTCTCACCGTTACTTATGGACAGTACGGGCTTCAATTTAGACAGTTGCCTCAACTGGAAAACAAAAAACACAACAACAACAACAACAACAGGATTTAACAACCATGTTTACATGACTGTTTAGTTTCATAGAGACACCTGGACAGGTCTCCAGTCCATCACAGAGACACCTGGACAGGTCTCCAGTCCATCACAGAGACACCTGGA
>JARVLU010000324.1:1728015-1741401 GCA_031762415.1 Simpsonichthys santanae
TGGTTGGTCCACTGTAGGAGTGTACTGCTTGGTGGGGAAAACAGTTTGTTTGTGACTCCTCAGACTGATGAAGCCCTGCGGATGAAAGGCAAAACGTCTCAACAACAACAACAACAAAAACTGTCCTGCTGACCTGACTGAATATTGTTATCAATAATATGGTTTCAAAATAAGACTCTTGGTCTTCATGATGTTGCTTTAAATTTATTCAACCTTTATTTATACAGGTTAGTCTCACTGAGCCAGATATGAATTTACTTATTTATTTAAATAAGTATTTAATCAAGTTTGTTTACTATTCAATTCAAATCTATTCAGTTTATTTCTAAAGCTCCAAGTCACAACAGAAGTCGTCTCAGGGCTGAGCAGAAACATTCATATATAAAATAATAATTTAACATTATTTATGTGAGGAGCAGCTTTGAGTTGAACTCCATCACAGAACTCTCGTCTTGAACAAGCATGAAGGCGACAGTGGAAAGGAAAAACTCCCTCATGAGGAAGAAACCTTTAGCAGTGACCATCAACAGACGAAACAAACTGTAGAAAATGTGACACCAGAATTTTGTACATATTTATTCAGCTTTTGTTATATTTTGCTCCTGGTGCAATTTTTAAATAACATTCATAATAATTATTACATGATTTGTATAAAAAAAGATTTTTGTAGTTGATAATTAAAAGGAATACTGCAGCTTGTGTGTGCCACATGGATGTGTGCTTGGCCCCTATTTTTTCGTATGCTAAATGCATGAAGTAGAAATTTGCTCCATTTTTATATTAGTAATTTCAATAATTAAATTACAGTCACGTGAAAATTTTTCCTTCCAATGGGCTTTAAAGGAAATCAAATACTTTCAAGTCCAGGTTTGATCTATTTTTATTTTTAAAAATGAACTGAAACTGGATCACAGAGCGGTGACAAATTATG
Organism: Simpsonichthys santanae; assembly: GCA_031762415.1. NCBI lineage: Eukaryota > Metazoa > Chordata > Actinopteri > Cyprinodontiformes > Rivulidae > Simpsonichthys > Simpsonichthys santanae. The sequence goes on from JARVLU010000324.1 coordinate 1,728,947, forward strand.
TCACCATGATTATATTGATTGATTTGATTATATATTTATGCAATAACTGTTTACACAATCTTAGACCGTAACTGGACTTTTTTTTCTCCCTTGGCATTTTTTCTTCAGAAATACTTTCCAACAAAATCCAGAAACATAGCATTGTACTGCCACATGGTAAACATGCCCACATTAACGACATAACAATATAACAGTGCTGTTTTTCATTGACATAATTTACAATTTCCTCTGTTAAAAACAGTTTCACAGTTGAAGTTTAAAGCAACAGGATCAGGATGAAAGCAGAATTAGAATAAATCTCTCATAAAGGTTTTGTTGTTGCGTTGGTTTGTACGACTCAGTGACAACAGGGTGTAAAAACATCTGCTGCATAAACGTTTCTGAAAAGCTTTCTGCAAGAGTTACAAGGAAATGTTCATAAAATTATACCTGCTGTGCTGTTTGCTTCCAAGATGGTGGAGGAGCTGGAGGTGGCAAAGATGAAGATGTTCTGTTTATTGGACCAAACTTGACAAGATTAGAAATGAGTCCATCAGAAGTACAGCTCAGGCTTGAAGACAAATTAGAGACTGAGATGGTTTGAGCATGTGCAGAAGAGAGGCAGTGAACATTTTGGGCCAATGATTTTGAACGTGGAGCTGCAAGGGAGGAGAAGAATACCACTGAGAACTTCATGGACTGGTTGGTGAAACCAAAGAGCATCAGATTTTAGAAAATAACAGTTTCTAAATAAGCACATCATACATGCACTGTCACCTCCATTTCTGCACGTACATGTTCATCTCCAACCCCCATCATTAAGGTCTGGGCCTGTTTGAATCACCAGCTGCAACAAAAGCTGTCTGGGTGACACTTTGATCATTTAGAAAAGGTCTGTAAGCAGATGTGCGCCAGCTGCTGCTCTAGTCTTCAACGCTCTTCTCTGGCATGTTGCCACTGGTGGTGAAGGTTTACATGAACACTGAGGAGACAACAGGCTGATGATGTCACATCAGAGCCATGGAAATGTACTTTAAATTTATAAAACATGTCCAAAAATGAATGAAAGGTCAAAATGACATTTTTGTTTGCAAAAATCAGTCCTATTAGTGTTTTAAAGACCATTAAACTGTGCACATGTCCCCCCACACACACCCTGCACACACACACACACACTCCACACAACAGTTTCATTAGATTTGTGATGTTTTAATGGAGCCTGTTTTGTTCCAGATGTCACTCTAAAGATGTGTAAAGTGAACTCATAACGCCGCATTGAGGAATCGAACGGTTCTGCAGATGAAAAACTGCAGCTCTGACACTTTAATTACTGCAATTTAAAGACAAATTGTGGCTAAATCTCTGTCAGGGTTTGAGATCTGCACCCGCTGCCAGGAGGAAATGGCATTGCTGCAAATCAAAGGAGACCCTGCGGCAGCCGTCCTTGTCGGGGCCTTTTTGATTGGACACGCGAAGCAGAGGCACTCGTTCAAAGGTGCGTTAATGGTAAAAAGTGAGCGCCGCCGTAAGTCATCATGATTTACAGCAGCACGCTGCTCTGTCTGCAAAGTCCAGAAGAGAAGAAACTGTGACCTGTTTGTCAGAAAAACAACGACTTCATGGACGACAAAGACTTGAATAAATGTGTTTTGATTTCACAAACTGATGCAGAACAGGTCTGCAGAGGGATGACGTTCAACAAGCAGCCCAACTAAAAGAAGTTCTGTAGAAAGGTTGAAGGGTGCAAATGTAGCCCGTACCTGAAGGTTCCACATTAATGTGGGACATCGTCTTGCAGTGACTGAAAAATGCAGATGTTTGGTCGTATAAATTATACAAGTGTGACGATTGAAGAAGAGAGGGGAGTTTGTATAAAAATCTATTGGAAACTTTAGACAGCTCAAACTTCAAGTTGAACGTTCTGTCATAAAATCTCCCAGATACATCCAACCTAAACTGTGACTGTAAAAAAAAAAAACAGGGAAGAGCTCAAAGTGCCAGTTTAGTCACAAAAAATCAAAAATTGTGTGACCTGTTCAACTTCTAATGATGTTTCTGCTGTGAAATCTGAGCTGGAGCTCAAACAGGGCGGAGTTGTTCCTTTGCTCACCTGAATCCCATCACATGACATTTACTGTAACAATCTGTGGAAAAGCCAGAGACCATGGACTGAAGCGAACAGACGCCAAGACTTTGGAAAATGATCAGTGCATTATTTTACAGTGCAAAAGTTCATCAGTGTAGACGGGAGGACCTGGAACCAGATGGTGTTATGGATCGTGCGAGGATTGAGGTTCTGATGGTTCCAGCACCAGGGAAGGAAGCGCAGGAGGTACGTCTGACAAGTGGTTGGATGGTGGTGGAGACAACTGAAGAAGCCGACAAGGCTCTCAGGGTGAATCTCAGAGGAATCGAGGAACAGAATCACAGGCGTCAAGGTGGTGGGCACGCGATGCTTCTTCAGGGAGCAGAGCTCTTCTGCAGCCTTTCATACTCCTGATGCTCATCAAGGGAAGTGTGACTGGTTGGCGCCATCTTGGAACTTCAGAGGCTGCAGAAAAAACTGAACTCCCACAGTAACGTCGGCCTCTTCTATGGCATAACTGGAGACTTTGAGGTCAACGACTACAAAACAGTACAAGAAGAATACGTTTGGAAAATAAGGTCTCAGCTCAGCTAAGGTTCAGGTGCTTTACTTCTTGTTTCCTGCTTTGAGAATTCATCGTGTTTTGAGGGGAAAGCTCAACCTCAGAACTCATTAAAGTGTAAGGTTCTTATCCTGCCCTTTGTCTGAGAATACACAGAAGAACCAGGAGCCTCAAGTCTTCAGGTGTCTACACAACCAAAGATCTTTCTCTCCCAATCCTTCCAGACTGTCCTTTACAGGAAGACAGACCCAGTCACCTCAGCAGCTTTGAAACAGCATTTATCCCTGATGCTGCCCAACTCAGGACAAAGCTAAAGACAGAACACACCCTGGCTTTCAGCTGCTGGACCCACTGTCATCTGGACGGTGGTTCAGGGAATCAGGTGCACACAGGTTTTACCCAGGACTGTGGTCACCACAACCCCTCTCCAGACCAGAAACTCTTTGAGCCAAACCAAAGACAATACATATCAAGAATGTTTCGGTTATTTTACCCCCACAACTGGCTTGGCCCCGTGATGTGTGCCATTACTTTTATTGGCGTCACCATGGCTGAGTTGACATTTTGTATGATGGCAGCTGAGAGTGAACCCTGACACATCGTACAGCAAATCAAAATATAAAAAAATGGCCACCACAAAGCATTCCCCGTCCAAGTTTCTCCAGGAACTTTCTAGTTGTAGAGTCCAAAGGTGTTCTGATGCTACGCTAGTGTTTAGCATGGCACCAGTACACCTTTGTGCACCGTGTACAAAGGTGTACTGGTGCAAAGGATTTAAACTCAACATTAGCTCAGGTCTGCTGGAGAACAATGTATTTTGATAGTGTTTCTGTCAAACATCCAGTTTGATCATCCATCAGGGACCATCAGCATCTTTGATCAGAGGTGACATGTTTCAGTTTGTGATTGATGCTGTGCAGCATTAAAACTGCTGCAGTGATCATGCTGATGCTGGAAAGATGAATCCATTAATAAATTGCATCATTTAAACAGTTGTTGCATTGTTGTTTCTTTGAGTGATGCAAGTTGTTTCAGATCACTTTACAAACCTGCAGATTATTCTTTAACTGGTGTGAATGAGAAACAAATCTGTAAAACCTTGTTAATTGGAGATATTACCTTAACAGTTGAGTAATAATTACACTTGAGAGTTTTTAGTGTGGCATTCATGAAACTTATGAAGTGACTGGTTATCACAGCCATGCAGGCTTTTTCAGACTGGAGCTAAATTAAACGTAGAGAGTCTGTAATCCCTGAGCAGTGATGCTGCTTCTCCTCTCCGTCTCCGTGGAGATGCTTCTTGCGGCCGTCACTAATAGCCGAACACTCCTCCTTCATGTCCAATTCCTCCAATCCAAAGGAAGTCGGCTGAGGTGTGACAGACTGGCTCTGCTCATGAGCTATCAGCTGAATAATTACCACTAACCTGCTTCTCCACAGGGCTTTGATGCTATAAACGGCCTCGCTGTCACACACTAATGGAAAATCACCGGCGTGGCAGCAGCAGGTTTGGGTCACTGGGGACCGGAGTGGATGTATTCGGGTCAAATCCTTTAGTTAATGTGCAAACCTTCCTGTAGAACAAGCTTCAGCCTGACAGCTCTTAAACTGACACCAGGAGGAGTTGAATCCTGATGATGCTCTAGTTTTAGAGTAAAAAACATGATGCTAATCTGCACTGACGAGGAAGATTTATTAATGTAGCAGCTGCACAAAATCAGTCAAGCAAATATACACATCACATCCATCTGTGGCAAACTAAACTGATGAGCATGGTTTTGAAAAAACAAATAAAATAGCAGACAGTTGGAGCAAAAATCAAACCATGAGGTTGAAGGAAGGGCCAACATCAGTGAAACACGGTGGAAGAAGCATCATGATGCACAGGTGGTTTTATTAGTGGTGGGAAAGGCAGAGCTCAGAGTCAGGACTGTTATCCACCTTCTTCCTGCATGGGCGCTCTACTGTATTCTGAGTCTGGGTACAACTTCCTGTTAGACAGGAAGTAGCAGTCACTGGTTAACCATGGTAGCTGAGCACGGACTGCGGTTTATTTGAAAGTAATTTACATTCAGTTTAGCAGATAAAACTCTGTTTTTGTTATATTTACATTTATTTAACAACCATATTAAAACAGTAGTGCTGAGTTCAAACATGGTTTCAAACATAGATTAATGATGCAGGGGAAATGTTAGGGGGTGGGAAACCAGCAGGGCCTCTTGCTGGTTGGGGGCCTCAGGTGGTTGCCCACCTTTACCTGCATGGTGGCTCCATGTCTGAAACTACTTGAAGGAATCTCAGACCGAACAGAACCAGAATCTGGTTTGGTGAAACCAAGAAAGACCTGTTTGAACCCAGTTACCTCACCACTGGTCCAAAAACATCCCTACAGCTGAGCACGGTGGTGACAACATCATGCTCTGGGGTGGTTTTCAGCAGCAGGGATTGTGAGACCAGTCACGGTTAAGGAAAAGCTGAATGGAACCAAGAGATGTTCTCAATGCAAACCTGGTCCACAGAGCTCAGAACCTCAGACTGGACCGAAGGTTCACCTTCCAACCTGATCAAGACCCAAAGCTCAGAGAAGACAACACAGGCGGGGGCTCTAAGCGCCATCTCACTGGGCTGGGAGCGGGTGGTGGACATGAGGGAGTCAGAGTGCCAGCTGAGTGAGGAACCGTGAAGATGAATTAGTGTCAAAAGTGGAATGTACAACATCTGGATGTGTACGTCAGATCCACAAGACGCCACAAGTTTCATAAAACCTTTTAGTAACCTTCATGTAAACATCTGTGACAAGTTAGAAACACATAACTCAGAAGATCTGGTGATGCTCAGATGTCCCAGCTTTTCACCAGCCTTGAATGCAGCATCACCTTTGTGAATCTGGAGCGGTAAGAAAGTCTCAAAAGTCACGTGCACGGGCAGAACTGTGCGCATGTGTTGAACAGTTTGCTCAGAATGTTTCTTCTAGTTTGAAACGTGAACATATAAAAACTGTTCATGTGTTTTTGAGTCTTGTGCTTGTGGGTCTTGATGTGCACGTACAAATCTTATTTGAGACTTCTTTATCTTCAGAGGAAACCCTCTGGAGGTGGATGGTCTGAGATGGTGTAGAGGCAGGGCAGCAACCCGGGGCCAGAAAGCTGCGGTTCAACTCCCAGCCATGGCCACATGCTGTGCATCCTTGAGCAAGACACCCAATAATTACTCCCTGGGCGCTCACACAACCACCCACTGCTCCACCTGCGTGCATCTCAGGTGTGATGGGTTAAATACTTATACTTATCTCTAAAGGACAGTTCTGTGAATGTCATGGAGTGGACCAGACAGAAACCTGCCTGTACGGGACCAAACATCTCTGCAGAGACCTGAGTGTGAGTCTGGTCTGAGTCCACCATCACTCCCAGTTGGCTGGCCCGAGCCTGACTGGGTTTTATAAAGAAGAGCAGCACATAATCCTCCAAACCATGTGAGGAGAGCGTTGCTGCATCAAGACTCAAGGATGGAACTGCTGCCAAGGCTGCATCACATCGAGGCTCACAGTAATTACAGACATGATGTTCCTTCAAGAAGAAATGTACAGAAACAGTTACTGAGTAAAAATAATTGACAGAGAGCAATGAAACAAATTTAATGAAGTGGAAGTGAATTGTCTGCAGATGTAATGAACACAGAACACAGATATTATGCACTGAAGCGAGACTGACTCAAAATGTTAACGTGTTTTATTTACAGCGCCAAATATCAAATGTACAAGGGGGGAAACCTGGAGAACAAGGACGGAGGTCACGACAGTGGAGATCCAAGAGATGCAGATTCACGTGGCGGCTTCCTCACAGTTGATGTTAGGAGACGAAGCGAGGAAGAAGGTCCACGAGGATTCCAGCACGAAGGAGGAGTCTCAGGTGTGGCAGGCACGTGGCTGGAACATGAGGAGACAGTACGTGCACAAGGACTTCAGTTTTTTCTCTGAGGAGTCTGGATCCAGCGGCGCTCAGGTGAGGAGGCTGCAACATGAAGAAAGCACAAGTTGTTCACACGTAGAGGCTGGAAGCACAAGTGAAGCTCCAGCAGGGAGTGGAGCTCTTCTGCAGGTGAGACGTCTGCAGCTCCTGGCTCATCACCAGGGGAAGGTACGGTGGCCCTGAAGTCACCGTACGAATGGGTCGCAGGCGTGATTGATCCGACGCCATATTGGAACTCCAGAGGCTGCAGAAACTGAACTCCCACAACAGGATGATTTTTTATTTTTTATTTTTTGATGATCAACTAGAGCTGAAATGTATCGAGCTGTTAAAAATCAATTGAAAACACCAAAGTTCATCCTTGATGGAGCTCAATAATTTCAACTGTTGGCTCCTCGGACCGATGAAGTCTTTTGGATGAAAGAAGAAACGTTTCAACAACAACAAATAAAAAAGAAACGGTCCAGAGGACGTGACTGAACTTTGTTGGCTGCCATTAAAAATGTTCATTTTAAAGTCTTTCCTGAAACGTGCACTTTTTCTTTTGAACTCTGGAGCATGTGGAAGCATTTATATGCTCAAAAGGTCAATTTGGGTTTAGTGGAAATCAGCAGCAAACTATTTTCTTCTCCACTTAACTTAGAACATTTTAATTTCTTTAACTCAAGAAAACAAAAATGCTCGTTGAAGTTGTGTTGAATCATAAAACAAGACTTTTAGTCGCTCAGTCTCGTTCTGCTTCATGACGAGAAGTGAGTCACGAGCGAGAAAAGAAAATTAATTTGGAAGATTTTCTGTGTTCTTGAGAAAAACAAATAAATCCATCTTGTCTGAAGCAAACAGCCGAACGTGAAGCAGCCGACGTTCGGCCACGTCTTGAAGCGACAACCTTCAGAAACACGTTGAACGCAGTTCATCTCTCCAGGTTCATCTCTCCAGGTTCATCTCTCCAGGTTCATCTCTCCAGGTTCATCTCTCCAGGTTCATCTTAAAACGCACTCAGAGCTCCGTCTCAACGACTTCCTGTCAGAACATTTTCATTTATTTATCTCCAGTCGAGATTGTGGCGCAGACGCAGGTCTGAGGAAGAAAGTTCAGCATGTTTAGCTGCTGGTGCACGTTTAATCCAGATGCAAACATCAATAAGTGTTGGACTGATGAAGATCCACTGCAGACTCTCACCTCAGGACAGACCCAGATGCTGTTGGAGATCCTGCACTTGACACTTCACTAATTATAAGAAACGCCTGAAACAGTTTGATGAGCTCAAAAGCTTCTCAGCAGAACCTCAACAGCAGCTGTGGACTGAACGACACATCTGTCCTGGAAAGATGGAGATGAAGGTGCTTCTTGAATTTATGAAACATCTCCATAAACCAGACATCTGGCAGTAACTCACCTGACCCTTATCCAGGGAAGGTGGACACCTCTGATTGGCCACATCAACCGTAGCAAACACAACAATCAACAAACCAGATGATTTTACAGATGTTCATCTGAAATGTGGTGTGGTTGTTGCTGAGAGTCATCCTGGTTTAGGCAGATGAAGGCAGGTTCTTCTGTGCACATTCCTTCACAGGATGCTTCTTCAAATCCAACTGGTTTCATGAGGTTTAATGGAACACCCAGAGAACATGGACTGAAGGTCTGGAAACGGTTAACGTTTATTTACAGTGATGGTTTGAGCAACGTGCACGGAGCAGGTGATCCAGTGGTTCCAGTGAGTAAAGGAAGACGTCCGAGGAGCGTTTCCAAAGTGGTGAGGAGACAGCAGGGAGAGCTCAAGGTCATGGGGGGGGGTCCAGGGAGGCAGCAAAACTTAATGCTGAAGCACGTGAGAGCACAAGGTAAGGTTTTCATCAGACACTGCACAGATGCCAGAAGCACAACCACCGTTAGGCACGTGACGCTCCAGCAGCAACTGGAGGTCTTCTGCAGCTCATGGAGGAGATGGTCCACAGCTGTGGCTTGTTGGCACCATCTTGTGACTGCAGGAAGCTGAGAGACCTCCCACAGGTTTGCTCCAATCCCATCCGTCCATCTTCTTCCAGTCATGGAGGCAACAGGTCAGGAGGAAAGCACCTCCTCTCTTCTCCCCAGCTCCTCCAAGTCTCTCAACGAGTTCCCAGGACCGAGAGGATTTAAAATCCTTCTGGACAGTTCTGGGTCGGCCCCAGGTCTCCACCCTCTAGAGTACCTCCAGATGTAGGAGCCACTTCCAGAGAGGCTCTCCTGTACAGCTCAGCTCGGCCACGACACAGAACTAAAGTATTCAGAGCTCATTTAAAACACCTGCGCAAATTATTTATAAAATAATTCAAACGACTGCAAGAACCTCCACTAAAACCATCACGACAGACAATGAGAAGATACAGATTAAGCACATTTAATGCAGATTAAAAGCGTTTGTCTTCTGTGTTCAATCAACAAGTTTACAGACTTTGAATATATTTTTACTGATATGGAACAGACAGAGTTCTTCAAAGACCTCCAGAGCATGAAGATCCTGCTCTGGTGAGCTCAGAGCTTCCAGCATCTTGCTCCTTCGATCATGATCCTGTAGGTGAGTGGTGGAACATAGATGGACCAGGACTGATCATCTTCTTCATAACAACAGACCGGACCAACATCCTCATTACTGCAGACCAGGCTGCCCATGACTTCACAGCTTGTTCATTTGATATTTTCTTTTGAACTCCTTTGTTTCTTTAGTAACATCTTTGTAAAGAGAAATGTTGCTCTCTGGATGTTTTTAAACAAAATGTTTTTGTCAAGTGAATTTAGACAAAGGTCATGGATGTTCATCACTGACTAACGTTAAATTAATGTGTGTGAGTTGTTTTGTCTTCTCAGAGAGGAGCCTGCAGGTGCACGGAGGTGCACGTGACAAACTCCAAGTCCTTCTCCGAGTCTGCAGGTCGGACAGCCCAGGTCGTCTTGACCTCGTGTGATGAGCGTGAAAGCACCTCCTGCCTCACCGTCTGGTTGCAGATCTTCACACCGAGGGTTTGAGCACGTGACGTTCTGAACATCGTGTCAGCCTGTGTGTGAACTCTGACCTTGCAAGAAAACTGGGTTGAAAAATCTTCTCCTGTCTTCGTGCATGAGCTGCTACATGATGAATGGATGTTCATCCAACAGTTTCATGCAGTCTGTGGTGAATGACTCTCAGCTACTACCACTCCTAATTATTATTTCAGTCCACCCTCCATGTTCCACCACCGTGAACCAGATTTCCTCCAAAGCTCCATCAGCTCTAGATGTTCACCTCATGATTTACTCTGAGCGCTTCATTAAAATGCGTCCAGTGGTTTGTGACATTTTGCTAACAGAGACAAACACGTGTGAATTTACATGATCGCCCAGAACAAAGAGTCCCTCACAGGAAATAAGACGTCTGTTTGAAAAACCAGCTGATTTCACCCAAACACAAACAGATTAAAATAAAACCTCCTTCCTGACAATATTTCATTTTTATCAACGTTTCCTGAAAAACAAATGTGTTTTCAGCTTTTTTCCTCCGACGTGTTTCAAATCTCACAGCACGACGCAGCGAGCAGGTCTCATCAGCCAGGTAATAATTTGATCAGCAGGAGACTGAAGCAGCTGTTCCACATGATGGCTGTTCTCTCTGTGTGCGTGTGTGTGTGTGCATGTGTGTGTGTGTGTGTGAGTGAAGACACCAGCAGAGTGTTTGTCTGAGGAACGCACGACTAAAAACCTTCTTGTTTGTGTAAAATCCCTTTCAAGCCGTCAACAACATTATCACCCACGACTGAACGACGGACGACAAACGTTTTTTGTTCTTGTCTGCACTTGACTGTTAGCAAAATATCTCACAAACCGCCAGGTGGATTTCGATGAAACTTGCAGGATGAACACAACTGAACATGGCTGCCGCGGCAAACTGACCCTAGAAAACAGAAGAAGGCTCAGACGTGGTCAGTTACACACACATGGAGGTGACGCTGGGCGTGGTAGTAGCTGAGAGTCATCCACAGCACCTGCGCAGATGATGCAACATGTTCCACTGCGCTGCTTTCTCATGAAGTGGGCGAGATCCATGCTTTCACAGAATGTAAGGATTGTATGGAACATTTATTTTATATAAGTGGAACAGAGACATTTTATTTATTCATTCATTTATTCAGACATTTTATTTTTATTCAGCTACACTTTGTCAGTTTTGTGATAAAATACTTGAAAAATAGTTGATTCCCAGTTAAAATGTTTCCAGGAGGATCACTTTGTTTTAATGTTCCAGTCGGGCTTTAAATCTCTCCACAGCACTGGGACTGCTCAGGTGAAGGTTTTTAATGACACGATCCACGGATGCAGATGATTCTGTGCGTCTTGTCTTACTGGACCTCACATCTGCTTTTGACGCCAGCGACCACGAGATCCTCATTTCCAGGCTGGAGCAGTAGGTGGGCATCACAGAGTCAGCCTCAAATGGTTCAGGTCCTACCTCTCTGATAGATCTAAGACCTTAATTCAACATTGGTAGCTCGTCTGTGAGGGGTACCACAGGGCTCCATTCTTGGACCTCATCCATTTCTTCATACCTGCTACCACTAGGTGCTATTTTAGGTAAACACAGCATCCCTTTTCAGTTTTATGCTGATGACTGTCAAACTTACTTCCTTCTCTTTCACATTGGTGCACGTTCTCAAACAGTACAGGCAAAGGAGAGCGCATTACTCCAGTTCTGGCTCCCGGTTCACTTTCAAATTCATTTTAAAATACTTCTGTAAGTTTTAAAATCTATGAACAGTTCTACCTTCTCCTATCTCACTGATCTGCTGCAGCCATATTTCCCACAGCCTCTCTGAGGTCAGCAGACAAGATGCTTCTGTTGTTTCCAGGCACTCGTTTCAAGCTCAGAGGTGACAGAACCTTTTCTGTTGCAGGTCCAAGACTGTGGGATGTTACGCTCCCTCACTGTTTTTAAGTCTCGTTTAAAAACTCAACTTTATTCTGTTTGAATTGATTTTAATGTCTCTGTATTTTATAATTTTAGTCATTTAGTTTCTTATCCTTACCTCTGAGAATACGTGTATTTTTCCCATGTTCTTTGCTTGTTTGTTTGTTCTGTACAGCACTTTGGCCTTGTTGCTGTTTCTAAGTGCTTTATAAATAAAATGGTACTGTATGGTGTAAAATGATGTGAGGTAGCAGTTAAAGGATGATTCTTAGACCAGCTTTGACTTGCAGTTTGAGACTGTTGTCATTTCTTTAAGTGTTTATGAAGAGAAGCTTCATTGATGCATGGATTTTCTTGAACATTTGTTTTATCCATCATGAACTGTGTCCGTCAGCTGGAATCAATCTGTTTCAGTCAAGTTGCTGCGAACAGCTTGAAAACTAAACTTTTTCTTTCTAGTGTGTCTTCTGCATCACTTTGTCACATGTCTGAGTACGAGTCTTCAGTCTGTGGAGACAAACGTGTTTATGCAGACAGAGCCCTCGGAGCTGAGCAGGATCCGGTTTGTGCAGGTGAAGTACCAGAGGAGGCTCTCCAGGCTCACGCAGGTCTTTGAAGAACCCTCCTCGAGTCCCATCTCATCAGCAGAAATGCATTTGGAGTCTGCAAACAGTAGTCGATGCTCAGACGCAGCCGAGGAACAAAGCTTTTAGTCTGGAGTGTCTCACGTGCACAGACTGGAGGGATGAACGGAGTTCTTCAATTTCAAAATCTGCACAAAAATCTACCGTTAAACTGTTCCTGTCTCCAAAGATCTAAACAGAGCAAAGTAAAACAGAAATGCACCACAGTCCTCACAGGAATGCACGTCGCCCACTGCCTTCAAAATAAAAGAGTAAATGGGTCGGGGGGGGGGGGGGGGGGGGTTGAAGCAAA
>JARVLU010000324.1:1800792-1826535 GCA_031762415.1 Simpsonichthys santanae
TAATGTATTCGTATGTAACCACTTTGAAATATATTGTAACATATTGGATAAATAATAATGATAAAAATTGGGAAGTTCTAAAAAAAAAAAACAAAAAAAAAAAAAAAACACTTGGGAGTACAGTAGTCCATCGCTTCGCGGCTCGTTTATCGCAGAGTTTTCAAAATAAGAGTGGACGCGACACACAACTGGATGTTTGATGGATGAGCCGCACGATCTTTATGGAATTTTTTATTTAAAATGAATTATTTTAAATTATTCTGCACCTTTGTGCAGCCCACACTGCAGGATAAACTTCCTGCTGATCAGCTGTTGATTGTGCAGAGCAGAGAAGTGGGCGTGGCCAAGAGCAGGAGGCAGAGAGCTGAAATCGACACATTCTGCGTCTTTCAGAGCGTTTAGGGTTTAGAAACATTGTTTAGTGTGGGAGGGGTTTATTTTGCGGTTTTTCACTTATCGAGGGGCTTCAGATCCCCCGCGATAAACGAGGGACTACTGTTTGATGAATTTAAGATGGCCGTCACAGCTGATCAACTTTAACCAATACAAAAAAATGGCTTTAACTCAGTCAGTTTTAGAGATTGTGTAAAAACGTCATACTCTGAACAACATCTACAAGATCTGAGCAAACTCCATCATTTCTCTGCGTAAGACGATCTTGGTCTAAAACTCTGGCATGAAAGGCGGCGGGTGACATGTTCAGCCTTGGACAGGAATTAGAAAACGGTTGTAATTACACCGTATTCTACACAACACCAACCTTCCATTAATGTAAACTGCATAATTACAGTGGTCGAGGGGCCGCGCTAAAGCAGTTAGCTGGTGTGATTTAACGGTAAGGCGTTAGAAATCAGAAACCGTCACTGTGTACAGAAGCAGGTCTCACTTGTAAATGAGTCTTTGAGGCTCAATGTGATTTATCTGTATAAATAAAGGCTGAATGAAAAGGGTAGGGACTAAAATGTGTCCAAAGAGGCCACATGGAGCAGCAGCATTAGAGAACAAGGCTCTTTCCTGCTTTTAGTTCATCACATGCAGTGATTTGCTCCACTTCAGCTACATCTAGTGGACAGAAGGCTGATGAGCACGAGGCCGTCCCTCCTGCTCGTGCAGCAAAACCACACACTGCAGGGAAAATGTGAATTTCACGCTGTGAGCAAATCTTTGAGGTTCCTAATCCTGCAGGGACGGGCCTTCAGCTCTGATATGGGCCGTCACATTCATCAGCTCGTATTTCAGGAGTTGTGAGTCCGTGTGTATGTGTTGGCGAGCGAGCGGGGCGAAGACTGACTTTGTGAGGCAGAACCGGCTTGAGGCTGCGGCTGAAGTAGCTGAACGTGTTTCCACTCTTGTGGACCTGCACGCGCTCGCCGTCGTATTTTATCTCGGAGTACATCCCGTTGGGGCATTTCTTCATGGCGTACTCGATGGATTTGCACGCCTCGGCCTGAAAACAGAGGAAAGCAATTATTTTAAAGGAAAACAAACAAAAGCTTGTTAGTTTTTTTTTTTTTTTTTTTCTCCCTGGTTGGTCCAACAAGTAAAAAACTAAATGCACATAAAATATTCTGGTTTCTGCCTGAAACTCAACATCTGTCAGCGTTCTTCTCCAAAACATTAAAAAAAAAATAATAATAATAATAAATCTATATTAATCTAAGATGACAAAACTCCAATGTTTGGATGTAAAACATGCACAAGAAGAAGCAAAATCAAAAGAAATGTTCACGCTGCTGCTAGCTCATTAGGGTCACCATGGTAACCACACAGCTGCGTCTGTCACTCCCTGACTAGAGTGCATTTTTGTGAGCAATCAGAGCAAACAATAATAAATCTTTCACTCAACTCTGCTCACTTGAGTTAGCACCTGTATGGCAGGCTGTTGTACCATATAGTCACATAACACTCCTATCTCTACTATATTACATAGCAATAACGGCATTTCTACAGCACATAATTTTCTTACTAGTCAGAATTTAAATGAAAGATATTTACAGTCACATGTTTACAAGTGAAAATGAAAATGTAGGATCAGGACGTACAAGTAAACTTTTAAGTTAACCTCCTAAGACCTGAACTCTTGCATATGTGGACGCCAGGTCCCAGGAGGTTAAACGCTTGATTTAACGCTTCACTCCATGTGAACTCAATTTGTAAGAAGGCCCAACAGAGAATGTGTTTTTATCAGAAGCTCTGTGGTTTTAATGTTGATACAACTTTTATGAGAACGTTTTATTCATGTTTTATTGATGATTCAACTTTCACCTTCATCTGTTGATTTGTACTTTTGACATGCAACAACAACAGGAACAAACTCTCGGGGATTGTCAGGATGTGCAGCTAAACTGCTGGCGTAGCCCTTCAGAACCTCACTGACCTACAGAACCTCACTGACCTACAGAACCTCTCTGACCTACAGAACCTCTCTGACCTACAGAACCTCACTGACCTACAGAACCTCTCTGACCTACAGAACCTCACTGACCTACACAAGTTGAGGTCAGTGAACAAGGCCAGGCTGATTCTGGCAGATCCTGATCACCAGTCCATGGTGAGGTCTGGTGTCTTCCATGTGGTTGCAGGTATCTGCTGCCCAGATGTAGGAGGAACAGACAGAACAGCTCATTCATCCCTGTAGCGACCAGGCTTCTCACTGAACAGAGATGATTTCTGTTATTTTAATGTTTTCATGTGGACGTTTGTGTCTCACTGTGAAACTAATTGCCCCCCTGGGGATAATAAAGATTCTTGGACTTGAATGGTCTGACCTTCGGGGTGAATTTGCTTGGATATCACCTCCTGCTGTCCTCATTGATTGCTGCATGTAGATCTTCTCTGTGGAACGATGGACTGTTTGAAAATGGCACAGATGACCAAACTGGATCTGTTCTGGTTCGACTGACATGGGATTTGAACCATTTGAGTTCGGTACGGACCAGATCGGTTTGACTCTGTCCTGTAACGTACAACCTTAGAGTGTAGGAGGGTGGAGCTCTACGCCTCGTCAGTTTCACAGGTTTAATTTTATTATGTTTTGATGAGAAACGTAAAGACGGACAGACAAAGGACAAAGTGTACCTTCCTGTAGCGCCACAGCTGGTTGCCCTTCATGCCGTGGCAGTCGTACAGCGTGACGGGGCTGCTGTGGGAAACGGCGTCAAAACAAACTTTTTTGGCGTGCATGGGGTCTCCGACCCGGATGTCCTCCCTCCAGCCGAACGTGAAGATCTGCGGGGAGCACAAACTTCAGGTGAACCCATCAACCTACCAAACACACCCGCAGGGCGAGAGTCTGATCAGACGCCTCACACATCGTTGTTCTTGTATTTTTGGTGCACCAGGCCAGGCTGAGCGTCTCGAGTCACCTCATCCAGAATCAAAACGTTCTGATGAGGAGAGCTACCAAAGAGCCGGCGGTGATTTCTCTCCGGTGCTGGAAACGTCTCGCGACTGTGACACAAATTAAACTCTGAAGCAGCTCAGGACAAAAGAAATTAAAGTGTCGAAGCTCTGAGACAAAGAGACCAAAGAGGAACGTTCAATCCATTAACGTGTCATTATGAGCTCAGCCTAAAGATCCCCGGAGTGAAGCGCCGAGTCCAAACAGTCCTCAGACAAATCCAAAGGTGATGAAGACTCGCAGCCTGACCGGTGTGTGTTTAACTGAAGGACGACGGTTATGAAAGAGACAATAACTGCGGCGACGTCGCAGAGAAAACCTTCAAACTCATAAACTGAGCCAGAGCCTGCAGGTTGAGGCTTTAGATCTTTTTCATCATCAGAGAATCACAACAAAAGCAGAAGAAGTGCAAACTTTTCTGAGGGAAATTTACAAAATAAAAGCTGAAGAGTTTCTAGCGGGTGCTGGTTACCTGTCCATGGCCCCAGCTGACGTCCGGCCCGTTCTTGATGCAGTTCTCCAGCCGGATGGGACTCCCCGACGCAAAATGTTTGCTCTCCATGCACAACCCGCTTCCCACGTTACGGATCTGAGACACATTCACACAAGAGGAACACACACACAATAACCTGCAGGTCAACAGAGATGGTGATGAGAGCTTTATTTTGAAAAACACCACACTCATCTTAGCCAAGGGTCAAAGGTCATCTTTGATTGAATCCAGCGGCTTTGTAAAGGACAGAGAGGACTTTGGTTGTGATGCATTCAGGTCACTTCCCTCCACAGCAAACACTTTGATTCTTGAAGCTACGAGCTGCGGCAGCCACAACACACGAGAGGAACACAGACGTCCCCGTCAGAGACATACAGAACCTCTGACCTACAGAACCTCACTGACCAACAGTGTATAAATACATATATAGTATATGGCTATAGCGTTGGCCATCTTGGACTTTGCCGTGAACCCAATTTTCGATGGTGACTTTTCTTCCACCTAGACGACGCAGCTAAACATGGAGGGTGGTACCTCGCTTACTGTTCAAGTCATCATGCTCAGAAGATGGAAGTCTGGACGGTACTTCCATGTCCCCTCCACGCTGCGATGGGGGACAAAGATGGAGGACAGTAAGTCCAGCCTCCATCAGGAGTTGTGGCAGCTCTGAGTTTTACACTCAGATCATCCATTGCAGCATTTTATGTCAATCTTTGAAAACAGAACTGTGCACGATTTCATGTTATATTACGGTGTCTAGGGGCAGCACGGTGGTGCAACTGGTAGAGCTGCTGCCTCTCAGCGAGCAGGTTCTTGGCTCAAATCCCAGTCCAGGGTTCTTCCTGGGTGGAGTTTGCACGTTCTCTCCGTGCACGCGTGGGTTTCCTCCAGGTACTCCGGTTTCCTCCCACAGACCAGAAACATGCACATTAGACTGATGGTGACTGTAAATTGTCTCTAGGTGTGAGTGAGAGAGTGAAAGGTTGTTTGTCTCTATGTGTCCCTGTGATGGACTTGTGACCTGTCCAGGGTGTCCCCCGCTCCTCGCACAGTGACTGCTGCACATGGGCACCGGCGACGCCCATGACCCAAAATGGAGGAAGCGGGTAACAGTTAATAGATCACTGTCTGCTATTGAGCATGCATCAGGGTATCACTGTCTGTTGTTCTCTCACATCACGTGTTGTCAATGACTGTCAGCTACTACCACAGCAGAGCTCAACATGCATGAAGGTCCACGGAGGTGAAGTCGTTTGTGTGGAGGCGTTTTGACTTGGGCTGAATCCAAAAGTTAATCATTTTAGAAGTACAGTCTGTATTACATTTTAAGAGTTCCACTGATATCTGTCCAGTGGTTTTAATTTTTTTATTCTAAGGTCAAGTTCATAAGTTCATCAGCTGAAGATGAACTGATTGAAATTATTACGTTTTGAGATATTTTTTTCAATGGTGCAGACAAACCCAGGGACATGCTGCTTAACCACTTCACCTCTGGGTGACAGGAAGTGCTGCAGATGTTCAGACTTCTGTTCTGAACTGATTAAGATGGAGTGAGTGGACCTGAAGGAGCGTACCTCCCCCCACGCGGCCGCAGGAGGCTCCACCGGTGGGTAGTGTTTGGGCAGGTCCCAGGCCACCTCCTGCATGAACCACCTGAAGCTGTTGCAGTTCAGCCGGCTGCGCAGCTCCTTCTGCGCCAGCGTGTCCCCTGCAGAGATGTGGCGGTACTCGGGCCGGCGCTGGTAGATGTACTCGGCGTACTCGTCCATCCAGACCTCTGCGACCCGCTTCAGGTTCTGAAAGCAAACATGTTCACATCAGTGATGGTTGATGGATCAGAGCATCATATCCTGACTGAAACAAAAACGACTCCATCTCTCGTACGTCCACGACGACACACTGGTCAAAGCCTGTGAGTAAGAGGAGTTGGTCAAGTTCATCCTGTCATCGTTCCCCGACACGACAGTGAAAACCAGAAACGACTTGTTGTCGTCAGGAAGTGGATCTTCTCCAGAAACACAGAGCAGAACAGACTCAGTCGTCGTGTTTGTCTCTTTCAATCTGCAGCTCCTGGCGCTGCGATGCCTCACTTCTATGAGCTCAATGTGATTTTGAAGCGTTCGCTGTGACGAATGTTTAAAAACTAAAACGATAATTAAAATAAAAACAGAACACCTGGTGAAAAAGAAACCTGCACCTGAGCTGAATCAGGTGCTCTGCAGAGTGGACGGTCAGACCCTGACGCAGCCTGGGCTTAACGTACTGCAGTAAACTTTACAATGAAGTCAACTTTACAATGACGTAAACTTTACAATGATGTAAACTTTACAATGACGAATCCTTTACGATGAAAATGTGCAGATTTTCAGCAGTTTTTATTAATACTGTCATCTGAATGCATCAAAGTTCAACATCAATCATCCAGCTATCAAATCCAATAATCCTCAGTCAGGTCATCTGCACAGTTTCTTTTTTATGGAAACGTTTCGCCCTCTATCCAGAGGACTTCATCAGAAAGAAACTGTCTAGATGACTGACTTGAGAATTACTGTCATCTGAATAGTTCCTATTAAAGGATGTTTCCTGAATAATTCCAGCTCTAAAGACTGAATTTGAAAATGCAGCGCTTTTTCAAAACAGACAAATCCTGGAGGAACGGTTCAGTTCCTACACCAATGTTCCAACCAGAACCGCTCGGAGGCCGCAGTCCGGCTGGACGTCCATGTTCCTGCTAAACACCGTAGGTCTTAGCGCTCCTTTGCTAAAGAGTCATCGGCGCAGGCTACAGGGTGATGCTGTGAACTCTGATGAACATGATGCTTAAAGCTGATGTACGATGACTTCCAGTCTGGTTTGGAATCGTTGGTCCTGATTCGGCTCCAAAGGACCTCTGGCAACTTCACACGTGGTTTCATCCTGTTCCATCTCGGTGCTGCTGCTGATGACGCTGATCTGAATACGCAGACTGAAACATCAGGATCACAGGCTCAGCTTTAAACACGTTCATGTTCTACATATTTAATTGATGCTAACGCTCTAGTTCTTTTTAAAAATAAAAATAAAAGTGCACGAACCAGAGCGACACCTCGTCTTCAAACAAACAAAAAAAAAAAAAACGTTTGTAAAATCTTCTGCAAGGCTGGTTCCAAACGAAGCTGAAATCAGAAATCTGTCGTCACAAACACGATGAAAACAGGACAAATGTGCGCAGCTTTATCAAAATCAGAATCGAACGCAGACGACTCCAACAGGACTGGCTTCATGCACGCAGGTGAAGACTGTGCACGTGTTCAATCACTGATTCACCCGTTCGAAGCTGTTAGAGATGTAAAGGCTGGAAAACAAGAGGCTGTCGGTTCCTGAAGCCTGTTCACTTCCCTGGGAAGACGTTGGTGCTCAGAGGTTGGAATGATGAGAGGAAGGAGAATCCAGGCTCAGCAGCGCGCCCAGGAACAAACAAGAACAACAACGTCTCCTGCAGCCGAGGAGGAACAGATGTAGAGGAGGAAGCTTCCAGCCACACGTCCCTGCGGCAGCGCTGATCGCCTGCAGCCAAGCTGCAGCTCTGCAGCCTTCAGGTGAGTCTGAGGCACAGCTCGGATCCTCCTGATACCCCTGCAGGCCCACTGCGCTCTCAGATCCTCTGTTGGAGGAACACTCTGCACCTGATGAACAAAACCACTGCTTTTCCTCTGCAGATTTTATTCTTGGGGAACTTCTTTATCTTGCTTCAGCGTGAAACGATTGTGCCAAAAGACAAAAGTACGGAGGAGAAGAGAAACTTTGTTTTGCTCAGGAGAGACACTCTGGTTATGGCTTGAAGAGTCTTCACACGCATGAGAAATAAATTAAACTGTGACTTTCCTAAAGAGTGCTGAGTGAGTCATCGACGTCCAACGCAATGATGGGGGCGGAGTCAAGACAATCTGAGGTTAACTGCCTCTAAACCAGGGGTGTCCAATACGTCGATCTACTGGACAGTTAAAGTCAAAATACTATCATTTTTAAAGCCACAGTAATATAATTCAGAAGTTCTTATCTGGCAACCTGACTGTCATGGAAACTACAGCACTTTTGTGTAAACCTGCTCATTTTTTGTTTATTACTAAACACTGAAAAAACACTAAAGTTTGCAGAGGTTGTTCTGTGTAAAGGGGCCTTATAGCAGGTAGATCACTTTGACCTGGTCATTTTAAAAAGAGCTCCTTGATGAAACAGTCTGGACACCCTGGATTAGATGGTCTGAATTTTGTGCAAAGGTGAGATTCAGTGTCACTTCAAATTAAACCTGTATAAATAAAGTTGAATGAAAAAACTGAGCAATTTAGCATTTTTCTTGCAACTACTGATCAAAAAGTCAGAGCCCACTGAGCTGTTATCATGTTCTGAGACAGATGCACCAACCATGGATTAATCCAGATCTCAATTCCCTCCAGATTATTTCCCTGTTTAGGAACAAAGTTTACATTTGTTTTAATTTTTCTTTCAACACGTTTATTTTTTAACACTTGTAAGAAATGTTTGACATGTTTAACAAACTAGAAATCCTTTATGTGCACATATCTGGTCCTTTTTATTACCTAAACTACGAGCAGCAAAACTTTCAATGAACTTCACTTATTAAAAAGATTTTTACCTGATAACCTGCTCCAAACTGTTTCAAACTGTTCTAAACTACTCCAAACTGTTCCAAACTGCTCCAAACTGCTCCAAATTGTTCCAAACTGTTCCAAATTGTTTCAAACTGCTCCAAACTGTTCCAAACTGCTCCAAAATGTTCTAAACTACTCCAAACTGTTCCAAACTGCTCCAAACTGCTCCAAATTGTTCCAAACTGTTCCAGATTGTTTCAAACTGCTCCAAACTGTTCCAAACTGCTCCAAACTGTTTCAAACTGTTCTAAACTACTCCAAACTGTCACAAACTGCTCCAAATTGTTCCAAACTGCTCCAAATTGTTCCAAACTGTTCCAAATTGTTTCAAACTGCTCCAAACTGTTCCAAACTGCTCCAAACTGCTCCAAATTGTTCCAAACTGCTCCAAAATGTTCCAAACTGTTCCAAATTGTTCCAAACTGCTCCAAACCATTCTAAACTGCTCCAAATTGTTCCAAACTGTTTCAAACTGTTCTAAACTACTCCAAACTGTTCCAAGCTGCTCCAAATTGTTCCAAACTATTCCAAATTGTTCCAAACTGCTCCAAACTGTTCCAAACTGCTCCAAATTGTTCCAAACTGTTCCAAACTGCTCCTGTTCCCATGTGTGTTGGAAACAACTGCAGGTTTGAATTTCAGGAACAGACTCAATAAAACACGACAGTTTTTAAATTGTAGAAAATACGAGTCTAAATAAGAATCATTACAGGTATTTTTAGTACTTTAAAGAAGATTTTTAAAGGAGTCCCCCAAGGCTCAACTTCAGGTCCTGTTTTATTTTCCATTTTTATGTTACCATTGGAATGAATTGCGTACAGCTGAAGTACTCTTTTATGCAGACGACACAGTCCTTTGTTCTGTTAGCCTTCCTTCAGCCAGGAGCGTCAAGCTGCTGTTCAGCAGCTGCAGGCAACACTGTGCAGCTTTAAGTTGATGCTTAATTCAAACAAAACCAAATTCATGATGTTTTCAGAAGCTATTATCAGATAGTATTATTATTATTATTATTAGTATACCTGGGTATTTGGCTGGATTAGGGTCTTTTGAAGAACATATTGATAATTTAGTCAAACAATCAGAAGTCTAGATTAGCCTTTTTTAGAATCAAAGTAATGTATGTTCTAATTTACAAGTCAGAAAAAAACTGGTTCAGGCTACATATCTGAATGTTCTTGGCTCTGGCGTCATGATTTATTAGGGATGCACAATGTTATCATTGTGGTATCGGTATTGGCCGATATTAATGTTAAATTTCAATGTTGGACATCGGCCATTCCTTTAAAATAACTTGGCGATATAAAAGGCACTGTTTTTGCCTGTAGCGGCAGCACAACGTGATGACATCACGTGCACAATACCCGAATTCAAAATGTCGGTGGTGTGGAAGTTTTTATTTTTCGTTGGATGTTGGATTCCAAAGATTTATAGACTACGATGAGCCTCGCTACATCGTCCACTGTCGGAGATATTTTTCTAACGTTACCCGAGTTACGAGCCGTCATTTCCGACATCATTGAGAAGCTAACAGCTGATAGCACGACTTGTTGGGCGAGTTTTACCACAGATATTTGGACGTCGTGTTAGCCCCGTTAGCATGATTAGCCTTACGACACAATGGATAGACAAAAACTTTGAACTTAAAACATCTGTCCTTCATGCACAGGAGTGCAGAGGATCCCACACTGCAGCTGGAACCTGGAACAAGCCTCCACAGGTGAGACATCATCACAGGTGACTAATGCTAATAAATAACATTTAACGCTTTTAATTTAACATAAGTTAAAATTCTATGCATATCATATGGCTGTTACTGAATATATGTCACCAGCTCTTACAGCTGTTGCACAATTGTTATAGCAAATAAGCCTAAATAAGAAGGATATGTTCTAACAAAGGAACATATATAATATTGGTATTGGCCAATAAGTTTTAACATATTGGCCAAAAATCCAATATCGTGCATCCCTAATATGCATGCTGTCCTGTCTGCATTTGGTTTTTAGATTCTGTAATGATATTTTTCATGTTTTATTGAAAAGGAAGAAGCGGTTAAAGATAATGGATGGGTGGTACATATCCTTATAAACTGGTTTCTTGGTCTTTTATAAGCTCAAGTAGAAAACAGCGTTGACGTAGTTTATTCATTCAGTCTTTATTTCTACAGGTTATAAACAAGCGTCATGCATATACTGGATAAAATCCTCTCATCTGTGAACTGTTTTATTACTTTCAGAGCTGCGGTCCTCCAGTTGGTAGAACAGACACACAGCCTTCTCTGTTCTCAGCTTTTATTTAATCAAACTACTGTTTTTGGAGTTTTGTATGAAGAAAAAGGTGCAGGACTCATCAGTACGTGGACGGAGGAACAGGAAGTGATTCTGTGATGTTCAACGTGCTGCCCGTTGGATCAGAATTCAGTCCGGTTTGTTGCAGAGGTTAACGGTCACAAGCTAAAGGCAGAAATGGGGATGGAGAGTTTTAATTACACATTCAGCAGAGCCAAACACAGCCAGGTGTCAGGAGCACTCATGCATAATAAACCACATCCAGCTACAGGCCACAAGAATACTTCAACACATTTCAGCCGAGTCTTAAAGTTCCCATGTGACATCATTATTGAACAAGAAGTTACGGACCGTGAACGGAGGAATTTTAATTATTTTAGAGTTCCAGGGTGGAGAGCAGGAGGTGCAGACACAGTGGTGTCCAACCTGAAGGCGTCCATCTGCAGGTTTCACTGCTTCATGTCATAAATCCATCCTGATGATAACGTTTCATCACTCAGTTTGGTTTAAAGGCAGAAAACTAAACCTTCACTGAATAACAGATTGAAACTTCTTTAACTGTGCAGATTATTCCACCAGTAAATGATGAAAAACTCACCCGGGCCAAACTGACCCCCCCTGGAACTTTGTAGGGGACATACTTCCTGTAGATGTGTCCCACCCGTGAGCAGGGGATGTCCTCCATCCGTCCTCCACACATCCACACCTGCAGGGAGACGAGGCAACAGTGATGAAGCAGGCGGCTCCGTCACACGTGACAGAAACACAAAGCGTGGATTAAAAACGTCATGATGGGACGAAGCTGCTGTGCACGCTGCCGTGCACGCTGCGGGGACGTGCCGTGACTCAGAGAAGACAACAGAAACATACGTGAAGAAGAAAAAAAATAATTTGTTGGAACGTCGCTCGCCACCTTGAACGTTTGAATGAAACGTCTCGTGGTCTGTTCAGAGTCTGAGTGGAGGAGGACTCTCAGCTACTACCATCAAAATGCAGCTCCACATCTGTAAAGAGGAACGTGGTGGCCATCTTGAATTGAATTAATTAATGAGCAGCAGACGTGTACACTGACGGTAATCCACTGCTTCTTCAGATATTTTGCTAACAGACAAACAAAGAGGAATTTACAGGACTGCCCACAGCCATGAAATGCAGACAATAATAATTTATTACATTTTTAACACATTTAGAGAAGAGACAGATTGATTTATTTTATCGTTCAGATATTTAATAAAATCAATCCACTCAGTGAAGTTTGTTAAAAATGGTTTAAAACAGAACTAATCAGTGTCTGAAGTTTCGTTTAAACTGATTTCATGATCAAAGTCATGAAAACTTCTTCTACAAATCTTGAATTTATTTAATAAATATAGTTATGCATTTGCTGCTTGACTTTATATTTGATCTTTTCTGTCCTCACAGCCAAAAAACACAAACAGTTTATTGTCTTACATGTTTTTATTTATTTACATGGAAAAGATTAAAACTAAATGATCTGCACTTCATGCAAATCATAAATGTGGAGTTGCTGTTATTCACGTGTCATTAGCAGCAGAGATAAAAAGCATGAGTCTGAAGACGCAGCCCGACGTTGAAGCGTTTTGACAGTAAATTCAATCGGCGGTTAATTTTTTTCTGCAGAATAAAGCCGGCGCTCCGAGGAAAGCACTTTAAAGAACGATCGCGCTGCAGCAGACGTCCAATCAGATCCAACTAGCCGGCAGAGGCCTTGGCGCTTAATTGAGTGAGACGACAAAAGTCCTTACTCATTCCAGCCAAAATTCAATTATTGTGACGGCCGTCGGGTCCGTCCGGAGCTCGATGACGGGGCCCAGGACTCGACTTACGGGGCGAGTCGCCGGCGGTTACGGAATAATTCAAGCTGAAGCTCCAGAATAAAACCTAATCTAATATGGAGCTCTGAGCGCAGCTGATGTAAAGCTCAGCGACGCAACAGACCGGACGACCCGACAGATCAAACCCTAACGATGCTAAAAGATGAAAACTTACAGGACAGTGAGGAAACACGTCGGAGAACCTCGTTTTATTTATTTATTTATGAGCCTTGCTCAAGGGCCCAGAGTGGGGCAGATGAGGGTGGAGGCAGGTGCGGGTGCTTTTGTTGGTACAGGGGATCAAACCAACAACCTTCCGATCACAGGCCCACCTTCTCTAACCTCTGCACCACCACTCCCCTAGTTAATAACATATATTAATATTAATAATATACATTATTATTAATATTATATTATAGTAATAATAATAATATATATTTTGACATGTAAACTGAACCTGGATCAGCAGAACTGTTTAAGCTGAAGCCACAGGTTTACCTTCACATCTGTCAGTCCCTGACAGGCAGAAACAAACTGAAAAGTAAGCCTCAAACAAACAGGCGCTGTGTGGAAGCTTCGACTATCAGCAGCAGAGAACTGACACGTTCAGTTTTATGTTTCTACGGTGTTTTATGACCAGCTAAAATGACATCACTTCCTGTTTTAAAAAGTTTAGAAGAAATGCTTTTAATTTCATGAATAAACGGTAAAACAAAGAAGGAAAATTTGTTGTAATAAAAAAGAGAAATCTTACATTGTGTGAGTTTGACACAAAGTTAAACGTGATAAAAATGAAATCAAACTAAAACTGTGATTAAGTGTAAAAACTATAAAAGATCTTAAAACAGCACTTCAGTCATTTAAATCCAACTTCCTTAATGTTTTACTGCAACGAGCTGTAGAGCTCCAGAGATCTGTCCTTTCTCTTTTGTTTCACTCAAGTGCCATTTTTGTTTAAGGGACAACTTTTCACTTTTTATTTTTTTTGTGAAATTTGTCAACAGAACACGTTTTGATGCAGTGTGTTTCCACAAAGCTGCCGGAGCAGAAGAAAGTTAAAAATTGTGATTAAAAAAACAAAGAAACAGGTAAAAACCAGGAGAAGTTCAATCCTGATGCTCAGTCTGAGGCGGTGTTGTATTAAAATCAAGCTCTTTGTGGAAAACTGAACCTCGATATGTCAAAAAATCTTAAAAAAACAAACTGATAAACGACGTCTTGTGAGAACGATCGATTCACGTTTGTTGTAATGTTGAGTTCTTTCAGGGTGAAAAAATATTTTAACTTTTTAAATCATGTGTTTTTTCTTTAGATTTGTGGTTTTGGCGTCTTTAACGGCCGTCGTATCAAACGTAACGCCTCCTTCAACTCGTCGAACTCTCCTTTTTAATTTTGCTTCAGACCAGAATGGCTCCACAGCAGAGCTGTAAAGTTGAGTTTACAGATAATTTCACAAAGCTGACGTCTGCGGACATCCAGTGAAATCCAGTCAGTCAGACAATAAAAGCTAAACGCCTCCAGATAAACACTCGGTACCAATTAGACTAATTGAGGAGCAGCAGCGGTGACACCTGACATGGAAACTAATGGAAAGATCACATTCTCCTTCTCGTCATCATTCAGTTGTCGCAGGGGAGTGAAACCTCAACAGAACCTCTTTCTACTGCTCAGAGAAATGTCAAACATCTCGGACAGCTTCTGAATGAGGCACAAGTCCAAGTCAAACGTTCAGTCATTCATCATCGCGGCTCTTTGGGATTATATTAATTTACCTTGAATGAAATCTCGTACTGCTCTCCTCCCCAGATCTCCAGACCAGTGTCGTATCCTCCCAGCTCCCAGAACCACTTCCTGTCCACAGCAAACAGCCCACCTGCCATCACCGGAGACCTGCAGGACAAACAAGACGCTCCGTCAGATTAAATTCACCACAGCTCACATTCTTCACAAACTGGTGATCAAACCAGTTCATAGCAGGGACGTGATGTCTGGAATAACTGGACACCACCATCTTAACTGGGAATTATTTGACAGATGATACTGGACTGTGGAGCATTGCTGATAAATGTAAACAAAACTGGTATTTTTTCACAATTTTCAAAAGCCTTGTCAGAATTAAACCGTGATGAATTAATCGAGGTTTTAACACCAGTTTAACCTTTTAGTTGCTGTTCCACTGCAATGGTCAACCTAAATGACCAGAATATGGATCCACTGGCATCACATTTGATCTGCATTTACACTGTATGTCATCGGGATGATGCGCAGCGGTGCAGTTGGGTGGCGCGGTTGCTCACAGCGTGAAGGTCGTACGTTCGAGTCCTAGCTTCTGTCTTTTTGTGTGAAGTTCACATGTTCTCCCAGTGCATACGTGAATTTTCTCTGGGTTCTGTGGTTTCCTCCCACAGCTGAAAATCATTCATGCATGAGTTTGTGACTCTACGTGGGCTTTAGGTGTAAAAGTGTGAAGTCAAGGTTGTTTCTTTGGATTTGAGTTGGTCACAAGCGTCCTGCAACCCTGGACGGGATCAACGGTTTAAAGCACGATGGTGGACGGATTCAATTCCATTTAAACGATGAGAAGTCAAAATCTTGGTCGTAACAACACGTTGGCCACAAACTTCAAACAGAATTCACACAAAAATAAAAGCATCTGAAACGTGTCAAAGCGTTTGTGAGGGTTCTCAGTTTACTAATGAGCCTCATGGCTCCTTCAAAATATTAGAAAATCAAACTCCTCCTCAAAACAATCACAGTCATTTCAGGTGTTTGGACTGGAGCTCGACTGATATAACGGCAGGGTTGACATTTTTGGTCGATATGAACCTTTGGGAACATATCAGTATCGTTAATAATTGTCTTGTTACGCATCAATACAAACACTTTTAATTTTCATCTCTGAAATGCTGGAACCAGCTGTAATTGTGACTCCAATAAAAGATTTTCTCACATTCTTCACCTCCAGCTAGTTGCAGCCCAGGCTTATCTTACATTCTGAGATCCAATATCACAGATGGATTTTGTTTAGTTGCATTTGGTTTATGTTTATAAGTTTATAAGATCAAACCAGAGAGATCCAGGTGAGACCGTTCAGTTATTTTCCTCCTCAGGAACTAAAACTGCCTGAACCAGTGAGATAAACAACCTGGTGCTCCTCAGCTCTGCGAGCAGCGGGAGCCCCTCCGGCCTTCAGAACGTAACAAACACCTTCATATCTCAGGAGGAATTGTTTTATCCACAAAATTTCTGATACACACTGACAAAAAAAAAAAAAAAAAAAAAAAAAAAAAAAAAAAAAAAAAAAAAAAAAAAAAAAAAAGTCTGATGAGTTTTTGATATGAAATTGTTTTTCTGTCCTTACCTGGGACTTTAAATCAAAATAAAACTGCAGAGAAGGGCATTCTCACTTACCTGCACCCACAAGCCCTTCCACAATAAAAGGTGTTTATGGTTTATTGGTCCTTCCTGTTTCTGACCAAAGTATCAGACACCTCCACTGGAAATGTTCTTGTATTTCCCTGAAACTTTTTATTCACTTCTGACACGGACTAACTTCATCTGCCCAAAGCTCTACGATGTTTCTTTGTGGCGTGGAGAAAAAAGGAAAAGAGCGAACACAAACAGACCCACACACTCCCCAGGGTCAGGCAGACTTTCATCATCTTCATCAGCGAACAACGGAGGCTGAGTGCAGGGAGGAGCGGTGTGTGTTGGACATGCGTGACCGGCGTGCACTGTGTGAGCCGAGCACAGACAGCAGAGACACTGAGTGGGCGCTGAACAGGGGTGAGATTGTTAGCTCCTGCTCACCGGAGGGCGAAAACATAAACACTTCACCTCCCAGGAGTTTTGTGGAAACGGTTTCTTCAGGAAAGAAGTAATGATGTTTCACAAAGTGGAAAACATGGAGAATTTAACCACAAGTAACCGTTTCATTTAGCACCGACATAACGAGCTGCACACACGTGCTCAAACGGTTCAGGTGTAACCTCCAGGAACGATTTTAACTGGTTGAATACAGGACGGCTGTTTAGTCTGAACTGGTGTCTCATACAAACTCAAACTCTTTACCTGATTAAAGAGGCTGAACCAGTATCTACCTGCTGCTCCCCTTTTGGCTTTCAGATCAGTGCGTTTGAAACTTGCAGCGCTTTGTAAGTGTTTGGATGAAGTACTGACACGGCGGCCTCAGCGGTGACTGCAAACCTTCACAGCAGCCTCCCCGCTACACATCACACCATCAGCATTATAGAAAGGGTTTAAATCCACATACCGTAATTTCCGGCGTATAAGTAGCAGCTTTTTGCATTGATTTGTCAGTCCTGCGACTTGTACACCGAAGTGACTTTTAAGTTTTTTTTTTTTTTTTTCATATTTATAACAATTGTTGCTTGACACTTTACATTTCTAAGAACTACAACAGCCAGTCCTACAGTGCCTGCTCGTTTCACTCAGCTGGTGCAAGTGGAGGAATGCTGGAGAGCTAGCAGCTTCAGCTGTGATGGATGGATGGATGGTGCCACACTGCCCAGGTGAAATCGAGCTGTTTTGACCATTAAATAAACGCATAATAAATGAGACGGGTCAATGATGATGCATAATAAATGTGACTTAAACGCCAAAGTGACATATATGTTTTATTACTCTTCATGACGCTTATTTTGACTGATGCGACCTACACTTTCAGGTCTCTCTTGTAAATGAGTCCCTGAGGCTCAATGGGATTAACTCGTATAAATAAAGGTTGAATGGAAATACTCTAGAGTGACTTATATGTCAGAAAATACAGTAATCACTTCCAAGCATTCCAGCTGACGGCTGATCTTTGTATGTTTACAGTTTACAGTTTTAACGGTGTCAGCACACCGGACTGTTCTTTTAAACATTGATTGACAGGTTCATAACTAAACATTTGAGACATAAACGATGGTTGTTCTGTTGTCGGATGACAAAAGGTTTGAAAGACCAATCATTCGGCAAACAAATCACAAACAGGTTAAATTGTGTCATCTGGACAGTTTCTTTTTGGGAGAAATGTTTCGTCTTTCATCCTGAGGACTTCATCAGTCTGAGGCCTGCCAACAGGATCCTTCTTATAAATAGCACCTCCTTGACGTGTTCCAAGCCAGCCTGCTGTGCAAATCACTGAAACTGGCTTTACACATGCAAAAAGAACCATCGGTCAACTCTATGAGTTGGCTCTAAAACTAACACTTTGATAAAAGAAAAGCATCTTCAACGATCAAGAAGTTCAGGTGCCTTTCATTGACCTTCACCATGCAGCGGACACCAGCACACATCAGCTGAAGATGATTTTAGATGGGTAAACATGTTATTGTTGAAGTCAAGCAGCGACGCAGAAATGCACAAAATGTACAATTTTCCAAGAATTCCACAGTAAATAAAATTTCATCGGGTGGATTTTATTAAGTATTTTCCTTTTGATCTGAAATGTGTAGTAAGTGCATAAAAAGCTGCTCTAATTATCCACGGTGCGAGAAAAACACTCGATCTGACACATTTTTGATTAGTATTGTGTTTAAAGAAAGCAGCTGTTGATTTTAATTTTAAATGACAACTAACTCCAGTTCTGCTTAATTGTGCTCAAATTATGCAACAAGCAACATATTCAGTTATATCAATATTAGTCGACTAATATATCCATTAAATTTAATTAAACTTTGCTGCTTCATTAGAAACAACACAATTTCCTGTTCTTCATCCTTTCAGAGGGAACTTACAGAAACATGAACGTTAAAACAACTTTTACTTTGTCAGAAGAAAATATGAAGACAAAAGAATACTTCAAAAATATAACTTCCATCTCTCCATCCATCCATCCAACTACATATAACTACATAGCTAACACAATGCTAAACTGTTAGATGGAAAGGTAGAACAATATTGAATTAGCAGAAGAAAGCAGAAAGATCATGTTTGTCCATTTTTGCTGAAAGAATCAGAAATGAGCACAAAATTCAGGTAGTGAATAAGCAAAAACAGCTAAAACCCAGAAATAAGCTGAATTTATAAGAAGGAAGTGGGGAGATCCCATTTTTGCTGAATTGGGCTTAAAAAGTTTAAATTTGTGCAAAGATATGTGGAATTAGCTGAAAAAGCTAAAATTAGCATAAAACAGCTAAATAATAACTGAAATAGCAGAAAAAGCTGAAACGCATAAATAAGATGAAAGGAGAATAACAAGCTGAAAAAGGCAGAAAGAAGTTAGAGGAAGCACAGACATTTTGTAGTTAGCAGAAAGAATCTGAAAGCAGCACAAAACAGCTAAACAAACAGCTGAAGAAAAACAGCTGCAAATAAAAAACTGCTGGAAAAAAAAAGCTGAAATTACCTGAAAAAAGTTTGAATTTGCAGAAGGAAGCAGAAAGAAGCAGAACAAAATGTGAAAGGAGCAGTAAAAGGTTGTAAACAGATCTAAAGATCTGAAGGATGGAAAATGAGCTCAGTTCATTTTCTATGAGACAAAAAATGGCATAAAAGGCTAAATATTTCAAAAAGCTAAAGTTGCACCAATACCAAAAGTCATAGCAGGATTGTGCTGAAGAGCTGAACGTTTTTGATTTATGATTTTTTTTAAATAGGTGAAAACTTTGGGACGAGACCCGCGTCGTAAAACATACAGAAGAAAAATGGATGACAGTGGAGCAAATGCTTCACAAACATTCAGACTGGACTGCTCGAGCGTCTAGCCTCCATTCCAGCCTGCTGACCTTGAGGGAAGAGTCAAAGCCTGAACTCATGGTTTAATGAAAACCCAAAGGAGGGATGAGGAAGAGAGCGGACAGAAGAAAAGAAAAATGTCAGGTGTTGGCATTGACAAAATAGTCAGTGACAGATGAGAAGATGGATCAAATTCCAGAGGAAAGCAGTGAAACATTCATCCAGCTCAGAGATGGGTCGGCTGCCCCGCCGTGCCTCATTCTCCACTGCAGCAATGTCAATCAGGAAGAAAATGAAATCTTTGAGACTCAAATTGAATTTGAA
Source organism: Simpsonichthys santanae (assembly GCA_031762415.1). NCBI lineage: Eukaryota > Metazoa > Chordata > Actinopteri > Cyprinodontiformes > Rivulidae > Simpsonichthys > Simpsonichthys santanae. Next base: position 1,820,466 of record JARVLU010000324.1, read on the forward strand.
CTGATGAAGGTCATTTCATTGAGCAAGAGGAGCAGACTAATTCACAAAATGAGGATTGATTGGGACTGTTCCGTAGGTTATTTCTTCTTTACTGCCTTATCTTCTCGTCTCGTTTTACCCAACTGTAACTCTGAAGTGTCTCTGGTGTTCAAACACAGACGAGTGTTGTCACTCAAGGACCCTCGAACAAAAGAGCCTGGCATCATATGATCAATTACTGTTTGCCGTTTGTGAAAAGCTTCTTCTGAAAAGTGAAAATTAGGCCTCAAACACACAAAAAACGTGAGGTGGTTTGAAAGTGGCAGATTCGTCTTCACACATGAACATGTTCATGTTTCTGCAGTGTCTCATGATGGAGATATGACAAGTTCAAGAGCCTTTTCTTCTAAACTGAAGAAAAAACGTAGAGGTCAGGGGGTTGAAGAGAAAACCACAAGTCCATTAGTGAGTGAGGCGACACGAAGCTTCCTGACACGAGGCCAGAGCCGAACTTTTCTCACGGCCTCCTGCACCGTGTTGTGTGACTGGTCAGAAGTTTGTGGGCGTGTTCATCAATGTACCAGTGCACTCGGACATTGGTCTGTACGACTCTTCTGTTGGGATTCCAGCTTTGTGCAGGTCCCTGAGTTCCAGGGTGGTGCCACTGTGCAGCAGCTGGAGGTCATGCCACTAAGTGGCTCCAGGAGTATGAGTCTGCAGAAGAGCTCCACTATCTGCTGGAGCATTACCTGACAACCAGTATTTGTGCCTCCAGCCTTCTAGTGATGATCCAAGTAAATACTTCCTTTGTGTTCTCTTCATGCCTTTTCAAAGACTTGCCTCCTGAGTCTATTCCCCTGGACCGCTCTCCTACCGACCCGAGCTCTCTACGCTGGTTCCTTCCTGTGGATCCCTTGTTGACTTGATTTCAGATGCTCCTCCACCATCCAGCCACCAACCACCTGCTTACTCCTTTCACCGCTGTGTCTTGCACGCGTGGACCATCTTCGCTGGAGATCCTCTACCCCCTCCTCAACGTCCCTGCAGGTTCTATCTACTGTAAGATTCAAAGAACAGGATAACGACCATCTCGCCTCCATCCCTGAGTTTCCCTGGTCCCTGTGCAGAACAGGTTTCATTCTTACTGTAAATCACTTTTGTTACCTGAGTTTGAGTCCATATCCTCTGGGTTCTCGTCTTCGCGACATCTTCAAACACACTAAACTACCGTAGTCAAGTGGACAAAATCTCCTGGACGGAGATCGTGCACACATCGTGCACGGAATAATGTGCTGAAAAGTGTGGCACTCTCTTTATGATAGATCTGTGGCCAAACAGCGGCTACAAGGACGGAGTGGAGACTCTGGTGGAAGAAAACCACGGCGACAAGTACTGCAGGGGGCGGGGCTTCCCAGGAGCTCTGCGTCCATCTTGTGGACTTTGAAAGGTGTGAAGACCAACGTCCTGCAACCATATGACTGCGAGCCGACTGTTCGGCTTCAGATGGAGCATGCTGAGCCTTTGAGGATACGTGCACTATGTAGACTGTAGTGTCAGTGTCAGAAATGGACAGCCTCAGAAAAACTTCACCGCACGTCCTCAGTGTCTCTTTCGTTGTTGAAAAAATACAGTAGCCTACCAGGAGGTCATTGATCCTCATCTTTATGTTCCTCCTGCTGCAAACTTGGGATCCACAGAGCAAAACGTTGCTCTACACATGCAGGGGAGTTCCACCTCATGAGGAGGAGGAGGAGGAGGAGGGATTCCCACCCCCCTTCCTCCCCTCCCCGTTTCATTGGTCCACTGTGACCTGTTTGTTAATTTCACTGGTCAGATGTATCTTTAACTTTTATTTATACAGGCACTCTTATTGGACCCACCTCCCCAGGACAGACGTGCACTGGGCAGCTATGGAGCACGAAGCTAAATGTTTTTGGTGGCAGGAAGCTCGTTAGCCCGTCAAAAAAGTAAAACAAAACATAAATTAGCCGCAGCGTTCAAATCCTGTGAATAAGTAGCAGCTTATAGACTAGAAATTACGGTAAAAGTTTTCTTCATTTTAAACTTTTTGGCTTGAATTATAGACACATTTAATTTAATTTAAAAAGGCTCAATTTGACAGCACTTTGGTGGCCTTGTCGCTGTTTTTGGTGCTCTATAAATAAAATGGTATGGTTTGATTTTAACACTTCTGTAAAGGCTTCATTCATAATTTTCTGTAAAGGCTTCATTCATAATTTTTGAATTAACTCATTAAATTGAGTGTTAGTGGTTGATGTGCCACATGCAGGTGAATGTGTGTGGCGATGTGTGCACTGACAAAAGACCCAAACTGAATAAGCGAGATTACGAGGTCCTGTTCAACATTCAGATGAAAGGGTTCAGCTCCCACTGGCCCCGCAGATGCAGGCACTTGTGACACAATCAGATAATCAGGATAAAACGCCTGCGCCAAATGTCAGACGAGTCAGAAAGAACTGCACTCACTCGAACGGTTCACTGGGGTCGTCCTTCTGCAGCTCCGCGGGGATCGGGATGCGTTTGTAGTACATTTCCCAGTCGAAAGCCCCTCGCATGGCGTCCCCCGCCTGCGTCTCGTAGCCAAAGTTGTCATGGTCGATAACGTCGATCATTGGACACACGATGGTCTTCCTGTTCTGGGCGATCCGGTCTGAGACGAGAAAGAAGCAGGCAGACATGTTGGCAGAGGGTTAACGACGGCAGATTGAGATTCAGGGCAGAGAAATGTCTGCTCTCCACTCGGCTTCACAGACGCCTGGAAGCTGCTGGACTGACAAACACCAGACTCTCACATGCACAGAAATCCAAGAAGGGAGTTTATAAAGTGGGATTTTAAATCTGTTGGTTAACAGACGTGTCAAAGTATTAAACAGCGAGACAAAACAAGCTTCTTGATTTTCAGATCATTATTAATTATGAATAAAAATAGAAGCTAAAATGTTTTCTCACACTCACGTGACCTTGAATTAAAACATTATAAGGAGAATCTGTGACCGACAGCTACCTACCACATGTTTGTAAGAAACAGCAAAGTGGCACAAAAATGGTCAAACATTAAAATCCAGCACCCACAGTTATAGTCCCAAGAGCTCTTAGGGGTAATCACAGTTGCAGAATACGATGGTCATACGTTTCTTTGCATCCAATAAATAAAGATGAAGATTTCTGCTGCTGTCATTCTTCAAAAACATAAAATATAAGGTTTAAGAACAAAAGTTAAGATTATGGTTTCATTCAGCAATTTCATATCAACTTATAAAGTCAATAACTTATAATTATAATGTTAACTAAAGTTCTATATTTAAGTTTTGTAAAATAGAGTTTAACTTAGAACTAAATAAACAATAGATCTCAAATGTTTAAAGGAACGCCTTGGTGGTGAAAATTCTCCGAGACAAATCATTTCTTGTTTTAAACACAAAAGCTTCAAACGAAATAAGTTTAAATCATTTCATCTGAACCAGTTTATTCAAACGTTACAACCATGACCCCTGATGCTGCTGCTGCTGCTGCTGCTGCTGCTGCTGCTGCTGCTGCTGCTGATGCTGCTGCTGCTGCTGCTGCTGCTGCTGCTGATGCTGCAGCTGCTGCTGCTGCAGCTGCTGCTGCTCAGAACCCCCTGAACTCTAAAACCTGAGGTTTGCTTCCGTGCCTTTGAGCAGCAGCATGAAGTAAACTCATTTCAAATCAGGGTTCTGGAAGTCTTCCTCACCCAGCAGAGGAGGCAGCCAGTTGATGTTGGCCTCGCAGTGAGAGTCCAGGAAGGTGATGACCTCGCCTTTAGCCATGGAGGCCCCGAGCAGCCGGGTCCTGATCAGACCCTCCCTCTTCTTGGTCCTTAAGATGCGAACCTTTGGCAACTGCACCATGTACTCCTCCAGTGACGCCTTAAGGTGCTCTGAAACGAGAAGAGGAAGCAGAAATCATCAGATCAGGTCAAAGAACAGATGATTTCTAACGTTTGTCTTCTAACATGCCTCTACATCAGCACACACTCATATACATAAATGAATAAATACAATTGTTATGTTTTGATATCTTAGACAGGATGTCTGCTTGAAGAGAAGAATCCAACAGTGAGAGTTATAAAAAGAATTAAATCAATATTATCACATTACTGTTGGCAAAAACCAGCAAAATGATGATGTTGTACCAAACTTCATAAAAAGTCTTGTGCAGCTGACTCCTCTATTAATCTGACTCCTCTATTGATCTAATCAGTAGATAAAATGACAACATCTGTGAAAACACAGTCTGAACACTGAGCGCTGAAACTGAACTAAACGTAAAACCAACCAAAACAATAGCTACAACCTAAAACAGTCAAAACAGCTAAAAAAAAAAAAAAAAAAAAAAGCCACAATAACAAATCCCCATTTATTTTTATGAAACCAAAAAGTTTCGATACCCGAATGGTTAGCGGCTGAAAGTTCGCTGAAGAGGTTAATTTCTGAACGATGTACACAACGAAACCACAAAGAGGAAAACAATTGTGTGATAGCTGACGCAGCATGAAGAAGATCACAACGTGGAGGGAACGTGCACCACGTGAGCGGTCCGTCTGCAAAATATTAAATTAAAAATATATATAAAAAAACTGCAATTATAATGAAACCCGACAGAGCAGAACTCCACTGGAGAAATTCAGAATGAATTCAGAAAGTTGCTGCTATCAGTGGCGCTTTAGGGTTGCCATGGTAACAACACACTTGTGTCTGTCACTCCCTGGCAGCCAGGTTTACAGTGTTTTACTCAGGAAGAGCTCCAGCGTTGAAGAGAAGGGTCAACGCTCAAGTGCGATGAAAGTCACAGAGTTTGGGCGTGAACATTTGACACACTGTGGGATTTGAGAGAAAACCAGAACACACACACACACACACACACACACACAAATATCTACATTTTGATAAACAAACTGTAGAAGAACGTTAACGTTCTGCAACATGTTCAAACTTTGACTGATGTTCCAGCTGTTGGAGTTGTGGAGCTCCAAACAGGCTCGTTTTGACAAAACTCATGAAGCACTGCTAATAAATGTTACAACACTTTACTGCCACGTGCGTTACACATTCAGATGGAATCTGTTATTTGATTTTTTTTAACTAAAGGACTAATAAATCAAAAATTATGACATGAACAGAAGAAAAACAACGATAATAGGGGAGCTTCAACGCCACCCTTAAAAAGGCACAATCAATCTAACCCAAGCCATTAACACACTTTTTCCTCAATATTTCATCAGAGCTGCCTTTGACAGATCAATCCTGCCCCAAATGGAGCCTTTAAATCTTGCTGCTCAGACGCCAACCACATTCTGATGAGTCAATAAACGGAGAAAGTGAAATGTGGAGCTTAAGATTGCCTTCTTTCACCGCCTGGCTGCTGTCATACAGTCCCAAAGCTGTCAACGTCACCCAGCAGCACAACTAAAGACCTACACGCTGAAGGTTTGTAATCCGTTCATCACATTTCATCACGAGAAATCAGCTAATCCCATCAATCATCTGCTTCAGTCTGCACTTGGATGCTCAGCATCTTGGTGGAATGAATATGCCTTTTAATGCCATCTTGATTGTAGAAAAGTCTTAATGAGACGCCATATGGACCAGAGCATCCGGCCAACAAGGCTTCCACACAGTCCGGTCCACTGCAGAGACGGATCATCAAATTGATGAAAAGAGACGCACACAGGGCTGAAACGATCGTCTGACAGATAACTCTGCTTTAGCTTCTTTTAATTCCTCCGTCTGCTGAAAAAAACAAAACCTGTTTAACTGCATCCTAAGCTGCTGTCTACAAAAAGGATGTTCCACTGCCATCCAGCAGTCAACTGCCTTCAACAAGTTCAGACAGACTCTGCAGCTGGAGGTGTGACGTGCCAAGATTTAAAGTGCACAACACTGTCAATGATATTAACAATATGACCCCTCACATTGGCTTTGACCACATATGGTTCTGATTTAGCACTTTATTTTAAAAAGTCTAGCACCAGAGTGCTTGTAGGAGCGTTCATGTAGATAATGTCACTGTAATCAATGGAGGGAAGGAAAGTCACAGTTACAAGATGTTT
>JARVLU010000324.1:1826635-1841522 GCA_031762415.1 Simpsonichthys santanae
TATAGGAATCAACAAACTCAATAGAGACACCATTTGAGGATAAAATCAGAGGAAGAACTGCTGGGACCGACTTCCTGCTTGGATAATATTAATAATAATAATTAATAGGAGAAAAATAACTTTTTTGCATAATACCAGAAAACTGGTTTCATATTGTTAAAATATGATATAAAGCAGGTTTGTCTAACATGGATAGTGGTTCTCTACCACAAAAGAAACCTTTCTACACATTCACAAAATTAGCTTCTGACTAAAATCCAGCTGCTTTAATGATACAGTCTTCATTAGCACACATTTTAGTTTTTATTTGGCATTTTTGTTGTGCACTTTTATTCTTTCTCTCCATCATTCCTCTCTTTTTCTTTAAATGAGCTTTTTTGCCTCCAAGTGTCAGTCCTGTGCAGCCGAGGTGTTAAAGACCCAGCAGCAGGTGGACCACCTGAAGCCTCCACAGATCTCCCTCTAACCTGAGCCTCGCCTCTTCTCCTGGGAGTTATTTCTTATGACAACCAACTGTTTCAAGTCCAACAACATGAAAATCTTCCATGGAAAGTGTTTGACTTGAGCAGAACAGTCATCACCGTTAAAGCTCATCTCTAAGGGATTTTAAACTACTGTTAAGTTCAATGCAAAAATCATTGACATGTTCCTGTTTTTAGTTGATTTTTTTTTTTACAATGTAGCTGTTTTTATTTCATTTTATATCATTACTTTTATTTACTTTTCATTTTATATGCTTTATATGACTGTTTATTGTTGCCTGTAGCTCGTCTGTGTTCTTCGTTTAAACCAGGTCTCTCTTGTAAATGAGTCCTCGACGCTCACCGAGGCTAATCTGTAGAAATCAACATCATATGTAATGTACATTATACATTATCATCTAACCTGTAGAAATAAAGGTTGGATGAAAAACAGCAGACAAATAGAATTAGATGAGAACAGTAATGAGGACAGAAGTGACAGATGCTGTCCAACTGTCCACCACTTTGTCCCTAATGTCTCTGCTGGGCAACCCCAGGCTCTTCTTGGGATTTGGTCAGCCATCGGGGTCTTAAATAGGAACCAATTACTAAAAACTAAAACATGTGCTGTCACACTGATCATCTAACCTGTTCATTTTATAACGTATAGGCTGTTGTGTCAAATATGCTTTATAATATTGAGAATAATGGTTCCACTTGAACAGAACTCCATGACAACAAGACTTTTAGTCTGAATGAGCAACAAACACCTTTGTCATCTTTCTGTGGTTTCTTAAAGGAACAAACCAAAAACGAAACCAAATGCTCAAATATAAACTTTATTTCTAGACCACTTTCCTTAACGTTACTTTACAGAAATGGACTAGTTGAGTTATGTGGAATGGATGATGGTGCCACAGTGACAGTAGTTTTTTCTCCCACCAAATGGGTGCAAGTAATCAACTGGAGATAGGTCCAGGACCAGGACCTCACAGGTCTGGGTCTGTTAGTGACTAGTTGGCAAACAGCATTTGAGTCTCAATAATTTCTTAAAATGTAAAAACTTACCCCCAATTTCCATGTTTTCCAGCATATTTTGTTCAGTTTGATTAATATGAACAAATGTAGTCTCTAAACATCAAAATGTGAAAAACAGGCTCCTTCCTTGAAGCATAAGAGTTGAACGACATGTCATCCAGCCTAAGATGTACATCCCAGTGATTTTAGGCTATAAAAAGGTTTTAGATAAAAATGTTTGAAACAATATAAACATCAGCTATTAAAATCAATACAATGAATTTAATGTAGTTTATTTGACCTGCTGTGTTTTGCACCAATAATTGAGTCAAAACAGCAAATCATCTTAAACTCCACAGGTCTCTGCGTCCCACTGGCTCAGGGCAGCTTTAATGTGCTGCAGACGTGATGTTGAAACGACGGCTGAAGGGCTGCACGGGGTCAGAATCACACCACGAGGACACGACAGGCATTCACCGCCGAAACATGGCAATAAATCAGTCCATTAGTTATGAACCATTAGGAAATTGATTCAGGCTCGACTTCTGCCCTGCATGGGTTGGTTCTGCCACCGTGTTCCTAATGACGGGCAGTGACATTAAAACGTGAACATTTGCACACATGTGCAGCCTTTACATGGAAAAAATGGGCAGCACCAAAACTTTAAGTGTCTAATAATATATAGTTAATTTGATTGGAACAAACTGGAATACGGCTTCAGTGATTTACACAAAAAAAAAAAAAAAAAAAAGACAAGGCTGTTGATCAGTTTAATGAGAGGTGGATGATGTCAGCACCACATTAGTTATTATTAGAGTGAAAACTTCAGCACATGGAAGCAGCTACAGACTCACAAAGGTCAGGGTCAGATTCCACCAGCAGTTTATTCCTCAGATTTTTCATAAAATATAAAATAAAATGAAAATAAAACTAGTCAGTAAAATCCCACCTAGGCTGGCAGAAGAAGTTCATTAAATAAATTGATCAGGTTTGAATAATAAACACTTTACGTCAGGATTCTTGATTCTGAGCTGATAAGAGAATCAGTGATATTTGGCTGAGTGACGGGATGTTAGGGTGGGTTAAAAGCTACATTTCAGACTGAATGTGGTGCGTTTTTGCAGCAAGTCCAGTTCTTGAAATATTCAGGTGGCAAGGGTAAATTTTATAACTGGTTTTATTCGCAATTTTTATGAATACCAGTGGAATGTGTCTACAGCTAAAGTGCACCTTTATGCAGACGACACCAAACTTTACTTAGCTGGCTCTTCTTTAAGGCAGGGCCCAAAACTGCCTTTATAAAGAGCGTATTAAACATTTAATGAAAAAGCTAAAAGTTCTGTACAGCTTTTATTATAAAAAAGAGCCTGTTTCAATTCATCAGTCAGGGAAATAAACTTGTTCAGGCTACATTTGTAAAAGTTCTTGACTATAGTGACATTATATAAAAGCATGTTGCTTCTTCTGCACGCTCATGTTTTTTTATTGTCAGTTTTGCACAGAGTGCTATTGAACAATTGCAAGCAGCTTTTAATGTGGTTCAGTTTAATCTGCATGTCTTCAAAGTTGTGCTGAATGCTGATGAATCACAACCAAAGCTGTTTTCTAATGCAAGGTTTAAACCACAGCTGTTGCGCCCTTCAATACTTTCCAATACTCAGAGATCACAGTAGTATCTCAGTATAAATACTTGGGTTTTATTATTGACGATGCTCTGGCCTTTATTGCCCAAATCCAATAGATGGTGAAACGTTTTAAGCCAAAGTTGCTTTTTCTTTAGAATCAGATCAAGTCTATCTTTTGAGCATAAAAAAATCTTCTTGTTGCCACATTTCTGTCCCTCTCAGACGACAGAGATGTGATTAATGTGCACACATCCTCTCATTGGCTGCAGTGGTTGGACTGTATATCATGGGTCTTATGGAGCCCTATCCCTCCGCTGTGTTTTGCTTACCTGTGTTGGATGGACGGCCTTATCCACCCGCAAACTGTATAACTGGCATGATCTTATCTTGGGTTTAGTTCTCTCTTTTCTCCTGTCCTATATTGGTAAGTAATTCTGAAGAGGTTATTCTCTACACAAATATAATTTGCTTTTATTAACTGTACCTAATGTTCATACAAATTATGACATCATTCCCTTTTTTACCATTCCAGTTTGATACAGAAAATGTTGAAGAAAAGGAGTTGGTGTCTTCAGGTCCTTTCTTAATGGATTTGTAGAGGCATTTATTTGTTAAAGTTTTAACTGATCTATTCTTTAACTTTAAGGGTGTATTACTCTCTCATTTTCTTCTGTTATTAACTGTGGTTTGATGACTGGAAATGTTGGTGTGCTGCTGCCATTCCTGGTCAAGTCTATCATGGAAAAAGGATTTTATTGTTGAGATCTACCTGCTTAAAAAAAGGTTTAAATAAATAAAACTGATTATATATTGTGTATCGATTGTTTGTATTTTATAACAGATCGAATATACAAACTGATATATTGACCTTTAAGTCTCAGGAGACAACAACATTAATACAGTTTGTGTACAAAGTAATACCAGATAGTAGTTGGTAGAGCAGTGACTCAGTTTTCTATTGTTTAGCACCTTGGTCTCTTTAAGAGAGCCTGATTTAGTATTTTGGTAACATTGTCATATTTTGCTTGTTGTTTCTTTGTAAAGGCGTGTCGTGCTGAGCTTGAGGAACTTCTTAGTGAAATAGACGTTAAGTTAATCTAATAAAAAAGATGGTGGTGAATCTTTTAACATATTTGTTTTGGTTCAGAAACCTTTTGTGCAAAACAAACATATGCTATATTTTCATCCTTGTTCCTCACAGCAGATTTCATTTAGTTTTCTTGGTTTATTCAGAAGAGACTTTTAATTCAATTAACCCCTCATTACACTGAATTCAATACTGCATCTAAACACCTTTCCAAGTTACTGGATTACATCCCAGAAGCTTTGGCGAGTCACCAACGAACGAAGCTGCCAATTTTTTTCCTCCAAATTTTTCGTGTGCTACTGAACTCCATCATGCAGCTGCAGCTCAGAACCACCAGCTGAAAGCATGGGAAGCTGAAGAAAATGCAAGAAACACAGAGACAGAATGATGCATGAGGCAGATTGATGGGTTCCTCCCTAAACACACACAAACCCCCTCATCACACAAAGCACGGGCACCTAGTGAACCTGTCCCGAGTGATTTAGTGCATGTGCACTTTGCCACTGCATCAGAAAATAATGTATATGCTAAAATAGAAGGGAGGACACACAATCAAATATTTCTGCTGCTACACACGTCACAAAGTGTCGAGTCTCACTAAACAACATGATCATCTGCATAAAGCCTGCTATACTTCAATTACATCTCAACACGCACGCACGCACGCACACACGTACGCGCACGCACACACACGCACACACACATGCACGCACGCATGCACGCACACACACACGCACGCACGCACACACACACACGCACGCACACACACATATGCGCACGCACAGGACTCTGTGTAGACCGCAGAGTCCAGGCCTGTTTCTTTACATATTTTGTAGCTTTGTTTGTTTGTTTACGGGCGAGGGGGGGGGGGTGCTCGTCCAGAAGCTAATGCTGTTGTGCCGGGTGGGGGGGGGGGGGGTGCATGGAAAATTTGGGAACCCCTGGTTTAAAATAGTAAATTTTCAAAATCTTAACACGTGATCTGGAAGAACTGAAGGAGCAAATGTGATGATCATGGTGCTCTTTGTCAAAACATTTGCACTTGTTCAAATGCACTGCAGTGAAACGTGCACTGCAGCCCACAGCTGATACACCTCACCGTGCACAAAAAGTTAGAGCTGTGATTAATTAGGTGAATGTAATGCAACATGCACTGTTCAGACTGTTGTTCTGTGATTGACATCGTGCACTATACCGTGACCACGGTGGGTCCAATCAGCTGTAAAACAACAAGAACAAGAAGAAACTCGTCATCTCATAATCCAATATACAGTAATTATTAAAAAGCAAACAAAATGGACATTTTATTGAGAAAGGTTCTTATAAATGGTTCATTAAAACATCTAGCAGAAAATAAAGCTGAATATTCCCAAAGAAATCAGTTTATCTTTAATAAAGCAGCTTTTTGTCTCTTCCTGTTTTGCCCTGAGACATGTAGGTAACAACTGCTGCTTGTGTGAGGTCCTGCATGTGGGTCAGGACAGATCGTGTTCAGACCATCAGTCCTGTGTGGATGAATGTGCACTGACTGAGACTGACACACACCTGTATTTAACACTGTCCCACCGTAACGTCAGAGCAGAACCGAACGAGCGTGGCTTCATAAACACTGAAACTTGGTATTTAGGGACTTTGAGTAATAGTCTAATGCATCAATTTGTTAAGTCAGTGGTTCTAATTAGGATGCCATTAAAAGTGAGATGTAATTAATATTAGGACGTTTAGTGTTTATTCAAACTGCACCAACTTCACTGCAGTAACACAAGCGAAGATCCAGAGGCAACAACATCAAAAACAGAAGAGGAAGGGGTTGTTTGAGGGATGAAGACGGCACCTAAACTGACTCAGACACGAAACAGCAACAGAGACGAAGTGACTCTTAGTCACGTTAATGTGGCAGCGCTCATATTGTGTTCAGTCAAAATCACATCCTGTCGAGCAGCTGCTGCTGTCGAAGGCTGTAAAAATATCCCTCAGGGTATTGTTAGCTGTGGAGTCATTTTCAGCCTGAACCACAGCTTCTACCTGAGAGCTGAACTTTTCTTTTTGATTCGGCTGTCGAGCTTCGGTTGGCCGCGGCTGATAGTCGAGACTAAAAGAACAAAGGCAACAATTCTTAATGTTCTCATGTATGTGCTTGAATATGATTATAGAAGTCAGCTTTACTTAATTTAGAACATTTAATATAAACATATATATATATATTTTTTATCTTACTGAACAGTGCAACACCTTGTGTTGTTCAGTCTGAATCATCTTTAGGGTCATTTCACTAAAAGTCCAAATATTCTTTCATTTGATAAAATATTAGTCAAAAATGGCTGAATGTAAGAAAGAAGGTGAACTGAATCCAACTTTGCTCTTTTTTCTTAACAGCTAGTTTTCCATGAAGTTCTGTGCAGTTATGCCAACAACAACGTTGGGCAGAAGTGCAGGAGGGCGGAGCGCAAATGGAGGAAAGACAGGCTGCAGGTCTCTTTTCAAATAATAAAAGAGTTGGGGCCGTTATAGTAAAAACTGCTAAATCTCAATACTTCTCTGAGATCATTACCTCAGACTCTCACAATCCACGAGTCCTGTTCTCCACCCTAAGCTCTGTTCTCCACCTCACTGAACCATCACCTCTGGAAGCATCGACTGAGCTGTGCGAGAACTTCCTACATTTCTTTTTAGAAAATATTGCCACCACCCGGGCTCTCATTTCTCCTCCAACTCATGATCCATCTCATCTCAATCTGTTGCTCTGTTTGACCATTCTGAACCAATGTCTCTGTCTTCTCTAGAGCAGGTCATGTGCAGCCTCTCTTTCTGTGTCCTCAACCGTCTTGCTGAGGATCGGTCCAGGTGGAGGTTGTTGGTGAATGATGTTTGTACTGACCCCACGACACCACGCTAAGGGACTGATGACGATGATGATGATTAAACTGTGCATTCACTTTACAGCACCCAGAGAAGAACAAAAGCACGTCACTGTTTAAATCATCTCAACTCTTATGGTGAACTTCAGAAGCAAAACAAACTCACTTTACTTCAGTTTGCAACCATTTTGTGGTAAACTCTTGGCTGCAGGCCAAACCATCTCTGCTTCACCTGTTCATTGATTGCTGTTTTCTTGCAGGAGGTGTTTTGTTGTTCTCCCACAGTTCATTTTCTCTTTGCAGAGTGCTGGAGTTAAGATTTTAAGCTTGGACAGTCTATTTGAAACAAGCTAACCCCAGGCAGGATTTAGAAAATTGGAACTTTTTCAAATGAAGACAAAACAACAGTTGAGCGGCGCAACACAGAGGCGAAACTGAAACACGGAGCAAAATGGAGAAATAAGGAACGGGGAAAAGTGGCCACTGAGAGAGGCTCGGTGAGCATTAAAGCCAATTTTCATTCATCATGGTCGTCTCCTGTCTGCAGATCAGCAGAAGGTTCATGGAGCAAGTCTGACACCAGCATTCATCCTGGATAATAAAACACTGGCCTCCATTTGCCTGAAATCAAAGCTTTCAGGTACAAGGATTCTCTAATGGCGCTTCCCTTTAGCTTCAAGTTGCTAAACGTCCTCTCTTTCCCCTTGATGAAGATGTTTAAACAGAACAACATGCACAAACATGCTCTGCCTCACCGGTCATCTGTCTCAACACGTTCTCTCCCGTTTCAACAGTAACGAGTGTTTCTGGTATTAAGATCAGTTCCATCAGAAGTTTAATTATGAAAATTTCTTCCTGAGCTTCTCAAGCTTCAATTTAAACTTGAGTTAAAAATTAAAAAAATACAAAATGAGAAAGAAGATCATCGATCTGTCCATTTTATTCTGCTTATGGGTCGAGAAGGCCACAGGTCCAGAAGGGAAACCCACACTTCCCTCTCCAGCTCCTCCTCTGAGTGGGATGCTTCTGGAGAACCACAGAACCACACTCTCCTGCCCCGGACTCAGGCTCAGGCCTGTCATGGCGGCCGTCTTCATGATCCTCCTCCTGCCGGCACAGACCGAACTCTACGGAACTGTTCGGTTTCACGGGGAACTTTAGATGTTCTGTGTCTGCTGGACCCGGTTCTGGAGGGCAGTCATCATCTGTTGCTGTGGTTGTTATTATCATGCTGCTAACGGGACCACGTTGGTAATGGGACCATGTCGCTAACAGGACCACACTGCTAACAGTGACAGCGTTTTTACAACACTATTTTTATTTTAATTGCTTTTTATTGTTGTCCATCTAAAACAGGTCTCTCTTGTAAATGAGTCATTGTGACACCTGCATAAATAAAGGTTGAATAAAAATAAAAAAGGGAAGCGTCCTAAAACCAGTATCTCACTGGGCTGTGACTGACGGCAACTATTTGGTCAAGGGCAATTACAAAGAAGACAACAAATTGTCTGGTAAGGTTTGTGGTGGTTATTAGTGTTGTTATGTAAGATGCAGAAATTCATGTTGCTTGAAATGTGAACATGATTAAAGAAAGTTGTGCAATGTATATATATATATATATATTTTTTTTTTCTTTCTTTCTTGAAATAGAGTAGTGAGGAGCATCTCAAAATGTTTCAGTTCAGTTTTTATTCTTCTAGAGCACAAAGGCTGCATTTCAACAACCTCTCCTTTGACAGAAAACAAGTCCAGGTCCAAAAGCACACCAGAAATACATGATTTAAAAACTGGTCCAAATCCGGTCATCTTTATTACTCAAGTGAACTCCAGTAGATTAAATATTAAAAGTGGGCAGGTGCTCAGGTGGGTACGTAGTGGACCAAGGGATCAGACCAGACCAGCTCAACATTTTCTACTTCAGAGGAAGCTCCTTTCAGCCGCTTGGACACAGGAGCTTGTTCTTTCAGTTATGATCCAAACCTCCTGACCACAGGTGACAGTTAAAATGTAGGTGGACCAGCAGCTTTTTCACCATGACAGAACAGAGCAACACCCTCATTACTGCAGACAAAACCTCGATCCATCCATCCTGGTGAACGAGAACTCCTCCACTCGAGGCAAAGACTCACCCGTAAGAGTGAAAAGCAGCATCAGCTCCAGCTCGTAAATTAAATGAGTTCTCTTTCCCGCTCGCATGTGTGGACTCTTACAGGTGCTAATGAAGTCAGCCTCCCTGGAGAAAAGCCCTGATCTCCAAAGTGCACTCTAATTAAAAGAGGAAAAAACACTTACTAAACATGATAGCATGCTCCACTGCTTTAAACCACCGCTCGTGTAAAGCACACATTTT
Organism: Simpsonichthys santanae; assembly: GCA_031762415.1. Taxonomy (NCBI): domain Eukaryota; kingdom Metazoa; phylum Chordata; class Actinopteri; order Cyprinodontiformes; family Rivulidae; genus Simpsonichthys; species Simpsonichthys santanae. The sequence continues at coordinate 1,836,034 of JARVLU010000324.1, forward strand.
TACCCCGATCCTTAAAGGAACAGCTTTATTAGTGAAACAAACTTAGCTGGAAAACTTTGAACCAGAACGTGCAAACAGCAGGAGGTTTTAAATTACACCAAACCGCACCACTCAACACATTTTTATAGACCAGCCGCGATGACGGAAAGTTAAAAGATGAAAATCAACTAAACAGAACGACGTGGCCACTGAGTAAAAACAGCAATGTGCTCAAAATTAATGCTTACGGAGCAAACACTGGCATCAAACGTTAGATCCTTTAAGGTTTCATTGTCTGAAAAAAACTCCGCTTTAGCTTGTGAGATACAAAAACATTAAAATCCAACTAAATTAATTCCAAAGGCTAAAATACAATCAACATTGTGCTCACAAAGCACTGGCTAAGCAAAAAGAAGTCTGTATGATTTGAAAATAACTCAAATAAGCAGCATTTACGAGAAGCTCTGAGGTCGTCAATGTGTAATCCAGGAACTTGAATGAGGGACTTCCTGTGCTCTGAGTCTTTATTCTATCATGAAAATATTATTGTTGTTGCCATAAATTTGACTAAGAAGTGGAACAACACAGCCTTCGCAAAAGCTCCGCCCACTTTTGGGTAAAAACCCTTTTGCTGGTAATAAAGAAAGAACAGCATCTCTTTAGAGCTTTTAAGTGCCTGAATATTATGGTTTGTCTGGCAAACTAACATTTAATCTGAGATTATTTACTGCTTTATTTTACCATTTAAGCTGTTGATTATGATTGGAAATACTATTCTATAAGAATCAATGCGAAAAATGTTACTTGCATTCTTGTGTCTTACACCATTCGTTTAAAAATGATTAAAACCAAGCGAATTACGACTGTAATAAAAGTATAAATGGTAAATGGACTGTACTTATATATCAACTTTCTGTCTGATCAATACACTCAAAGCTCTTCACAACAATTTGTGCCTCATTGACCCATTCATACAGCATCTACTAGATCTATACAAAGACTAATCAGAGCTTTAGATCACATTCATACACCAATGAGACACACATCAGAGACACTGAGAGGTTCAGTGTCTTGCCCAGGGACACTTCAGCACGTGACTGCTGGTGGAATCAAACCCCCAACTCTTGCAATGGAGGATGACTGCTCTAACCACTCAGCCACAGCCGCCCTCAATAGTATAAGAACCTTCTTCTGTCTGCATACGTGCTTTGTTTATGTACTTATGCACATGCAGGCCTATAGGAATCCTCTCTGCAGCTGGACTTTAGCCACTAAATTATATTTGTGCCGTCTCTTCCCATGTTGCAAACAAAAAGGCCGATTTGTAATTTTTACATTTACAAGAGATAACATGCAACATAAAACCTTTTAGCCACAACACTGCTAATATTGCCACACGGACGCCAACATTTTAACACCAAAGGTTTCCTCCCAAAAAGGGGCGGGGCTATTTGAAGGAGGTAGTAACATGGAGTTGCTCCATTGCATTTTATTACTGGTTAATTATTCAAATTACCATACTTGTTGGTGTATGAGCTGCTACTTTTTTCACAGGCTTTGAAACTGGTGGCTTACACAACGCGTCGGCTAATTTATGGACTTTATTTATTGTTTTGGGGATGAGCTAATGTGCTTCATTTAGCTTCATCATACCCGAGCGCGCACAGAGCTTCCTGTCTCTCTTGAGGGTGTGTCCTTGTGACTTTATTTTACTGTTTTAACATACACAGGAAAAAGTGGATATGGAAATTATTGTTTGTTTGTTTGTGTGTGTGTATGTGCGTGCGTGTATTTGGGTGTGCTTTATAGACCAGTAATTACGGTGCAAAACATTTGTATGAGTAACATAATTTTTCAAGACATTTTCAACTTTAGACAACAGCTTATGGACGTCAGTAACTGTCAACAGGTCACGTCTTCTTTAGGTCTTTTAAACTCTTGGACGCCGCAGGTCCTTGCTGAGTCCCAGCTGTGACATGCCTCAGCAGCTATCTGGGCCAGAGCTGGACCTCTGCAGTGCCGGAGTGTGTCCGTGGTCCTCTGCTGTCCTCTTCTTCAGCAGCATCACATAATGGAGCGTGCACCTGCTCACCTATGTGGCCGGACATGCAGGTGACAGATGGCGAGCAGAGAAACCCACGGAGAAAGTAGTCCATTAGCAGAGCTAACCTTGAAACTATCGGGGAGGTTGGGAAGCCGGAGCGAGCCAGTTCTTCCCTGCAGAGAGAGCGCGAGCTGAACATCCTCCCTGCATGGGCTGCGGAAATTCAATTACAGTCTAATGAAGAGTGAGCTGACCTCCCTGCGCCATCACCACCCCGCAGCCTCCCCCCCGCCTCCCTCTCTCATCCTTCTCGCCCAGCTGAAGCTCATTATTTACCAGAGTCGGGCAGGTTAGCAAGGCTACCTGCTTTCAGTGGAGGCACAAGTGTCCACAGAGCATGTGTGACCCCGTTTGAGCCGGACTGCATTCATCTCTCAGGGTTTTATCCCAGCCTCGCTCGTTCTGTGTCCAGACTCCTCCTAATGGCCTTACAGAAGCCCAGTTTACCTGAAAAAGCTCAAGGCTAACGGGTTTGTGGGGCCTGTTGGATACAAATCCCAGAGCCTCAGTTCACTTTATTTATGTATTTGTGTCATCTCAAGGTGATTCACAAAAACCATACACAGATTCTAACACAATTAAAAACACGGACAACTCAATCCATTTTTCTTTCTGTATAAAGCAAAATAGTCCAGTTTTACTGAATTATATTCTAATAAAGAGTTAAATTCAGATCCAAATAATTAAAAATATGTTTAAATCATTCTGATTACTGTACAGTCCAATTCATTACAGCCTGAGCCAGATTCACTGTATATTTAACTCTAAATCAGTCCAATAACTGCAAGCAACAAATATTTCACTTATGAAGTCGTTACATTCTGACTGAAATAATTCACAAACAGCCAAAAGTCATCCTTCTTCTGCTGCCTTTCATTTTATAAGTATGTTTTTGTTCTGAAATTGTATTTGTGTTTATTTATATTGAAATTAAATGAATAAACGTATAAGTAAATAAATAAATCCAGACAAGGTCCATCAGATGTTCACCACAGTCTTGTTTCAGTTCCAGACGTACATTTGGCTGCTTGTCTACAATCTCCTACATTTCAATACAGATAAGTTGATTTATTTTATGTCATTACAATCCAACTCAAACCAGATTTAAATATTATTGATTAATTTTAATTTGTCCAGACAAATCCCTCTGAGATCACTGGTCCTCCTGGTCCTGAGGGATAACATGCAGGACTGAGACCACCTGGAGAAAACACTCGTAAACGCGAGGAGAACATGCAATCATCACACAGAAAGGCCCCCGGTTCAACCCGGGGATTGGACCCAGGACGTTCTTGCTGTGAGGCAACAGTGCTAACCACTGGACCACTGTGCTGCCCAAATCCAACTCAGAACACTCTACAAATATTTCAATTATCTAATTTATTACAGCTATATTCTGATTTGAATAAAATTAAATTAATACTGAATCTTGTTTTTTCAATATTAAAGTATAATATCTTATGGGGAGTGGTGGTGCAGAGGTTAGAGAAGGTGGACCTGTGATCCGAAGGTCGATAGTTCAACTCCCCAGACAGACAAAATCAAAATGTGGGTGGGATAGATGAAGCACCCACACCTGCCTCCACCCTCATTTGACCCAGTCTGGGCCCTTGAGCAAGGCCCTTATTCCCACCATCTGCTCCCCTGGGTGCCCTAGATGCAACTCTCTGCTCCACTGTAGCAGAGAGGTTCTGTTAGCGGAGTTTTCCTATTGGGATCCAGCAGTATGACTAATGAAGTGACACTTTGTACAAATATACTTTGCTTAATAAACCAGTTTGGATGTGAGTCCAGATTTCTCCAACAAGGACAACTGGATCACGGCTGGTTCTCACAGTGGGCCCGCTGAATCTGAATGAAACCTAGTTCTGACCTGAGATTGATCATCCGGTTGTTCCATCTTCGTTCCCAGCTGGATTCACGAGTCCAAACCAATAAACTTTAATTAAAATGGGAGAATATAATCAGTGCTGAAGAAATTACACTTTATTGTGTTTTAATTAATGCTTTTAGTAGTATTTAACATTTAATTAGTCCCGTGAACCTGGTAGCAAAGATGTGATGATGATGATGGTCAGTATTGTGTTTTTGAAGGTGAAAGTATTTTGCAGCACGGAGGCAGAAGATAAACGAGCACGGGAAATTAATTTACTCAAGAGGCATTAAACAGCATTCAAAGAGCAGTGCAGAGCTGAGAGAAAATGGAGAAAGTAATGAAATGAAGCAACTATTTCATTCACCCTTTATTAGTGAATCAAGTTGACTTTGAACACTAAAAGACGTGAAGAAAAAACACCTTTACTGTGGAATTAAAAAAAAAAACTCAGCCGAGACCCAAAAGAATGGATTAAAGTGTCTTTTATGGATATCAATATTAGCTTGCCTCTTTCTGCAGGACCATTATTTTTGTTTTATTGTTTCTGGTTCGTAATACAGAACGGAAAGTGAGCAAATTAATATCATATTGGCATAGGAATTAAACTTTAAACTAATTAGTTCAGCAGACTGAGGGAGTAAACTGAAGCTGCGATTACAAACCTGGCAACATATCTGCTATTAAAAAAAACATTGCTTTTCAGATTTAATCATCATTTCTGTAAAATTCCTTCCATGTTGTGGAAAATATCATCAGAAAGTTGATTCAAAAGGCACAGACTTAAAATAATTCAAAATATTTGGGTAAATGAGTCCTCGTGAGTCAATGAGACTTTCTGTATAAATAAAAGTTAAATAAATAAAATTAAAATCTGAACAGAAAATAGATCAAAACTGAATATCTGAATCTGTTTAACTGATATACTTAAAGAATGCAGCTAATTTTGTGCTAAACTAGAACTGTATTCTTTGCATTACTAGTTTAGATTATATTCTTATAAAGAAACATGTTAACCAAGCAAAACATAAAGACCAGATTAACCTATAGCTTTAAGGGCAGAAGATACCAGGAGCTTCAAAGATGGCTGTCAAATTAAACTGAGTGAAAGCAAGCAGGACTTACACAGGCACTTTATACACCACCTTTGACCTTGACTTGTGACCTTGACATTACAGCTGGGGTGATGAAAAGATGACACTGTCCAGTTGTGGTACAAATGTGTACAAAGTTTTGTTAAATGATCTTGAGCACATCAGACGTTACAGACCAGACAGGCAAAGACCTTGTATAACATTTGACCTTGACTTGTGACCTTGAACTTCAAGTTAGGGTAATGAAAAGTGTAGCATCACTTCGTCTAGTGACGATGTGAGTGAAGATGTGTTAAATGATCTTCAGCCGGTGGGAGCACGGTGGTGCAGTTGGTAGAGCAGCTGCCTCTCAGAGAGCTGGTCACACTGGTTCAAATCCCAGACTGGAGACCTGTCCAGGTGTTCCTGTGATGGACTGGAGACCTGTCCAGGTGTTCCT
>JARVLU010000324.1:1874342-1887171 GCA_031762415.1 Simpsonichthys santanae
ATGGATGGATGGATGGATGGATGGATGGATGGATGGATGGATGGATGGATGGATGGATGGATGGATGGATGGACAGAAATACCAGCTTTATATGTGTGGGCAGGAGCTTTATAGTGAAGACTGGTATAAAAATGTTTCAGTACTTCAGTTATGACGATGGCATCTCTAATGCTCATCATCTTCTGAGGCGGTGAGAAGTTTGAGGTTCAGTGACAGGAGACGGTCACCAACCGAGCGTAGCGACTCTCCTCACACGTTAATGACACAGCAGAGAGGGAGCAGACCACTGCAGCAGCAACCTGCCTCAGGTAGAATGGTTCGTCTGCGACGGACACTTATCCTGCTTTCCCATGATGCTCGGCTGATTTTACTGCCATCCTGTCGTTCGGCTTATCAACTTATCTTTACTGCTGTGCAGTCAGGCAGATGATGTGGAAAAGCTACTGCATTGTCTTCTACACAAACATGTGAGACGCTTTCATCTTTCACCAGACTGCGAGACAAAAACTCACGTTTCTCACATCAAAGCCCAACAAGGCACAGAGTGAAGTGAAAACCTGCGCTGCTGCGTTTCCCCTGAGAACGAGTGCAGGTCGGCTGGTCAAGAGCCCAGTGAGGAGACCCTGTCCTCCTGCTAATATCTATGATAACAACAAAGACAGCTCGGTGTGGAGAGCGGGTCAATCCACCATCCCACAGCTAATAACGTCCTCAGTGCTGCCAGTTAATCAGGAACATTTTCAGGAGCTCAGCTGATGAGGAGCTGTAATGACTGCAGCATTAGCAGCAGGGGACCAGTCATCCTGCTCCATCATCATGACTTCAGCCTCATCATGAGAGGAGCACAAATTTACAAGACACAACTGGAAAACAAAGGCCACACACGACGACGACAGATTTTTAAACCCAGTCTAACTTGCAAAGGCCGAGTTCACAACAGGCAGATGTTTCATTGAAGCCCAGTCACGAAGATCTGCAGCGGACAGTGTGCAATAAGTGTTTTTTATGCACGCTCATCAGCTGCTGCAGGTCACGACGACCTCAGCTTCCCAGCTCACAGACTCTGTGTTACCAGCTGCACATGCACCATCAGATCAGCTCCTCGTTCAGTTCTCTGCTAACTCCAACACACGGTTCATGGGCAGTTCACATTCTCAGCCGTAGTAGTTAAAAAAACACCCCTTGACCAAAACTCACCTGATAAACTTCACTACAGTCTGGCTTGAAACATCCAGGAGGTGCTATTTATCTGACAGACCTTGGTGGCAGGCCTCAGACTGAAGAAGTCTCTCAGATGAAAGACACAACAGAAAGAATCTGTCCAGATGACTTGATGTTTCAAATGATTTGCGCATAGCCTTCAGAGAACTTTAACAACACATCACAAAGCACAGTTGGTGTTATTTTGGAATAGATGTTCATGTAATGCAGCTTGAACCGTGCATGTCGTTCTCCGTGCAGCTGAGCAGAGTGAAGCAAAGTTCTCTCTAAATGAGGAAGCCGAGTTGGTTCCATCTTCTGGTAAAGAAAAGAAAAAGAAAGCAACCTGGAAAGCCACGTGTCTGTAATTAAAAGCCTGATTCCTCGCTGCGTATCCTGGGGCTGTCTGCTGCACCTGCCCCTCGTTTGGCTGCTGCACCGATCTGGGCCAGCTCGTTCCTGACAGGCATGCAGAGCAGCCTCTGCACACGCTCAGTCTGTGCCACAGCCAGCAGCACGTCAACGTCTGCCTTGTGCGAGGAACCTGGGGAGGAAACGCTCTCCAACAAAGTCAACCCCTGAACAAACACCTCTTTTACACACTCCTTCTCCCGAGGTGCTCCCTTCCTCCTTTTATTCATCGGCTCCAAGTGATAAAATGCAACGACTCGTCTGCAGCGAGAAACTTCACTTGTCTTTGCAAATGACTTTCACCCCTCAGTCTCCCTCGTTTCCAGAGGCTTAACACATTAAAGATAAAATCTCATTTCCTAGTCTTGGAGCATATCTAGCCCTCAGCCCAGAGAGACTGCATCAGGTGCTGACATTAACAGCTTTCCTCCTGCTCACAAAACCCTGGAGCGGAGCTCGTTACTGCCTCAGTAAATAAAAACTACATGAAACTGTGGAAATGTGCGATTCTTCAACAAACGTGAAAATAAAGTCTCTTTTAATCCTAAAGGTTTTACAGATCATGATTTAAATTTAACTGATCAGCGTCATCAGGTGGAGTTCTTTCAGCTCTGAAGCAAACAGGTGTGTGTTAACACAACACCAGGGTGGGAAAACATCAGCAATGACCTTTGAGAAACAACTGTTGCTGCCCATCCATACGGGAAGGGTCAAAGGTCATTTCCAAACTACGTAGTCTGTGTCCATCATTCTACAGAGAAAGATTAACAAGTGGAATCAGACAGCTGCCAATCCCCCCAGGAGTGGAGGTCCCAGCAAATTCACCCCGAAGGTCAGACCGCGCACTGCACAGAGAAATGAGCTTCATCTCAGACTCTACAGGCCTCAGTTAACAAGCTAAAGGTTAAAATTTAAGATGGAACAATTACAAAACCATACACAGAAATCCTTCAGCTGTCAGCACGGTGGTGGTGTGGTGATGGTCTGGACTCCTGTCAGTCACAGAGTGGACCAGGAACTCCTCTGTAGATCAAATGGTTCTGGACTGGAGTCCAACAGCTGAAGCTTGGACCAAACTGGGTCCAACTGGACCGTGATCCCAAACACAGCAGCTGATCTACAACAGAATGGGTCAGAAGAACCAAGGTGCTGCAACGGTCCAGTCAGAGTCCAGAACCTCCTCAACCTGACTCAGATGCTGTGGAGCTGCGCTGAAACTAATGAGCTGAGGAATGTGGGAAAGACGAGTGGGTCAGAATCCCTCCACAACCACCTGAGAGACAGAAAAAGTCCTACAGAAAACCTACAGAGGATTCTACAAGCTGTCGGACCAGTGGCATGAACCAGTCTGTCAGTCACAGATTTAACATTTTGTTTTAATTTAATAAATAATGACACGATGGAAACTGTTGATTTGAATAATTTTAGAAACTGGTCAGGACCCGTGCAGTTTGATCATGTACTTGTACACAAAATCATGAAAGAAAGGGACTTTCCTTATCCCTTAACTGTGTTTTATTTTCAGATAACTGGAGACAAAAAAAGCCTACTGGTCACACAAATTTAAAAAAAGCTGATGTTTATTTTTTATTACTGCAGAAAAAATACAGCTGTTGAAATGAGCAACAGTCTGTGCTGCAACCACAGGAGGAACCCCTGGGAGTTCAAGATAACTGAGGGGAGTGTTTCACAGTGATTCCAGGGGTGAACGTCTCACCAGGTGAGCACGTCAGGTTCTGTTAGAAGAGCCCAACGAAGGTGTCGACTGCCAGCACAACAACAGCACAAGAGGAGCGGACGAACACGTGAACATCAATCAGAATCATCAGCAAAGAACAGCTCTATCATATCATATCCTAACGAAGACGTACCGTGTTTGTCGAGTCAGTTTTTAATACAACTACAGAAAACAGCTCTGGTCTTCTGATTATGACGCGTAATGTCAAATTTAGGTAGACAACCTTTGGTTCAATCATCATAATCAGAATGGGTTAAATGTTTAAACATATACCTGTAGAAGCTGGATTAGATGTGTGAACTGCATGAAACTGAAGACATTAAAATATTGCCCATTACAATCTCTGATCATGCAGCTGTCGCTCTCTGGTGGGCTGCAGGCCTGACACCATCATCTAAGCCATGGAGACTTCATGCCTCCCTTCACAATCACAACGTGTTTATTGCTTTAGCTAAAAGAATTTAAGATTTAGACACAAATAAAGCACCTGAAACATCCCCTATCATGTTGTTAGATTGTGCAAAGGCCTAAGAGCCAGTATCATTTCCTACAAAACAGCAAAACAATAAATAAAAAAGACAAAAGGCAGCCAAACAGAAAGAATAAGAGGATAGAATCAGGGAACTGGAACATGAGCATAAACAAGGTAGGGCGCCCAGCATCTTAAACGATCTAAATATAACCCGCAGACAGCTTCAAGACTTACCATCAGAAAAGACTGAGGAGGCCTTCGTTATTCCAAACAGTTGTACAAAAACAGAACTAGAGCAAGCAGACTTTTTGCCCATGGATTTAAAAATCAGCAGGCCTCAAATGTAGTTCAAAAGCTAAAATTGGGTAATAAAACGGTTACAAAACCATAAACCATTATAAACCCATAAACCATTGTAGAACCAAAAGAAGTAGCTGAATTTCTTGATGCATGCTCAATAATCCAGGTAGAAAAATCTAAAAAAGTTAACTGTGGTCCTCTGGACATTCAAAAAACAAAACAAACAAACAAACAAACCAAAAAAAAAAAAAAATTGTAGAAATGTTTCGTCTTTCCTCCGAAAGACTTCTTCACTCTGAGGTGCTGTATGCAGCTCAGTCTTATAAATAGGACCGTCTTATAGTGGATCAACCAGTTGCTGAATTATTTGCAGAGTTTTATAAAGTTTAATACCAAGACAATGATACCTTCTATAACTATGATAGTCAACCAAAACACTGGAGCCATCATGGTCTGATGCAATAATAGTGGTCTAAAGAAGGTAAGGACCCAACCAATTGTGGGACCATTATCTATGCTTAATGGAGATGTACGTATTCTAACAGGTATTGTGGCTAAATGATTAAATGTTGTAACAACTCAAATCATACATCCAGATCAAACTGGGTTTATTGCTGGGAGGCACTATGGAAATAACTTGTGTTGTTTATTGAATACATGTATTATATCTCACCAAAAAGAAAATAAAGCGATAACAGTAATAATCTCTGTTGATGCCAAAAAAGGCATTTGACTGCATGTCATGATGGAAATACCTAATTCAGATGTTAAAGAGGCTTAAATTTAGACGCAAATTTATTGATGGAATGCACATGTTTTACTCATCCCCACAATTGCTGTTAGAGTCAATGGCTTTAGATCAACATGGATCAACGTGGAGCACGGATACAGGCAGGGGTGCCCGCTGCCCCCCTTTGTGTTTGCAATTAGCATTGAGCCACTGGACCAACTAATCAGGAACTGTAATGAAATTAGAAGGGATTTTGATTGGCACAGGAGCATAAAATAGAGTATCATTATATGCAGATGATGTTTGATTGTATTTGACAGAGTCTGCATCATCAATACTATGCTTGAAGGGAATGATTTCTGAATATAGGTACTTTTCTGGCTACAAATTAACATTGATAAGACATAGGTGATGGATGTCCATAGCAATGTTCCACTGGAGGTTAAGCAAAGTGGTTTTAGGTGGCCAATAGAAGGCATTAGGCATTAATATCCCTCTTTCACTAAATTATTTGTTTCACGTTAATTACAGTAAAATGTTGAACATAATTAAAAATGACCTAGAACAGTGGTCAGTGTTACAGCTCTCCCTCCATCATAGCATAAAATCTACTCGTACAAATCTTCTAGCAAGACTGTTATATTTGTTCCAGATGTTACCAATAGGTTTACAAAACCCCACATTTGTTAAATAGATAAAATACTGTAATTTCAAATTTCATATGGCAATGCAAGCACCCCTGCATAAAGTACTTTGTACAAACCACTACAGAAATGAGGCAGATGGGGATTTAAAAAAATCTCCCTGTTTGAAAATACTATTTCTGGGCAGCACAATTAATGCCATTAATCTCATGGATTCCAAGTAACTCTCATGCAAGATAGCTGGGCACTGAACAAATGAAGTGCACCAAACCTCTAAAGGTATTTCCTTTTTTTAGATATTCTGATAAAGATGTTTCCACTGTGGACTAGAACCACTTCTAACATTTGGAACAAAGTAAGAGCTCTATCAACATTAATTACAGCACATATTAAATCCTTCAATTGTAGTACTTTAGAAAAGAAACTGTCCAGATGACATGATTTAACTTTTTGTGATTTATTTTCCTGAATGGCACATTCAAGCCTTTTTTCTTTTTGTTTTTACCTAAGACAAGAGTTTTTCAAAATAGACTGAGGGAGGATTATGTTTCTACATCAGTAAATTGATGGGAATGACCTTATGTCATTTGAAGAGTTACGCAGGCCAGAAAACTGATTTATTTAGATATTTGATGTTACATTTTTTTTTTTTTTTTTTTTTTATGAAAACACACAGTGAATGAGAAAGAGCACACACCAATAAAAAACTTCCTAACTCAATTCCAAAAAAGTGACAGGGATGAGAAATAGGTAACAAAGTTGAAAGAGATGTTTCTCTTGATGAATCTTAATAAGTCCATTCAGACAAAACAAATATGGGAGACAGAGATGGCAACAATTATTTCTAAGAAAATGTGGGAGGGGGCGTGGACGGAGGCACATCAGGCTACAAATTCAAACATGTGGTGAGAATTTAAATAAAAACGTATCCGTAGGTATTTCAGGACCCCAGTTGTAAGACTGACCCTAAAGTACCAAATCTGTGTTGGACAAATCACACACACATTTTCAGGTCATGCCCTAAACTAAAAAAATTTGGGGATGAGGTATACAAGGCCATAAACCAGATCTTTCAAGAGGTAATACCAAAGTATGTAACAATCACATTACTCTGTATTATACCAGCAGTTATGCAAGGAAGGGATAAATTATACATTTTAAATGTTCATTTTACAGCAGCCCTGAAATGCATTAGTGGCAATTAGAGCCATCCTCTTACAACAACTGGATCCAAACAGTTAGGGAACTGTACCAAATGAAAGACATAACTTCAAAAGCCTACTTTTAATGTATGATGGAGCCCAACAGCTTTTGTCACGTAAAGATGCAACAAGTTCAGGGTTTGGTTTAGGATGTCTTTGCTCAGTTGAAATGAGTTTCCTCTGCAGGATAGCTGGACTCTCCCTTAGAGATAGGGTGAGAAGTTCGGTTATCCCCGAGAAACTCAGAGTAGAACCACTGCTCCTCCACATCGAAAAGGAGCTAGTTTTGGTGGTTTGAGCATCTGGTAAGGATGCCCCCTGGACGCCTCCCTAGGGAGGTGCTTTGGGCATGTCCAACTGGGAGGAGACCCCAAGGAAGATCCAGGACACGCTGGAGAGACTATGTCTCTTGGTTGGCCTAGGAACGCCTTGGAATCCTCCCAGAAGAGCTGGAAGAGGTGACTGTGGAAAGAGATGTCTGGGCTTCCCTGCTCAAGCTGCTGCCCCCGCGACCCGACTTAAGAACAAGTGGAAGATAGTGGATGGATGGATGGAATCAGTATATTTAATATTAATTGCCATGTGTTTTCATCATTGTATGTTTCCATACGATGTCATTAGTTCTCTACATTTAACCATTACACCTGAGATACACCCAGGTGGAGCAGTGGGCAGCTGCGCTCAGGGAACAATTAGAGATTAGGTTTCTTGCTCAGGGACACCATGACATGCGAACTTGACGGGGAGTCAAACTACGATTTTCTGGTCACAAGTCGGCTGCCCTACATCCATTGCACAGTCCTTCACCGTTTGCTTGTATAGTTCTACTTGACTGAAACCATTTTTATCTAATTTATTTGCGTGAAACATCTGGCTTTAGTATTTATCTTCTGCCTTCCAGCTGCTAAGTCTGTTTAAAGCAAACTTCTGAATTTCTGCCACATACCAAACCAACATCAGACTCTTCAGACAGAACGGCAACCTGCTCTGCCCAACCTGCAACCTTTTGGAACTTTCGTTCAATCTTTAGTTGCCTTGCCGGAGTGCAGAGAATTTAAAGAACTTGTTCAACCTTTATATAGGTTCGTCTCAATGAGTCACGAGTACTCAGTTACAAGAGAGACCTGTTTAACTTGTGACAGTAATGTTTAGTACAACCAAACAGGTTTTTCCTGCTGTTTCTCCCAAGATGTTCTATGCGCTCTTACTTTTTCATTCATTCAACCTTTATTTATACTGGTTAATCCCATTGACTTATGATCCCTTACGGTGGTCATATGACAACAGGAGGTTCCCATGCTAATGCCACATCTACCCAAGTCCCTATGAAGCCACTCCACAACTCAGCAGTTACAGATCAGATACGTATATGGCTGCATGAGGTTGTTTCTGAACTTGACACCATCACAGTTGTAGCCTGAAGGTGTGAGATCAGTCCTTTCCAAATTCTCAACCAACAAACCACGCCTGTGCATACAGGCCGCCATTTCACAGATATACTGCCACCATGATGTCATACCACCAAGACCTCACTACTAAAGATTTGTGATGCTCCAAATCCTCCACAGCCAATCACCCAGTCTCACAAGGAACAAGGAACCATCAGAGTTCTTATCACACAGAAGATCGGTTAAGTTCTTGAACTGGGAAGGGCTGAATGATTGAATTTTGGTAAAGAAACTGGAAATGAAATATTACATTAAAACAAGCAAAGAATGAGCTAAAACAAAATAAAACATGGTCTCTAGTCCATCACAGGGACACCATGGACAGGTCTCTCACAGGGACACCATGGACAGGTCTCTAGTCCATCAAAGGGACACCATGGACAGGTCTCCAGTCTATTACAGGAACACCTGGACAGGTCTCCAGTCCATCATGGACACCTGGACAGGTCTCCAGTCCATCACACGGACACCTGGACAGGTCTCCAGTCCATCACACAGACACAGAGACAAAACCATTCAGTCCCTCACAAACGTCTGGAGACAGACACATACGTGTACAGGGAGAACATGTAAACTCCACTCAGAGAGACCCCACAACCTTCTTGCTGAGAGGTGACAGATCTAACCACTGCACCACCATGCCACTAAACATAAAAGCTTAAATTAGCTCAAATGTAAGATTAAATTAAACGTTCTAAAAATTAGAGAAGGTACAAAAGACAAAGTGACAGAACCATCTCCTGACGAAGCTGAAGACTTTGATACGTGATCATTCAAACAGATGACGAAGTCATCACAGGAAAACAAAGTGAAGAGACGACAGAAGAACAATGTGAACGCTGACTCAGCGTTCAGGAAATAAACCGTGCACCTTGCACACTCACTGCTGATGGAAAGCTACATTTTAGCCTCATTTAGGATCTGAGCTTGTTCATACTGTTTCTGCACCAGTAAAAGATTATTTTTAAAGAATCATCTACAAACCATGTGTGGTGCAACGAATTCCTCCAACAATTATCTTAAATCATGATCAAGTGTCTTAATCCTCCCTCACAATCCCTCTAATTGCTCTTAACCCCCCAGGATCCCCAGCGCTGATGTAATTTTCTTATTTGCAAACATCCTCCGTTTCCTCACACTTGTTTGCCGCCACATGAAGAAATCCGACGCCTGGAATTACAAGCCGTCCCGCGGCGTGCCTGGAGGACGCCCGTCCCATGGGAGCGCACGTGTGGTGCAATCTGCTGAAGTGGCTTAAATCTGATCAATTTCAATTTAATTTCCGTGCACTTTGGGCTCAAACATCCTGAAGACGAAGCCTTGAGGTTCCCAGGTGAACAGAAACCACAGAGACATCACCCCCCCCCCCCCCCAGTAGAAATATATCTACTTCACCCCAAATCTTACAAAGGTTTTAAACAGAGTGTGAGTTGGGGATGACTCTCAGCTACTACCACAGCAAAGTTTAGCTCCATGTCTGTAAAACTGTCAGAGCTCTGTGTCTGCTACGGTTGATGATCATAGAGGTGCCCCGATACAGATATTGATCAAAACACCCCAATACTTTAAACAGATACCACCTTTACACTTGGTGATGTCATTTCCTCTTCCACTTTGCAAGAAACAGAGGACAAAATAAACAAACCTGTCCACGTCTACAGCTACTTTCAGACAAACAGGCGACGTTCACACAGCAGGCCGTTTGCTGTACTGACTCCTTAACTACTCTGCATTGGCTAGTACTCAAACTAAAGTATTTGTACTTTTACTCCATCTGAAAATACATGAAGCATTCACTATACTGTGATTTCTTCCGTACGTTTGTCGGCTCAATTCTCATCCCGCAGTTTTCAACTATTTCAACAAATCACAAAACGTTCAGCTCTTCCAGGACAATCCTGCTGTGACTTTTGGTTTTGGTGCAGCTTTAGCTTTTTGAAATATTTTGCCTTTTCTGCCATTTTTTTCCTCACAGAAAAAGACTTGATCTCATTTACAACCTTTTACTGCTCCTTTCACATTTTGTTCTGCTTCAGCTTCTTTCAGCTTTCTTCTGAAATTTTGAACTTTTTCAGCTACTTTCATCCAATTTCAGCTGTTTTGTGCTCCTTTCCGATTTCTGCTAACTACATTGTTGTGCTTCTTCTAACGTCTTTCTACTAATTTCAGCTTGCGCTCCTTTCTGCAAGTTTCAGCTTTCTCTGCTATTTCAGCTACCATTTAGCTGTTTTTATTCTAATTTGAGCTTTTTCAGATCATTCAACATTTTTTGCACTCATTTACACTTTTTTCAGCCTAATTCAGCAAAAATGTGCTCTCTCCACTTCCTTCTGGTAATTTCAGCTTCTTTCTTTTTTTTTTTTTTTAGCTATTTTTCAGCTGTTTATTGTTTTTGCTAACTGCAGCTGTTTTTCAGAAAATTTCAGCTTTTTGTGTTCAATTCTGCTTCTATCAGCAAACGTGTTTTATTCTGATTTCTTCTGCTCATTTAAACTTCTATCGTTTCAGCTACTTTTCAGCATTTTTAGCTAATTTCAACTGTTCTCAGAGAAATTCAAGATTTCTTGGTAATTTCTGCTGCTTTCAGCTTAACTTCTTTCTGCTAATTTCAGCTTGTTATGCTCCTTTTAGCTTTTTTCTGCTACTTCAGCTGCTTTTTAGCTGTTTTTTTAATATAACTTTTTTCTAATTCCACTTTTTTAGCTCATTTCAGCCTATTCTACTTCCTTCTTGTAGTTTAAGCTTCTTCCCGCCTTTTCAACAACTTTTCAGCTTTTTTTAATTTTTTTTGCAAATTTGAGCTTTTTTAGCTAATTTCCTAATTTTTGTACTAATTTCTGTTGATTCAAATCTAATTCAGAAAATATGTTTTCTGTTTTCTTCTGCTAACTTAGGCTTTTTCTTTCATTTCAGCTGCATTTCAGCATGGTTTCAGCTAATTTCAGATGTTTTTTAGAAAGTTCTTCAGCGATGAGCATTTACACTGCATTTTCACAGGAAATGCATTTCTCTAGTTGATTAGCTGTGTCAGCCATCTTGAATCTGGTTGACTCCAACGGTTCTTCAGTCGTAGGTCTAATAACACATCTGAACATTTTATTACAATCTATTGACTGGGTAATGAGATATTTTGCTAACAGGCAGACACAGGTAACTAACTACATTTCATGGCAGCAGGCTGTGAAACGCTCTAAGTTTAGCTTTGTTTGTTAGAAGTTTTCTAACGATTTGCTCTATATAAATGTTTTCTCGTTAATACAAAGTAAAACCAAACAAAGACTGTCTGACTTTCCTCGGTGTTTCCAAGTAAACATGAGTGTGAGCGTAAAGGATGTTTAATGTGCACGTCAGAGGCGGAGTGCTCTGGATTCTGCCGTGATAAATGAACAGCAGTCCTGCCTGCAGTGTGCGCCTCATAAATGTAGCCTCCAATGTACAGAAGCTCATCTGATTCTCGTTTCTGTGTGACAGGAACGTGAATCTTGGCCAACTTTCTTCTCAGGAGCTCCTTATCTTCTGGACTTTTGTCAGAACTGATCACATCTAACAACCTGGAGGAAAGTGCACAAGTAAAACAACCCTGAACAGGAAGTTAGCTTGGAATACGAGTCGGCTGACGTAACAAAATGTGTTTCAGTGAAACAGCAGCTAAATAATACAATTACCTAAATATGAGCTAAAACCTTAAAATCAGTTAAATTAGAGCTTAAAGCTGCAATTTGCAAAACCAGAGCCAACAGCTAAGATTTTCAGAAATAATGGCTAATAGTTACAAAAACCGTTACTAGTATGCTATTTGTTTTCACAGAGCACTAAATACTTTTAAAAATCAGAAAAGATCTCAAAACATTTTTAATGAGGGGAAAAATGGAGTAAAATAGTTCAAATTTAAAAACACATGTCATAGCTGAAAGTCGGCTGAATAAGAGAGAAATTATCCACCTTCTTCCTGGGTGCTGCTGTATAAGTGATTCTGGGGACAACTTCCTGTCAGACAGGAAGTAGCAGTCAGCGTTGGTTAATCATGGTAGATGAGCACGGACCGTGGTTTATTTGAAATAAATTTACATTCAGTTTATCAGATAAAACTCTGTTTCTGTTATGTTTACATTTATTTAACAACCATAAAGTTTACTAAAATAGTCGTGCTGAGTTCAGGTACCTGTTGTGTTCACAGAAAAACCAGACCAAACTGAATCAGTGGCTACAACAACAGAGTTTGAACATGGACCCAAAACAAAAAAGAGTTCCTGTGAAAAGAGGTAAAGTTTACATCTCCTTCCTACAGCTGAAGAATGAAGAAGAATGTGTCTGAACAATGTGAACTTGAAGAGACCAACCAAAACTCTGCATGTGAGCTCATTTCACTTTGTTGACCAACGGCCGACGGAGGAAAACCTGCATCCTACTTTGTGCCTGGACTACAATAAACCACCGGAGAAGAGACGATGGATCCTCAGAAGGACTGAAAACAGTGATGAGAACATCAGGTATGATTTCAGGTGTATGGAGGTCACAGCTTTATAATATTTGTTCATCTTCACTTTTATGATTTTCTCTGTAATGAACCCAACCTCAGTGATGGAGACTTTAAAACTTTGTCTGGACTCTGTGTCTGATTTAAGGTCAATAAGATTGTGTCCCACCTCTTTTAACAAAACACCACTGACCTTGTTACTGTGGA
>JARVLU010000324.1:1889269-1909534 GCA_031762415.1 Simpsonichthys santanae
GACGGTCTACCTCAATCCAGGGAATTAGATTATGGAATGGTTTGGAGAATGAAGTTAAAAATGTCAAGTCAATGTTTGCATTTAAGAAAATGATAAAACTGAATTGTTAAAAAAATATATGAAGTAGTGTAATGTGTATTGTATTAGAGTTAGAAAAATTAGAAAGAGTTATTCTTTTGTTTTGTTACTTGAAGTTTAAGTTGAAGTTTAGGTTTGAGTTGAAGTTTAATATTGTTTGAACTGTTTGAAAAAAGGGGCAGATATAATAAAAAAAAGTTATTTCTGCTACCTTTCATTTTATATTTTGTATTCTTATCATTTATGGGATTATTTTTTTGTTTGTTTTTGTAAATGAATAAACTTTTAAATAAATACATTTAAAAAAGCCCATGTTGTGAGAAGCAGGAAGTACCTTTAAGAAATTTGAGTGTGAAGGTGGGTTGGACTGGACCTGAAGAATATTTGAAGAAAAATCAAACGTTTATCAGAATAATTCAATATGTGGTTTTGCTTTAAATCCCCGTGGCTAGCTTAAATTACTTTATATGTGACGTTGGCAAAAGTTCAGAAGTCAACAACTTGATCCTCCACATCTTCAGTGTGGAGCTTCTTTGTCCTACTTGTCCTCGTCCTCAGCTATTGGCCTCATTTTTCAGATCAGCGGGTCTTTTTTCTCATCGGGTCTCTGTGGAGGCTGACAGCTGTTATCTCACAGTTTGCTAATATGTAACACGCTCTTCCTGCCACGCCGACGTCCTTTTAATCTCCGTTTATAGCATCTTGTTGTTGTTTTAAGATATCAAATAAAAACTCCCGTGAGGAGAAGAAACCAACTCTTGGAGCAGATGAGTGCTGAGTCAGCTGTTTCTATCATCATCTCTGCAGTTGCAGATTACGTTGATAAAAAAACAACGTTTACTAACGTTTGCAAACGTTACAATTACCTGATGATGAACGTTATTGCTTACAGGGCTTGTATTGCCTCTGAAGGGAAGTAAAACTTATTCAAACACCACTTTTACAATCAAATGTGTTAAATTTAAACAAACAGCACACTGATCCAAAACTCACTCAGACCAAGGTATGGGCCATGAGGTCTTCCATCCTGCATAGTTTATCTAATTTGAACACTGAGTTGTCATCTGTCATGGGACTTTATTTTGGTGGAGTCATTTACTTTCCTCAAAACACAAAAACGGATGAAAGAAAATGTGATTCTGTGGCTCAATGCAGCAACGCACCTGGACCCAACAGGTAACAACTTGTAGACAAACATAATAATATTACTTAACGAGAGTTTTGTTAAAATCTGTGCAGGGTTTGTTGAGATATTTTGCTAACAGACAAATACAGGTGACTAATAGTTATTGGCAAAGCTTTAAATATAAACTTTGAACAATTAGTCGACCCTTGAAGTACATGTTGAGGATGACTCTCAGCTACTACCACACAAATAATTAGTTTAATATTTGTAAATTTGACAGAATTACAACCATTTATGTTTTTAAGACCAGCTGGCTGTGGCAGCCATCTTTATACCGGTTGACTTCAAAGTTATTAAGTTGCAGATGAACATCCAATAATTATAATTTTCCCAGTGATTTATGGGATATTTTGCTAACAGTCAGACAAACGCACAGGGACAAGTCAAAAACAATGACTGCTGCCTTTAAGAATTACATTAAAAAAGTATTTGTCCATATTTGTTGTAAAATAGTTTTCAAGCTGTTTAACATATTTATACAGTTGTAATTTTATTATACAGTATCCTGACAGGTGCTCAATAATCCAGGTAGTAAATCTAAAAATGTCAAGTCTGGTCCTCTGGACATGTCCACAGGACCAGACTTAACATTTTTTTAGGGAATTTTATTATATTTGTGTTTTTATTTCTTGATGATTTATGCAGTTACTAATAAAAGTAACTAGCGCTGTTT
This sequence comes from Simpsonichthys santanae, assembly GCA_031762415.1. Taxonomy (NCBI): domain Eukaryota; kingdom Metazoa; phylum Chordata; class Actinopteri; order Cyprinodontiformes; family Rivulidae; genus Simpsonichthys; species Simpsonichthys santanae. Next base: position 1,891,207 of record JARVLU010000324.1, read on the forward strand.
TGTGTGTTTTTATAAACAAAGTGGCTTGGAAGAGGTGATGGAGCAGAGTGTGTGTTTTCCGACAACCTCTGAACGCATCGCCGCCTTCACGTTTTGACAACTTCCTGAAGTCCGAGTTCGTGATGAGTTTACGGTCCCGCCTTGGCTCGGGTTAGAGACGTGGCTCCCGCTTCGTCCCGGATGACGGAGCCGACGTTTAAACGGAGCCAAAAGCACGAGTCGTGGGTTGAGACGATGAAAACAGACGCAGCAGGAACGTCGTCACAGAACCGTTCAGGAAACCAGCGTTTCCTTTAGTGCTGCGTTCAATTCCCACCTCCAGAGCCGACAGCCCTCAGCGCCATTACCCGTCACAGCCGAGCCGAGCTTACCTGGATCGGGTTGATGCCGTCCGCCGCGTCGGGCGAGTTGTCGAAGACCCGGTACAGGGACCACAGGCCCACGTTCGGGAGGAAGAGGAACGCCGCCACGAGCAGCCCGGCGACCTGCAGCAGCCTCTTCTGTCTCCGCCTCATGTCTCCGCGTGTCCCGACGGCTCCTTCCCCCGAGCGGAGACAACTTTCAGTCCGGCTGCGGGGACGGACAGCGTCGCTGTGAGGCTCCGCGGGCCGACAGCTCCGCCGCTAGGGGGGGCCGAGCGCTCGATTCCGGGTGGCGGGGTGGGGGAGACACTCGGCGGACGGACGGTTCTTAAGTTGTTACAGTAAAACTGCTCTGGGTCAAAACCAGAAGCGCGAGATCAAAGTTTTACTGACGGCTGACGCCTGTGTTGCGTTCAAATGCAGCTCGGAAATTAGATTTTTTATTTTTTGCTAGCGCTGCTATATCTGGAGGGTTTAGTAAAAATATGCATCACATAGATAAAAAAAATAAAGCTAAATATTTTTAAGCTCAATCATCCAGGGAGATAAATACAAAAAAAAAAAAAAATTAAATCAGGTCATCTGGACCATTTCATCCGAAAGACTCACAAGTCTGAGGCCTGCCAAACCAGATATGTCCTATAAATAGTGTCACCAAAAAAAAAAAAAAAAAAAAACCTTTAAAATATTGCCCAACATTGAAAGGTTTGTCTGTTAGCCAAATATCTCACGGATCACTGGATGGATTTTAATAAATATTTCAGGCAATAACTGGATGTTTAACCTTTGAGTCATTTCTTTTAAAGATGGCCGCCAGTGGTCGCTGAGAGGCAGGGGACACCTGGACAGGCAGCCTGTCCATCACAGGGACTCATGGAGACAACTTTTCTCAGTCACACCTAAAGACAAGAGTCTCCAATTGACCCAACATGAAAGTTTCAGGTCTGTGGGAGGAAACCAAAGTATCTGGAAATCAAACCCACGGAGCAAACTGTACACAGAGCAACACATCCCCCGAACCACTGGACACACTTAATAAAACTTTCAGGAAGTAATTGTTGCATACATCTGACACCTTAATATCTGCTCAAACCAGTTCCACAGCTAACTGGTTTTAGAAAACACAGAAATGGCTTAAACTCAGTTTATAGATATTTAGTGAACAGTGGTGCTTACTCCTGGTCCTGGAAGGCCACGTCCTGCAAGAGGACCACTGGTCCTGGAGGACCACTATCCTGCAAGAGGACCACTGGTCCTGGAGGGCCACCGTCCTGCAAGAGGACCACTGGTCCTGGAGGACCACTGTCCTGCAAAAGGACCACGTCCTGGAGGGCCACTGTCCTGCAAGAGGACCACTGGTCCTGGAGGACCACTGTCCTGCAAGAGGACCACTGGTCCTGGAGGACCACCGTCCTGCAAGAGGACCACTGGTCCTGGAGGGCCACTGTCCTGCAAGAGGACCACTGGTCCTGGAGGACCACCGTCCTGCAAGAGGACCACTGGTCCTGGAGGGCCACCGTCCTGCATGTTTTAGATGTTTCTCTGTCATGTCTGGATTAAATGAATGAGTGATTTCCAGGCTGACGTGCTGAAGAGCAGGGAAACAGCGTAAACAGGCAGGACTGCGGCCCTCAAGGACCGGTTGGAGCTGAAATATCTGGCACCCTTGTGGCTGAGACTAATTCACGACGCGTACTGGAATGAACACAAACCTAAAAATTTAAGTTGTTCCTCAGAATGAAAATCCAAGAAGGAAAAATATTTTTAACTTGCATCACAGAGGTTCTGTGACCCAGTGAGTACCTTGTTTCTTTGTATACCTCGCAGGTACCAGCCTATCGCATGTGTTGCTTCAAATAATCTAATTATCACTCATCATCTTCAGAAGTTTTATTTATTTTTGCTGGGAACATCTTTTCTTCTGCAGCAGAACATTTTCATTCCAGGAGCACGACTGAAAACTCAAAACCTCAGGAAAATGTTGCTTTAACATCTCAGAGGCTTCGTCACCTCAGTTTCAAAACGTTTTCTGGGTCATAAACAACCGTTCATAAATCAGTGGATTCTGTGACATGCCCGAGTGATGCTCACTAAGTGTTCATCAGGGGGAGCTCCATGGCCGACAGACGCTCCTGATGCCTCTCAGCTCAGCTGATCGCAGCAGTTTGCAGCAGAGGGAATAGCTTCATGCTAACAGGAGGCTCCATCTGGATGCTCTGCAAATTGCCTGGCCTTTTTATCTTTTGTGTGTGCAACCTCTTTCAAATCCACACTAAGTCCCTGATGCAAACAGGAGAAGTTTTAAAGGGAAGCGCTATTCAATCAACATAAATTCCCTCCACGCTCACAGGTCGGCACGGTTCATCCATAATTCATGCCGCGAGACGCCAAACAGATTGACTTGTCACAACTCAGGCTGCTCCGGACGAGAGCGATGAGCTGTTGTCTGTCGAGTCCTGACCAGGAATCAAAACAGGCGGGATTAGTTCATCCAGGCTTCCAGTACAAATTGTTCAAGTGCCTGATCTTTGACCTTTGTTGCCTTCACATGCATACCTGACAAACATGAGTGTTTACGCAGCAGGTGTGTTTGCAGAGCCAAGGATCGAGCAGGAGAATAAAGAATATGATGATGTGTTGGAACGTGTAGAACTTGAGCTGATAAAAGAGTGAGTTTACACAAGCTGAAGAACACGGAGCAGCTGTGTACCTAACGTCAAAATCACTCCGTGCAGCGCCATAAGTAGTGGATAAACAGCTGTACAGACATGAAACTACAGTATTTGTTTTGGAGGGTGAGGGCCTTTTCATTCAAAATGGAAGTTCTTCAGCTTTACAGTCAAATGGCTGAACGTCAGAGATCTTCATGGAGAGAAGAGCTCACAGTTGAATCAGAAAGTTGTCTCACAGGCAGCCTGATAACCTGAGGGCAACGTCAAGTGTTTCAACACCATGAATAGACACAAGAACAGAAGGTGGAAGCTGAAGCTGAAACAAAATGAGTGCCCCCTAGTGGCTGGCTGCAGTAGAGGTTTTAGCTCCATGTAAACAAATGGAACATTTTTCTGACAAAAAATAAACAAAGTTTATTTAGTACCTTTCACAGATGCATCATAAATTGTTTTACAATTAAAAGCAAGAAAAAAAAATTATGCTCACACCAAAATACATATTTGTACAAATGAAAGCCTGGGAAAAGGCAGGTCCAACAGGGCGCAGATTACACACATGGATGAACTACAACCAGCTAAAACGCTGTTTATAAAAGAATGTCTTTAGATGTTTTTAAATGCATCATCAGACCTTCTGTTATAAAAGGGCAGGAAGTAAAGTGTGTGACTAAATGTAATTTGAACAATCCAGACAGCGTCTCCTCCTCCTATATGAGCTAAGGAGCTTTAATACTGGTAAAAAATACCTTGCAGCTGGTGCACAGGTCACTGGTTGAAAGTGTTGTTTCTTTTAATACTGTCTCGTGGTATGGGAACCTCCTAGGCAGAGACAGGAACAAGTTGTCCCAGGTGATAAAAGTAGATATTAACGTCATTGGTCATCAACAAATTAAACCTACTGACCTGACAATCCAGGTTTACAATGACCCAACTCATCCACTGCAACCATTATTCAAGTTCAGTTGCAAGTAGTCAACATTTAATCACTGCTTAATGTTAGCAGTTTATTAAGGACTTTACTTTAAGAAGCTCGTTCTCCTATGAACAGAAGGGTGTCATCAGCATATGTTGACGCTAAACATTTCTGAACTGTTCAATTTCCAGCCCAAATAAAATCAACTCTGAACCTTTTTTAGAACTTAACCTTATGTTGCTGCTGTTTCTGCAAACTTTGACCTTTTAATTATGTTTAAATGTAATTAGGTTGTTGCATAATTAACGGTTCACACGCATCATAAACGGGTTATTATGATTTTCTTTTAGAATAACGTGGACAAGTTTTGCTTCAACAGGAACAATAATAATAAAAAATGCACTTGGAACATCAGCAGTTCTCAAAATGTTCAACTCTCTAGTCTCGTTAAAATAAAACTTTTTATTTTCCGTACCACTGGAGGGTGCATGTGTATCACGAGCGGACCATGCACCACAGTTTGAGAACCTCCAGTGGACCCTGTTCGGTCCAAACAGCTGGAGATTTGCAGAATCTCATCTTCTGACACAGAAAACTCACCAAATATTTTCTGAAAACATTTTCCATTAAATTCTCGATCCTTATTGAGTTGTCCAGCTGACGTTCCCAGTCATGTGTTTAAACTCCCCCAGTGCTTCCTGAGGAACTGAGCATGTCTTTGTAGATCTGTGTGTGTGTTTGTGTGTGTGTGTGTGTCATCACCAGAGTCCAATCGACCTCGTATCAACACTGCAGCATGTAGAACACACATCAAACCCCTGGAAGTTGTGCTCCGCGCTGCATGAGTGACCGAACACGGTGCTTCATGTCTGGTTTTAATGCGCTCGTGTGGAGCCTGATTTTCTCTCGCCGTGAAGCCAATCGATGATAACCTGATGATCGACAGCTGCGCTGCAGATGTAGAGCGTGGGACTGACTCAGCATGTCAAGTATGTTCCTGCAAGCAGCAACAACATCAAGTAGATGCTGAAAGCAGGACTCCACGTGACCTCTGACCCCACTCTGGGAAAATGAACTCAGCGTTCATCGTGTGGCTTCAACATCAGCAACACTTTCTTTATTCCATGTCAACCTAAAGAGCGTTGTCTTTTTAAATCTGTGATGTTAAGAATATTTTTCACAGTCAGCTGCTCTAAATCTCAGATGTACTTTTCAACATGTGAGACCCTCCCTCTGGTGTGAGGGCTGATGGTGAGCTTCAAGCAGAGAAGTTCAGGTTTCTCTTGTTCCTGAGAGCTGGCAGATAAAGATGAAGATGAACCAACTAATCAGAGACTTGTCCTCAGTAATGAAGCTGTTGTTCTAGTCTCTTATGATGAAGAAGGAGCTAAAATGAAAGGCAAAGCATCCAGCCATTGGTTGATTGGTTTGATGGATGGATGGATGGATGGATGGATGGATGGATGGATGGATGGATGGAAGGATGAATTTATGGATGGATGGATGGATGGATGGTTGGATGGATGATGAATAGATGGATGGAAAATGGATGGATAGATGAAGGGTGGATGAATGATTATGGATGGGTGGATGAAGGATGAATGGATGATGGACGGATGGATGAATAAATTGGTGGATGGATGGATGAATGAATAAATGGGTGGATGGATGGATGGATGAATGAATAAATGAGTGGATGGATGGATGGATGAATGAATAAATGGGTGGATGGATAGATGGATGGATGATGGATGGATGATGGCTGGATGGAGTTCAGAAAATTCTAACCTGATCCAGTTTGAGTCAGACTTGTGCAGAAGTTAAGTAGAAATCAAAAATTTTAAACAAACATTGTAATAAATTTTGTAAATGAAATTCACAAAATGGTAAAAAAACAACAACAACAACAAAACAAACAAACAAACAAACATGACAGAGTTTTAGGTTTGAGACACAAATACATGAAAAAAATGACGAGTGTTGACAGATTGTGTTGTACTGTAAAAATAAATCCAGACAGGCAAAGGTTAATAACCGGAGACCAGAGTGTCCCTGAAGGCATCATCTCAGACTCAGAAACACCACCAGAGAGACCAGAGTGTCCCTGATGGCATCATTGCAGACCCTGAAACATCCCCAGAGAGACCAGAGTGTCCCTGAAGGCATCATCTCATACCCTGAAACATCCCCAGAGAGACCAGAGTGTCCCTGAAGGCATCATCACAGACTCAGAAACACAACCAGAGAGACCAGAGTGTCTCTGAAGGCATCATCACAGCTCCTGAAACATCATCAGCGAGACCAGAGTGTCCCTGAAGGCATCATCTCAGACCCTGAAACATTATCAGAGACCAGAGTGTCCCTGAAGGCATCATCTCAGACTTTGAACACCACCAGAGAGACCAATGTCCCTGAAGGCATCATCTCAGACCCTGAAACATTACCAGAGACCAGAGTGTCCCTGAAGGCATCATCTCAGACACTGAAACACCATCAGAGAGACCAGTGTCCCTGAAGGCATCATCTCAGATCCTGAAACATTACCAGAGACCAGAGTGTCCCTGAAGGCATCATCACAGACCCTGAAACACCACCAGAGAGTCCAGAGTGTCCCTGAAAGCATCATCTCAGACCCTGAAACATTACCAGAGACCAGAGTGTCCCTGAAGGCATCATCTCAGACACTGAAACACCACCAGAGAGACCAGTGTCCCTAAAGGCATCATCACAGACCCTGAAACACCACCAGAGAGTCCAGAGTGTCTCTGAAGGCATCATCAGAGACCCTGAAATACCACCAGAGAGACCAGTGCCCTTGAAGGCATCATCTCAGACTCTGAATCATCACCAGACACAAACGCTCGCTGATTAAATGAAACGAAACCAATTTGAACAGTGAAGAAATGCCTTTCTAAAGCTGCTTACACATTTCTGCAGTTGGTGGGAGGAAGGAATTTCCTGTGAAATGAGAAAATACTGTTGAAACTGCTCAGCAGCAGCAGCAGTGTTAGGTGACCATGGAGGCAGATCAATAAAACCACCATGTCTAATGGAAATTATAAAATAGGACCTATCCTCAAAAACACTCATAAAATGTCATGAGAAGGACTTTCACCAACAAACATCTGAATGAGCTCAGTCTTTAATGCAGTGCAATGGTCTCTTTACTGGAGAATATGTACACAACCAACTCTGTGTACAAATACTCTGCTCCATACATGTGTCTGTACGCAGTACACTTTGAAATGCCTATCATCGTGGTGTATTAAACCTTCTTAATGATGTCATTGAAAAGATGTATAAAGCAACAATTTGTATTTTATGAGCTCTCTGGACACTAATACAAAAACCACACAAGCAAAGTACAAGTAAGAAATCAACCCTCTGGTTGATCAGTCTGGAGCCAGGGTTTCAGTTTCAAGACTGGAACTGGTTTTACTCAAAGGTTTAACACGAGGTCAGTTCTGTTCACTTTACTTGTGCTGTCATTACACCAGAACCTGAAAAGTTCTGTGAATGCCTCTGAAGTCACATGTCTGCCATCTCTGAGGGATTTGAATGTTTGGAGGTTTGGAGATGAGTTTTTCTAAGTTGGAATTCATCAGGGAGTCTAAGTCAAACTTAATGTTGGTGCAAAATATTCATGTGGGTGGAAGTTACACTGTGGAGAAGAACAGAGTGGGTTTTAATTTATTTTTAATTGTTCAAGGAGATGCAGAGAGCAAGATGTGGCCAAGTGGATGGAGCAATTTTATCCATAACCATGAGCAGTGACAGAGTCATGGGGTGGCTCATGGTGGCCTTGACCACCATAAATTCAACTTCAGCCAAACATCCCAATCATATGAAGAAAATATAAATTTGATAAATATAAAACTAGAAAGCATAGTTTCCTCAAATGATACAAGTGTCCAGTTTACTTACAGTTTATATGACTTAGCTGTTGATGGATGGATGGATGGATGGATGGATGATGGATGGATGTATGGATGGATGATGGATTGATGCATGGATGGATGTATGGATGGATGATGGATGGATGATATATTGTATGTATACTGTATATGTAAGGATGGATGTATGGATGATGAATGATGGATGTATTGTTGATGGATGGATGGACGTAATGTTGATGGATAGATGGATGGATGTATTGTTGATGATGGATGGATGTATGGATGGATGATGGATGGATGGATGATGGATAGATTGTATGTATATATGTAAGGATGGATGTATTGTTGATGGATGTATGTATGGATGGATGATGGATGGATGGATAAACTTACATCTTCAATGATACTTCACAAAGCAAAACTGTGTGGAGGATGTGAACTCACCTGCAGTACACGTTCAGATTTATAGTCTAATAAAATGTGGCTGGCATTATTTCTCATTTCCAGTTTTACGTTCCACCATCGAAACACCATCTGCTTCCACTCACATCCGTCCATGCAGCCTGCCGGCTCTCTGTGTCTTCAGAGTGATGATTGTAAAAACAGCACAACTGTGAATGTAAACATCAGAGCATGCTCCTGTCCTCTGCTCACGTCCATTTGGACATCAGCAGCTTTTATTACATTTTAACACATATTTTCAAACCAAAACATTTATGAAGAAATGTTGAAGTGTGCCCAAAATTCCCACATGCTTTGATTTTATTCTCAGAAGCCAAAAAGTAATTTAAGTCGTCCATTTGCAGCAGTCTAAGATGAACAAAATATCTAGTTTGATTAAAAAAACACCCAGTTTGGTAAAAAAAAATAAAAAAATCTACAGTTTGATTAAAAAACAACCAGTTTTTGTAAAAATATCTACAGTTTGATAAAAAAAATAAAAAAAACACCCATTTTGGTAAAAATATCTACAGTTTGATTAAAAAAACACCCAGTTTGGTAAAAATATCTACAGTATGATTAAAAAAAGTGTTCTCAGGCCAACTGAGAGACGTCTCTCCAGTGTCTCTCCAGTGTCTCTCCATTGTCTCTCCAGTGTCTCTCCAGTGTCTCTCCATTGTCTCTCCAGTGTCTCTCCAGTGTCTCTCCAGTGTCTCTCCAGTGTGTCCTGGATCTTCCCCGGGGTCTCCTCCATGTCGGACGTGGATGATTCTCATCCCAGCTGCTTCACACTCGGCGGAGAACCACAGCCAAAGAGTCATTTATTTATTTAGTTACATAATTCGTTTTACTAAAGAAAAGTCGAAGCGTCTTTTTGGAAGCTCAAACAATTTATTTTCATCCTGCAAATAAAAGAAACGTGCACAAATATATTAGTTTTCAAAGCCTCACATTAAAACAGACAAAACAAACATGAAATATTCCTGAACTGAAGCAGAAGAAATGTATAATCTCGACTGTAAACGATGCACAAAGTTTTTAAACCATGTTTCGTGCACACTTTAATTTTAAAAGTCAGCTCAGATTTAGAAACGTTTCTTCTTGAAGCAACTCTTTGGAACACGACGCTTCATAATTAAAGATGTGAAAAGCCTTTTTTCTCCATTTATTGACTTTTATGCAGAGTTGTCTCAGGAGCGTGGAGCACGGCGTTGTCGTGCTGTGGTCACTGTGTGAGAGCTGAGCAGGTTACTGGGAGCAGAATGGGTCTCTGGGGGGGTGGGCATTGATTCCTGTCCCTGCAGAACTGCAGCGCTGTGTAGAGATGACAACAACATCCATCATCTCACCGGTCATTTGGATCAATGCAGCGGGGCCCGGTATACAGCCTGGTGGCACAGCAGCAGCAGAACTTTCTTCTAAAGGCTGCGGCCCTGATGGGTCCAGAAACTGAAGCACACAATCTGAGAAAAATGGATTTGATGCTATAAATAGATTCTGTAGAAAGGTTTTACAGTTGGACTCGCTGTAATCGCTTCTGCTTCGTGTGAACAAGAAGAGAAGACCTTCTGTGGATTAGATCATATTTCACTGTAAATAAAGTCAAGATTTCTAATTAAAAATAAACAAATCATCTTTTAAAGATGCTCATTCAAGTTTTATTTCAGCTGATCTGAAGAGCTGTTGTGTTCATGTGTGCACTTCAGTGTAAATCTAAAACAACAAGCAGGTCTTTAACATAAAGATCATGAAACGTGGAACTCTGCTTCTCTGTGGACTTGACTCTTCTGTGAGAAGTTCTCCTCCGTTCTCCAAACTGAGATCAGTCTGATGTCTCCTGCTGTGTCATAAAATAATGCATAATGAATCTCTGGCACCACTGCTCAGTAACAGATGTGTTGTCTTCTCACTAAACAAAAAAATGTCTGAACGCTGACGTGAAACCTGAAGTTTGCTGTGACTCCTTTGAGGAGCTTCAGAAACTCCCTGGGCTCCACATGAGGAGCTTCTGGAGAGACTAAATAATGTGAAACTCCTCCGTGCTGAAGACATGTTGGTTCATGATGACTGTGCTCAAGGTGGAGTTCATTGAGTGAGGAGGAGAGAGGAGCATAAAGGAGGAGCATGGAGGAGTGTCATGCATGTTTTGGTCTGTGGGAGGAAACTGGAGTACCTGGAGAAAACCCACGTGGCACCAAGAGAACATGCAGACTCCAGCAGAAAGGCCCCCGGCTGGTTGTTCAGTGTGTTTGACTCTAGTTTATTGTTACTGCTGTGTGAACTTTCAATGTTGTGTCTGGAGCAGGTCTCTCTGTAGACGAGTCCTCGTGGCTCAGTGAGTCCAGCTTGCATGGATGAAGTTGAAAGAATGAACTGGTGACCTGCTCGCTGAGGGACGGCAGCTCCACTGCTCCACCGTGCTGCCCCACATACAACAAGACAAACAAATGTCATCTCACTGTTTGGACAAACTTTTGTTTACAGATGCTGCAAAAGATGTAAACACAAGACGAGAAGAGTTCATTTCATTTTGTCTTTGTGTAAAACAGAAACAGCTTGTGATACGACAGTCGTAATGTTAAACAGCGGGCGTCAGTCACAGGAAGCAGCGTGGGATTAATGAGTGCCCCTCATGCAGCGAAGCTGCAGGACCTGCCCAGCAGGGGTGAGCAAACATGTAAACATCTGGGACGCTGATGCAGATGTTTGTGTTGAACAAAAAGAGCAACATGAGAGAAATCATCCACTTCTGACAGAAAAACATCTCTAACGTTTCACATGTTCTTCTTTAATTTAGGAATCCTTAAAATAAAAATAAATAATTATCCATGTCAAACATGCATCATGTTTTGTTTTATGCCTCATCAGATCTCAGTTACAAGTATTGGATAACTTTGAGCTTTTTGTGTCACATTGAAAGACAAATTATAGGAAAACAAATTAAATATGGAGAACAAGATGTGATTTAACCATGAAAAGAACCAGCAGTCAAGTAAGACATGTCCACTGAAGACACGTCCTGATGTGGTCCACGTGGACACATTTCAAAACGTTTAAGCTCAGACATCATGTAAATCACAAAGTTAAATGGTTTTATGTAAAATAAATCAGTTGAAGTCTGTAAAAACATAAAAACAGGTCAGTAAGTGTCCTCTGCAGGACTCACTGGGATTCAAACTGTCCCCGAGATGTTTCCTTCTGTTCCGACCGTCAGGCTGAGTCAACAGCTGTCTGTGAGCGATTATTGATGCCTGGCAGAGAGATGAACCAAGAAAAAGAAAACCAGGCCTGATGTTTAAAGTTTGGAGGTAAAGAGAAGATTTAAACATGTTACACGCAAACAGAGACGTGTTCTTTCTGTAATAGAAACAGTTACACAGTCGTTTCACGGTTTCTTGTTTTGGTGCTCATCAGACGACTTTAAGATCCAGCGTTTGACGTGTGCGTTCAGCAAACAGAGCCGTTCCTCCGAGAAGCTTCATGCAGCAGAGATGTGGACATCATCCACCTGCTCCACCAAAATGACTTGTACATGAAATCAGGTTTCTCTGTGGCAGACACGCTGAAGTGGTTTGTGGAAGACTTTCAGCACGAAGCAGCGTCGAGACGTTCTGCTGAGCTGAACCGTCGACGTCTGCATCGCTGAGTTTCTGCTGAAGAGCACATTGTCAGAACGTGGCTGGAAATCTCCGTTTGGCTCAAAGAAAAGAGGCTGTTGTGAAGTTTCTAATTTATTGTTACAATTCCATTCATCAGTGGCACAGATAGCAGTGACTTACAAAGAATATCATCCTTTGTTTTGTTTTCTACATTTGCCTTATAATTTGTTTTTACTACTTTGTTGCCACCTTATTTTAATTTGTTAAAAAATAAAACATCTATATGCCTTTTTTTATGATTGTCCATTGTTGTCATCATCCTTAGTTTGTAGCCAGGTCTCTCTTGTAAATGAGTCCTCGAGGCTCAATGGGACTAACCTGTCTAAATAAAGGTTGAATGTTTTTATCCATTTTCATCTTCACATCTGGAGGTCGGGTCATGGAAGGATGGACACCCAGACATCCCTGTCCAGCTCCTCCTGGGGTATCAAAGCCTTTCCAGAGGGTACAGAATCCCTCCAGTGAGTCTGGGTCTGCCCCACGTCTTCATCCATCTTTATCATAGGCTTTGGTCGTTTTAAACTCCATTTTTAAATATGAAACTGACTTTAGTTGTCCTTGTTCCAGAGGGAGACAGTATTTTACTTTTGTAAAATACAGCGGATGAGACTAAAAACTAATTTTCCTTTTTGTTTATTTATCTGTTGTCATGTTAGTGCAGGTTAACTGGGACAGGAACAGTTTCAAGAATTTTTGAGTGTTTTTCCTCAGTAAGTACAAAGAGAAATGAGAATCAATAGAACCGATGATCTCGAAACATCACAAGACTGAAGCTCTGCAGCCGTTCTGAGGAAGTTCACGACGCCCACATGCTCTTTTGGAAACTACCTCCTGTCCCAGTGAGCATTGCTTTTTGAGCTGCTCTTGTGCAAAAACCTGTGAAACTAAACTAAAGTGAAGTCATTAATTCATTATATTTACATGATGACACTGAGACTGTGAGTTGTACATCAAAACAACATGTCATTAATGAAGAACAATAGTTAGCCGCATGCTAAGCAACAGTTCTTCAGGCAGAATAATAATAATAATAATTAGAAAATAAGAATTCTCAGCTGAGAGGTTTGATGAAGCTGCTGATTTAGTTCTTCTCTGACACGAGAGCCTTCATCTTGTTGGAGGAAAACAGCGTAACATTGTTTTTGTTTTCATGCCGTCACTGAAGAACACGTTCATTAAGTAATGAAGCCGAGCGCTACATTTTCTCTTAATTAACTTGTTCACTCTGGATGTTTCTGTTTGTGTGACAGCGTGATGGAAACACGTCACTAATTTCTCTCTGATGGCGACGAGTGGCTGTAAGATGATCGATGTTCAGGACGGAGCAGGAATGCTCCTTAAAGATGTTGTGTTTCTCTGTTGTGGTTCAGTTGATCTCAGGCCCGCTGGCCGCCGGCCTCAGTGTCGGACCAGCAGTGATTCTTCTTTCTTTCAAAACGTTTGTCTAAATGATTTGACGCAGGTCGTTTGGAGAAAAGATTGTGTCCAAACAACAACTTCTGGAAATGCTGACCACCAAACTAAAAGGTGCTGCGTCCATCAAACCTGAACTTCTGCTCTGAAACAACTCGTCACTTTCATCAACATGTGTGTCTCCAGAGACAGAAGATCTTGTTGTTTATGGGAATAAATGAACGAATGAGGCTGTTTCTTTCATCACAATCTGTTACCTGAACATTTGGGTTGTTGCATTAAGGTGGAGGCAAAATGGTGACACAGTCAAGACAAGATGTTTTACTTCACACAAGTTCTGTCAAGTTAACCAACCAAGTCTCTCTCTCGCTCTCTCTCTCTCTCTCGCTCTCTCTCTCTCGCTCTCTCTCTCTCGCTCTCTCTCGCTCTCTCTCGCTCTCTCTCGCTCTCTCTCGCTCTCTCTCGCTCTCTCTTGCTCTCGCTCTCTCACTCTCTCGCTCTCTCTCGCTCTCTCTCGCTGTCTCTCACTCTCTCTCACTCTCTCTTGCTCTCTCGCTCTCTCGCTCTCTCTCGCTCTCTCTCGCTCTCTCTCGCTCTCTCTCGCTCTCTCTTGCTGTCTCTCACTCTCTCTCACTCTCTCTTGCTCTCTCGCTCTCTCTCACTCTCTCTTGCTCTCTCTCGATCTCGCTCTCTTGCTCTCTCGCGCTCTCTTGCTCTCTCTCGCCCTCTCTCGCTCTCTAGCGCTCTCTCGCCCTCTCTCGCTCTCTCGTGCTCTCTCTCGTGCTCTCTCTCGTGCTCTCTCTCTCTCTCTCTCTCTCTCTCTCTCTCTCTCTTTCTCTCTCTCTCTCTCTCTCATTATCAGTAATTTTTCAACAGAAACCATCAGTAAGACTTAACTTTCCCTTAAAGTTGTTGGATGAAATAACTGCATCGATCTGAGTGACGACCGATGTATGAACAGTTTTTTTCGTGTGATCGAGACATGAAAGCAAAGTGCCGCTGACCTTCAGTTCTCTGGCAGCTACAACTCACTGCTGCTGTTCACGTTGTCCCCAGAGGAGCTTCGGCTGATGTCTCGTGTTCCGTTGTGATTGGCTGCTACCATTGGAATGCAGTTTTTCTTTCTCCCAGGTTACGTTAGTTTAAATTTGTCCTCCTGGTAGAGATTTCTGGTTATGGTTGATGCAGATGTCTCTCTTCCCTCGTCCTCTCTGTCCATGAACGTTGTGTCCCTTACAGAGTGCACATGTTGTGCATGGGGTTGGGTCGGTGCCTCAGATCAGTCGTCGTACAGTTTGAAAAGCAAAGTTTAAATCAAAGTGTAAATCTCAAGCTCTGTCCTCTCCTTGACTTTCTTTTATACCACACATTCATCATCATCTGGTCCCCTCTGCTCGACCCGTGCATGTATATAAACCAGCACAATGCAACATAAAAATTCAATTTGCCCTCACCTTGAGGTTTGCCATAAAGCTCCGGCGCCACAGGTGAAATTGTTTACCCCGGGCCTGATAACCTTCTCGGCTCTTCAAAGATAAACATGTATCTTGGTGGGTCGAGGGGGCAGACAGCTTAACGAGGGGGTCGATTCATTAATGTTTCAGTTTCACGGTGCGCTACAATAAACCTTGAGCCGGGTTTGAGAATAACAAGGTGGCGTTCGAAATGCCTCCATGTTCCATTTGCAGTCTGAGAATTGCTCTTCATGAAACATTGGATGTCTTGTCTGTGCGCTGATTGAAATTTGAACCATGAAAATACTTTGTATTAATTTGTGTGAAGCAGCTCAGAGGTTTTTATTTTTACCCCAACGGGTTTGATTTCTACACTCAACATAAAGAGATCAGTGCCAAAAGTGGTTTTCTGCACTCGTTGCTACGATGTTAGAACTTTAGAAGCCAAAGTACGACTCAAAGTATTAATTATATGAGTACTTTTTTTTTTTTAGGATGAACTTGAAAAAAAACGTCTTCTTTTTTTGGCTGCTCCCTTCATCAGGGGTCTCCACAGCTAACTAACTCTCACGAAGACTTGGCCATTATTTTTACACCAGTTGTCCTCCCTGACACAACCACAGACCACTGAGCTACCGCAGCCCTCTGTGTGGAGCAGAGCTGTTATCTAGGGCACCCAGGGAGCAGATGGTGGAAGTTGAGGGCCTTGCTCAAGGGCACAGAGTGGAGTAAATGATGATGTCTAGACCTCCCTGCTCAAGCTGTTGCCCCTGCGACCCAACTTTGGACCAAGTGGAAGATGATGGATGGATGGATGTTTACAAGGTGATAGTTCATCAATTGTGCCAATGAGGGAGCTGGAACTCTGAAGAGCAAGGAGATGGTTAATGGTTTGTCAGCAGGGGTAATAATGTTGCTGCTGCTCTTTCACATGGTAGAAGCAGGAGTCTGTTGTTAGGAGATATGACCCAATGGTTCCAGACAGGAGGCAGACAAGTGGTAAGGAGGTGTGGAGGCAGCTGAGGAGGCGCAGGAGAGCTCGAGGTGCACAGAGGAGAATCCAGGGGACCGGAGGACATCAGGGGTTGTACAATGAAATCACAGAAAAATATCAAGTCTATTAGTACTTAGTTTAACTCATAAATCAAAGGCCTGAACAGAACTAGCATTGGCAGGTAATGCTCCAGCGATGACTGGAGGTCCTCTGCAGCCTTTTGTTCTCCTCTTGCTCTTCAAGCTGATGATCCTCAGGTGCTGTTGATTAGTGTTCAGCTGTGGCTGCTGAGAGATCAGAACTCCCACTGAGAAGAGTAATGTCGCCAAGGAGGTTTGACGCAGAAGAAGAGATCTGATCATCAGAGGAGTCTACAGAGAAGCAGTCCTGCTGGGAGATCAAGAAGGAATTAGTTGCACAAGAAAAGGTCTACAAAGAAGAACATAGATAGGGTTGAGTCTAGATAATTGTGGTGGCACACCAAGGAAGTCTTGGAGGTTCATGGTCCAGCACTGAGTGATGCCTGAGATCAGGTTACAGGTGCACGTTCTTGATGAGATAATGGACTGCAGGTGTGACCACTCTGAGGGAGAGGAAGGTGACAGCAGCACCTGCTGAAGAACCCCTTCCTTCAGTCATGCTCCACTGAGAGACAGTTAAAGAGACAAGAGACAGTCAAAGAGACAAGAGACAGTCAAAGAGACAAGAGACAGTCAAAGACCCAAGAGACAGTCAAAGAGACAAGAGACAGTCAAAGACCCAAGAGACAGTCAAAGAGACAAGAGACAGTCAAAGAGACAAGAGACAGTCAAAGACCAAAGAGACAGTCAAAGAGACAAGAGACAGTCAAAGAGACAAAATGTTTTTCTGCTGCATGTACTCAAAGACCAACCTTTATATTCCAGAATTAAACGTGCAGTTGTTGTGAATATCCTGCATTAAAATATCAGTTTTGAAAGAAGATTTCATGGTTTGTTTTAAAGTCTGTCCATCCATCCATCCATCCATCCATCCATCCATCCATCCATCCATCCATCCACTTTACCCACTTCTTCCTTTTCAGGTCGTGGGGGTCACTGGTGCCCATGCTCAGCAGTCACTGTGTGAGAGTTGGGGGACACCCTGGACAGGTCTCCAGTCCATCACAGGGACACAGAGACAAATGAGACAACCAGTCTCTCCTCTCACTCACATTCAGTTATCAATCAGTCTAACGTGCATGTTTCTGGTCTGTGGAGGGAACCAGAGTACCTGGAGGAAACCCCACGCAGCACGGAGAGAACATGCAGACTCCACTCAGAATGTTTGCAGGATTTGATCCAGCAACCTTCTCACTGAGAGGCAGCAGCTCTACCAATGCTCCACTGCGCCGCCTGTTTGACGTCATTAAAGATTGAAGACAACATTAAAGTCAATTTTCATTTTAGTGTTAAATGATGACAGATCGTGTGGCTCCTTCATGAGATCAAGTATTAAACAAGACAAGTGCAGTTCAGATGAACTCGTGTGCCTGAAAACATTCTGCCTCTTCTGCTGCTTCCAGGCTTTTCTTTACAAATACACTTGTAATGCACCGAGTCGTCTCGTGTGGCGTGTGCAGATGTTGCTGCTGTGGAAGCAGTGGGTTACACCCACGATTAGATCAGGCCGAGCCGAGGCGTCCGAGCAGCAGCTCCACAAGTCGACCTTTTCACCTCTGAAGATGCTCCTCCAGCTGAGGTGACAGATCGACCACCCGCTCTGCCCACAGAGCCTTATCTCAGGCAGATGTGGCTCTGACAGATGTTTAGGTGCAAACACACAACGTGCACAAACTGCTTCATCTTCTTCCAACACCCACCTCCCTCATCAGTGTCCTCACTTAATCTGAGTGCACGAGCAGCGTGGTTAAAACAAGTCAGGCACAAGCTTCTTACATAACCCCCCGACCCATCTCGGACGATGTTTACACAACAGTTGTTTATTTGTTTTCAATAAAAAATATCAAAGTGATTTGAAACCTTTTCTTTTCACGACTAAAAATCAAGCTACACAAAACACAGTTCTGTTTTTTCTAAGCAGGTTTTTGTTTTGTTGCACATTTCTAAAAATGGAAATGAGTTGAGGAACTTTCAGAAAGGTGGTTTTATTTATTTATTTGTTTTGTGGCTGATTTCACAGCTGACATGGAACCAACAGCTGGGAACAATTTCACAGAACATCGCTTCAAAAATGATCAAACTTTTGAACAATGTGGCCACAAAACTGTCATTTTATTTCATATAAATACATAAACCTTGCAACTGAAATAACCATATGTTGTTTATTAATACAAAACAAATAAACAGTGACGTCACCAGAAAATGCAGAGACTTTGTGCTCAAGTTTGCATTAACAATTTTTGCACAAATGTTAGAAATGAATATTAATCATTGTGTTTGAAGCACTTTAACACCAGAAAGTTGAAGGCAAATGTGCATGAACTCCTGACGAGAGGGGAAAATGTTTAAAAAAAATTAAAATAAAAAAATTAATTGAACATTTT
>JARVLU010000324.1:1920755-1938837 GCA_031762415.1 Simpsonichthys santanae
GAGACTATGTTTCTTGGCTGGCCTGGGAACGCTTTGGGATTCCTCTGGAGGAGCTGGGCCAAGTGGCTGGGGAGAGGGAAGTCTGGACCTCCCTACTTAGGCTGCTACCCCCACGACCCGACACCAGAGAAGAGAAGAAAATGGATGGATGGGTGGATGGATGGATGATACATTGATGGATGCATGGATTGATGGATTGATGGATGATGTATGTATATATGTATGGATGGATGAATGGATGGATGAATGGATGATGTATGGATGGATGGAGGATGGATTGATGGATGATGTATGGATGTATGTATGGATGAATGATGGATTGATGGAGGATGTATGTATGGATGTATGTATGGATGAATGATGGATTGATGGATGGAGGATGGATTGATGGATGGAGGATGGGAGGATGAAATATTATTTAGTAATTTTTTCACAGTTTTCCAGCAGTTGTTGCAGTCGGTGAACCCCTGCCCGTCTTTACTTCCACTACATTGAACTTGTCTAAAACAGCCGGTCCTTCTTCTGCCGTGCTGCTCGTGAACATTATTAGTTGCAGGATCTTCTCCAGCTGTTTCTTATCCAAACCACAAACGAGTTGCTGACATCAAAATTATTATTATTTTACCTAAATGCTGCAATTTCTTGTTTAAAGATATGAAATGTTTACCATGTGCCATGTTGAATTCATTATGGATTTATAATTTTAGCAAATTGTTGCTTTCTGTTTTCATTGACATTTCTGTGCCAACATATTTTAAGTGTTAGTTTTAAAAGACATTTTCCACATTGGGGATTGATTTAAAAACTTTCAGGAAGTTACAAAACTTTGTAATGGATAAAAGAAAAAAAGTTTGTCTTGTCAATCACGACAGACCGGTACAGCGTCCGCTTCACTGATGACACTTCACCCATTCACCTGTCGAGCTCACGCTCCAGTTTTCCATCATTCGTGAACAAAACCTTGAGATACTTTCTCCTCCCCGACCCGGAGAAGGCACTCGAGACCATGACCTCAGATTTGCAGGAACTGAGCCTCATCCCGGCTGCGAACCGCTCCAGCAAAAGCTGTAGATCATGACCTGATGAAGCCTATAGGACCACATCATCTGCAAAAAACAGAGGTGATCCTAAGGTCAGCAAAATGGATCCCTCAACACCTTGACAGCACCTAGAAATTCTGTCCATAAAAGTTATGAACAGAATCAGTGACAACGGGCAACTTTGGTGGAGTCCAACTCTCACTGAGAACGAGCCTGACTTACTGCCGGCAATGCAGTCCAAGCTCCAATCCATCCATCATCCATCATTCATCCATCATCCATCATTCATCCATCAATCCATCATTCATCCATCAATCCATCAATCATCCATCAATCCATCATTCATCCATCAATCCATCATCCATCCATCCATCATTCATCCATCATTCATCCATCAATCCATTATTCATCCATCAGTCATCCATCAATCCATCATTCATCCATCATCCATCATCCATCATTCATCCATCAATCCATCATTCATCCATCATCCATCATCCATCATTCATCCATCCTTCCATCATCTTCCTCTTGTTCTGGACTCAGGTCTCGGGGGCAGCATCTTGAGCAGGGAGGCCCAGACCTCTCTCTCCACAATCACCTCCTCCAGCTCTTCTGGGAGGACTCCAAGGTGTGCCCAGGCCAACCAAGAGACATAGTCTCTCCAGCGTGTCCTGGGTCTTCCCCGGGGTCTCCCCCAGTGACATAATATTTCTCATTGAAAATTTGGGAAGATTTTGAATCTCCATCATGTCCATTTCATGATCTCAGCACCAGATTAGAAGAGTCTGTAGAAGTTTGAGGTCACAGGACGAGGCTTGACATCACTTCTGGATGGTTGTGGTCTTCGGGGCCCTCAGGGGCCACAAACACAGACTCCTTGAACAAAAAGGACTATCTCTGTTGTCATTTGCTGGGTCATCTATAGTTGTTTTAATAAAACTTTGTAAAAAGATAAAACATGTTTTATTCTAGGAACGTTTAAATCGTCCTCCATAAAAACAAATTCTTAAGTGACTGAAAATGAAAACAATTCATTCTGGATCGATTTGTTGTGAGGAACCTTTTTATTGTTGACTGGTTCCTGCACAGAAGACAACGTGAAGCTCCGAATGATTCAGATGAACCTGTCGGCTGCTTTCATCCAGTGACTGACGGTAACTAGTTGTTGGGTTGGATTAGTGGTAGCAACAAAACATGGCTGATGGTTGTTCCAGCTGATCACAAGATGAAGACACAGCACCGCTCGTCTGTCTTCCTCCAGTCCTGCACTCACTCTTGTTCTTTTCCTGTGAGCATCTTTTATGTTGCAACTAATTCCCTCCAGATTGAAAATCCATTTCCAGCCTTTTCTCCTTCTCTCCTTTTGTGTGTGTCAGTGTTTCCCTCTGATCTTCCTCAGCCTTCGCTCTGCTCTAAATAAACCTCATCAATCTCCAGAACAACAAAGCCTCTTCTGTTCTGCAGAGACGGTCCAGCTCGCGCTCGGCTGCACTGCGGACACCAGCGGCCCCGGTCCGGAGGCGAGGATTCAGACACGGCCGGTCCCGGCCCAAACCTTTCCCTGACAGATGATTGTGATTCAGGACCAGGAACTTTAATCTAAGACCGTTAGCGGCGCTGCGTGGGAACTCTTTTTGTGCTGCACGGTTCCACTGGATTTATTTTGGTAAAACATGAGAGTCCTGTTCAACCAGTAAAATGAACCTCAGTGTTTCCTGATGTATCATCTTTCACTGGTAGTTTCTACTGGTGGTTTCTACTGGTGGTTTCTACTGGTGGTTTCTACTGGTAGTTTCTACTGGTGGTTTCTACTGGTAGTTTCTACTGGTGGTTTCTACTGGTAGTTTCTACTGGTAGTTTCTACTGGTGGTTTCTACTGGTGGTTTCTACTGGTAGTTTCTACTGGTGCTTTCTACTGGTAGTTTCTACTGGTAGTTTCTACTGGTGGTTTCTACTGGTAGTTTCTACTGGTAGTTTCTACTGGTAGTGGTGGGTACTTCAAACAAGTTTCAGAACATGTGCTGGAAGAGCGAGATAAAGGATCGGGCTGTTGTTTCAAATGTTTCCTTCAAATTAAATGTTCTTTAGCAAATATTGAGCCTCCGCTGAGTCCAGTCTGCAGCTTTTTGTTCAAACCTCTGAGTTCTTTGAAGGTTCAAACATTGTTTCATTTGTTTTCCATCAC
The DNA here is from genome assembly GCA_031762415.1 of Simpsonichthys santanae. NCBI lineage: Eukaryota > Metazoa > Chordata > Actinopteri > Cyprinodontiformes > Rivulidae > Simpsonichthys > Simpsonichthys santanae. The sequence goes on from JARVLU010000324.1 coordinate 1,923,984, forward strand.
AGAAGAAACAAACCTTTTGTGTGTCGCGCTGCTTCCTGACAGTTTTGGGTTCCCGCTCTCATCAACTGGTTCCACTTTCTGTTGAACGTGACCGGCTTCCTCGGACCGCTGGTCCCGTCTGGTCCAGCTAACGTCCACTGACCTCCATGACGATCAGTCTGGAATCCTCTTCAACTCCTCCTCCTCCTCCAAAGACCGGAGCAGATAGAATCACACAGTAAACCTTTATTTTGAAAATACAAAGCTTCTTGTCCTTCATGTCCACAGATCTCCTGGTGTGTTCACCTCACTTCGTCAGTCTGCTGCTCTTCTTCTTCTCAGAACACCAAACTGTTCCTAAACCTGCTGTTTTTCAGCAAAATGTCAAAATTCCTGCATCATCTTCTTCAGTATTAGACGTGCCACCAACCATTTAGATTCACTTCCAGCACCTTTTCCATGCACTCTTTGCATCAACGTTCAGATCTGGTGTCGTGGACTACAGAGGAAGAAATGATGATTTACAAATAAAACCACGAGCTCTCGTGTTGAAGCAAACAGATCCGAGCTGGACCAAACCTAATTTGTTAGCTTTTGATTTATTTTTAGACCTTCTGACGCCAGTTAGTGAACAAAACGTGACAGTGGAACAGTGTTTACCTTCCTCTTGGTCGCTGGTGTGAAAACACCTGCCCACATCAGTGGTTTCTGCACAGGAGCAGCAGTAACGAGAGTTTGTTCTTTTAACTACAGTGAGATGCAGCAGCATGAGGGGACAGAGAGACGCTGGATCCAGAGAGGTCTCTGTGAGCAGACAGCTCGCTCTCCTCATTAGAAGCCCCTGAAAGTGACGCAGACTCAGCTCGGGAACAACAACAATGAAAAGGAGCGACGTGGACGCTCAGCCTCAGCTGCCACAAACCGGGGGGAACGCACGATTGAATAATTAGAGTCGTGTTCCTGCAGCTGACAACTCACTCTGAGGAGCAGGGAAACACGCTGTGAACACAAAGAGCACGACCAGGAAACCATCAACACGGAGCACGACCTCGTGCTGCTGCTGCACAGAAGAGACACAACGAGGCAGGCGAGAAGGTTCAGGACGAGCCGTCTGCAGATGTTCCCCTCACAGAAACATTTCAACAGTGAATGTTCGACCATTTTGAGATCAGTGCTCGTCTGGAGTTTCACTGTGGAGACAAACAGAGGTGGGGTTAGTTTGTCTGCCCAGCGCAGATGATTGACATCGAGGTGGAGGGAGCAATCTGATCTACAGGTGCAGTGGTGGAGCGGGGGGTGGGGGGTGGTCTTGGCTACTATCAGTTAATCTGCAGCCACTGAAATCATTTGTGGAAACTTTATTTTTCAGCGACTTTAAAAACTAGAACTGTCCACTCAGAACATGGCTGCGCCGCTCGTTGGTCAGCTGACACATGAGCGACACGCTAAACGAAGCTTCGGGTGATGTTTCTTTATTTTACACTTTTTGAGTCACAAACGTGTCGACAGAGACGCTGCACATTTAAAAAAAGGTCATTACTCAGACGTGTGCTGTTCTACATTTTAAAATCAAAATTCTCCATCTTAATAAAAGTCTTTTTTGATTTACAGAGAGTTTAAATGAAACTAAAACGGACTCGTCTAAACAAACTGCTAAACTTCAGCTGGTGAGCACACAGGTCTCGGTGTCACACTCCTCGCCTGCAGAGTCCAGGTTCGTAACGTTCGGCTGTTTGAGATGTCGCTTTGCATCCAGCTTTGTCCTCGTCTCTGTCGTCTGAGCTTCTCCTTCCAGCAGCTGCGAGCTCATTACTCTTTGTACTCGTCTCTGAAGAGCAGCTAAGACTCACAGCTTCTTCAGCGAGGTGAAACTTTTGCCTCGGAGCTGGAACAGAGCGAGAGAAAGAAAGGTACATAAAAACATTATCTGGTAATCTCTGCCCGTTGGCACAGACACTTATTCATGAGCTCTTAATTCTCTCAGATCACCTCCTGCTGCTCCTGCCTTCATTCTTCACACGTGGAAATATGAAGTGACTGCTTCCAGCTCACAGAGCTGCTGTTAAACAGATGAATGCAGCTTTCATCCAGTTCATGGCAGGTTTTTAAATGGTCACCAAGTGGAAAATAACAACTGACACTTGAAGAGCCCCAGCATTTGTTTCATTTGAATTATATTATTTCATAAAATTAAATATTGAATTATATAAAGTCATCATCAGGACTCTGAGATGTTCACCTGGACAGAGAGGAACGATGGTTTGAGAGGAGTAGGAGGACATCTTTGTGAAGAGAACCCAGCCATCATTAAACGGGGGCGGAGCCTCCGTGTCCAACTGTCCTGACATCAGGGCACTGACGATCAGTCGTTAGATTGATGGTCCTCCTTGATCATGAACAGCTGGTTCTGGACGTCAACAACAAACTGCTTGAGCTGCTGCTCCTAAGACTGAGTTTGTTGCAGCTCCTCAAACTGAAGAAGTCTTTTGGCTAAAAGATGAAATGTTTCAAAAACTTTATTCATTTATATTTTTTGAATCCGTCCAGAGGACCTGACTTCTATCGACTTCTCTGATTATTGAGCAGCGTCAGGACGTTTCAACCCACAGACTTGAAATGACACAAAGATGTTTTGTGTCCAGCTGTTTTGTTCTTTGACTCAACAACATGTAAGAGGACAATGTTAGCTGCAACTTATAAAACTGCAATTTAGTCATAAAATGATTGAGTTATAGCAGCAAAGGCAAAGGTCTGGGGTTTTTCTGTGCTTCCAGCCCATCACCTTGTCTTCATATATTAAGAAATAAAAACTGCTCAAGAAGAATGGAAGAGTCTTGATCAGTGTTTTTTGTGTTATTTTCTCAATATTGCTGTGATTTCTTGTTTTATTTGTGCTCCAGCTTTCCTTCATGTGGCTCCTCCTGCTCCTCACCTGCTCCTCCTCGTGTCTCCCCAGCTGTTTTCATTTCTCCATCATTTGTTTCCTTTTAAAGCTCGTGTGCTTTTCATGCTGATCATGGTTGTCTCATGTTTCGAGCGCTTCTGTACGGAGGACGGAATGTGACAAAATGAAATAATTATTGTACATAATAATGCAATGTATCATTTAAATATTAAATGCATCATTTAAATAACTAAATACACAATAAAATAATAAATACACAATTACATGATTTATTTCATGATTTATTTGTCACATTCCACCCTCGTGTGTCACCATGAAATTATATATATTTTCTTGCCTGTAGATCAATCGATTATCTGCCGTCGATTTGTCTTCGCTTGCTGTGAGGAGCAGCCAATCAGGCTTCAGGGTCTGTTCACGAGCCATCCTAGTCCCGCCCACTGAGTTTGACGAGTGAGACTGACAGGTAACATCATTTCATGGAGTCACTGGAGGACAGAAGGTGACAAAATGAAATAAATAAATCATGAAATAAATAATTTAAAAGGTACATTTCATTATTTAATGGTGCATTTAATAATTTAATTGATTATTTAATGATTTAAGGATTATTTAATAATTAAATGATACATTTGTTATGTTTGTATTATGCATTCAGTTCATTTAGTCACATTTCGTCCTCCATACTTCTGGTGTTGTTGTTTTTTTTTGTATGTGCTGCCTCAGCAGCTTTTTTAGTTTTCTCCAGTTTAAAAAGAGTTTATTTATTTTTACTCTCGTCCTCCTGAGTATTTGTCTCTGCACTTTGGTTTCACCTTGATCAACCAGACACGGGGGGAAGAAACCGTAAAGTGTTTTTGCAAAACTAAAACTTGGGTTCTGCGCAGCCAGAACTGTGTTGCAGCGTGCTGCCGACATTTTCTGCACCACATCTCTGATGACGTCCGGCTCGTTCCACATTAACTTCTACCATCAGTGCAAGTTACAGAGCACAGCTGTTTAATCATGGAGGTCACAGAGTGACCCATCCCTGATGTTTTCCACCTTCAGCTCTGGTTCACTTTTGACTGAGCTCACAAACTTAAAGTCTTTCATGTCTAGACGGCGCACGAGAGGAGACCTGTGAGGCCAGCTGAAGGTGCAGCAACTGCACTGGTGTGGGAGCGCAGCACACGTGACTCAGATGAGTCACACCTGTTGGTTTGGTCATTACAGTAAAACCCAGAGCAGAACCGCACACACGGGCCGACCCATTATGTTTGCAGAACCCAGCAGTGAGCGGTCGCTTTGCTGCAGCAGGTCGGCCCCGGCTGTCACTTCCTCTGTGAGATATGACACTTAAACAAGCGGGCGAGGCGAACCGCCGCCTGCACCAGAATGACATTTCAGACCTCCTCCTCCTCGGCAATCCGTCCTGTCATATGTTTACTTGTGCATGTGATTTATACTCACTCACGATTGTTCTGGAAGAGCGGAGGCTGCACGGCTCTCAGAGGGCTCTCAGTCAACATGACTGTCCTGGTTGTTTTCTGCTTCCACCGTGATTCATTTGCTGTCTAATCTGTGCTCCATCAGAGGCAGGAGCTGCCAGACTGGAAGATTTCCTCCTGGCAAGCATTTCTTAAACAAATCAACTTAATCACAGCTTAACATGGAGGGACGTGCTCTTCTCTGTTGGATTTTTCACGTAGTGGCTGCGATTACTCTCCCAGGTCTGTGCTGAGGCTGTCGCCCAGTCAGCTCAGGCCTTTAAAACAACAACTTGAGGTCAGTGGTCCAGTTGTTGGGGCTGCTGGTCCTGAAGGGGAAACCTGTGCACGTTGGAAAACATCAGCAAACAGCTGCAGACAGTGGCTGCATGCTATGTGTCATTTTGCCTGCTCCTTCCTGTTGGAGCCAGTATCTCACTGGGTCGGGAGTGATGGCAACAAACTGACGACATCTTTACAAATGTCTGAAAACATTCTCGAAGGTTCTTCAGTGAAAGGTGCTGAAAGGGTTAACGTGTTTGATAAAATGGTAAATTTGATTTCTCTTTAAATAAAGTCCCTGAATCCTCAGGAGCATCTGTCAATTTTCAATTTAGTCTTTGTGATAAAAATGTAATGCTGTACAACGTTGGGAGGATTTGGTGAAACAAACTGAATTTGTACAGATTGGAGACAAAACAGAACAACTTGTGATCAAACTGAGACACTTTGCAGCTAAAGCCCAACATTTAGTCACAACGAGCTACTTAAAATGAGCATTGAACTATATTTTTAATTTGCTTTGGACAATTGTCCTAAACCAGTACTTTGTCAACAAGCTCAAAGTATGGATAGAAGAAACCAACAAACTGATGTTTTTGGGCTCGTCGTCATTAAAACACAATCATTCAGTGTTTATCAGAACCACAGAGTCATGGGTCAGGACGGGCTTGGAACCAGCAACAGTACAGAACATTTAGGATAAGTAACATTACTGAACATGTTTCAACCATCTAGTCAGTTTTAACAACTTTAGTGACTTGTTTCAGTTGAAGAAACTAAAACAGCTGTGCATGCGTTAGATGATACATCTTGTGCTTTGCAGACGACACCATGATCTCTGCTAACGTCGTCCAATTAACACGTATAATTTTAAACTTTATCTTTACAAAAACAACTTATTCTTATAACCACTTAGCTGTAAAAACACAAATACTGCAGCATGTTTGAAACATATAGGGTAATATTTGATAATGCGTTAAAATATTATATATACAGTATACTGTATATACAGTATACATAAATAATATTTGATAATGCAACAAAATATGTATTGATTTTACTAAATCATATACTTTTCTGTATTTTAGAGTTGCATTCAGGTAAAAAAATCTGATCCGACCTGGTCCCAGCCCGTAGCCATCATTTCTGAATCCCACTTGACCCGATGAATTAACAGTAATTATCTGAACTGTATTTTACCTCAAGACCAGTCAGCTCACAGTGAAATGACTGCATGCAGCTGGTGAAGGTATGGAAAACTATGTTGTCATATAATTGGATTTTATGGCAAGCCATGTTACCATATAAATAGATCGCGACTGATCCGCTGATGCAATCATAAGCTTGACACCGACCTGGCCCTGAATTCAGGTTGGGTTGTGCCGGGCTTCGGGCCCGGGTTGGAAATGACAGCTCTACTTTATCTCTCTGCCTTTTAGGGTCACTTATGTTTATAAAAATTTTGTTTTTATTAATATTTTATTAACTAAGAAGACAGTGTGAAACACACAAAGACCAACAGAGCTTGTAAAAATGGGTTTTGCTGGTTTCACCGTGAGATCCCAGCTCAGCCTGACGTCTTCATGAAACCCGCCTGCAAAGAGACGGAAACAGAACCAACCTTTAACGCTCCAGAGCTCGGGGACAAACGGTGAAGGAATAGACGTGGGTGGGGGGTAGGAGTGCTGTGAGTTTTATTGTTTTATAATCTGCAGAGAATTATTCTGGATCATGGTGGTGTGTTTCTGTGATGGATGGTGCAGCTCACACCAGCAGGTGTTTAGCCTGCCGGCTTTAGAAATGTTAATGAAATGACAAATTGCCACCTTTAGGACACATTTGTGCATTTTTCCCTCCAATATTTTTGTTTTTATTCCCATTTATTACAGCTGCGTTGTTTGTGTGCGTTGTGTTGACAAATGAAGATCTGCGTGGTGTTTCAGGGTTGTGTTTTTCTCCTTCGTGTCATTGGATTTCCAGGAGTGCATCTTATGGGCATTTAATTCACAATATATTCCTGTAAGCCAGCGACCCTGTAATAATAACACCCGGGGCTGTGATAAATGTCCCCACAGATTGCTTTCTGCTGGAAAGGCTGCGTCATGAATGCCCCATTCATTTGTTGTCCATCTCCACAAGAACTGCGTGTGATCCAGCATCACGTTGATGAATGTGTGTGATGCAAAAAGCTTTCATTACAACAAAGCTCTGTTGAAACAAAAATCTACTCAAATTACACCTTTTATCATTTCTATGTGACTGAGCTGCAATAAAAACATGAATGAAGCTGAAAAATCAGTTTATGAATAAAGTTAAAATATTAGAAATGTCCAGATGTCCTGTTTCTCATCCTGATGCTTAAATACAGCTGTTGAATAACTTTTATTTTAATCCCTGCAGGCATCTTCTTGATGTGCTACCATTTCAATTCAATGCAATTCAGTTTATTTCTAAAGCTCCAAGTCACAGCAGAAGTCGTCTCAGGCACTGAACAGAAACATTCATGTGTAAAAATAATAAATTAACACACGTCGGTTACCTGAGGAGCAATAAGAGAATAAGACACCCTTGTTATTTTTTATATATATATTTTAGAGGAACCCACAGTGATGCACACGGGAGAAATCCCACCAAACAGCACAACGCTGAACTAAAGGACTAACTGAACATATCACGACTGATCAGGATGTGTTCATGTTGTTGATGGTGAAGTTCTGCCTCAAGTGGAGGAGTTCAAGTATCTCGGGGTTTTGTTCACGAGTGAAGGAGAATGGAGCGTGAGGTTGACAGATGGATTGGTGCAGCATCTGCAGTATTGTGGACTCTGTGCCGGTCTGTTGTGGTGAAGAGCTGAGCTGTAAGACAGAGCTCTCTGTTTCCTGGTCAGTCTACGTTCCTCCTGGTCATGAACTCTGGTAGAGACTGAAAGAATGAGATCGTGGATCCAGGAGGTTGATCCTCTGCAGAGTAGCTTGAGTCTCTAAGAGATATGAGGAGAAGTTCAGTTATCAGGAGAGAGTCAGAGTGGAACCACTGCTCCTCCACACTGAGAGGAGCCAGCTGAGGTGGTTCAGACATCTGGTAAGGATGATCCCTCATTTGCTTGATGGGTCAAACAGAATTAACGTCTCATGTCACACATTCTCTTTAGATCACTCAGATGTTGATTGAATCCAAAAAGAAGAAGAATCCGTGATAAACAGTTAATATTTGTTGGACTTGAACTAGTCCTGAAGAGCTAAACTCTGTCTTACTCCACACAGCTTCAGTTCTGTGATGAGCTCCAAACACTGACTGAAACTCTTCAAATAGATTATTTCTTTGTAGACGGTCACGTAACTGACCAGCAACTATTTTCTGTAGAATTTTTGAGCTGAACGTTAGATTAGATATACTGTAGGTCTATAACTGTCTAGGATTCCTGAGTCAACTTTGTTTCTTAAGTAAATGTTTAATTACAGCAATCAACAACAGACAAATTAGAATTTAAATTAGACAAATAGAGACCACTGGTCTAGAGAATTACACAAGGAGGCAGCGTTGCCAGATTGGACAGTTTTCATTCTGATTTTGCTGGGAACTCTGGAAAGATTTTTGTTGGATTGTTGCGTTTTGTCACTTATCGTTAAAATGACCTTGGCTTGTACTGATGTGCGTTCATGTTCAAATAGTAAATATATTGGAACAATATATTGATTGGGCAGATTTTTGAGTGATATGGTGGTTTTTAACAGATTTTTGGGCTGGGAAACCTCAACTCTATCTGGCAACACTGCAAGGAGGCTAATAGCACAAATACCAGAAGGTAAGTGATGCTCCAGCAGGACATGAAGCTCTTGTGAAGCCTCATAGTCCTCAAGGCATTTTAAACATTTGATAATGTCAATAGACACATCAAAACAAATATATTCTTGTTTTAGTAGTTTACATTAATTTACAGCACCTTGATGTATTGTTTTATACACTACTTTTTATTTTAACTGCATTTTTCTGTTGTTTATTGTCATTCTTTATTTTTGTCTGTACTTTAGATGTTCTGTCTGGAACAGGTCCCTTTTGTAAAGGCGTCCTCGTGGCTCCATGAGGCTAGCCTGCAGAAATAAAGGTTGACAACCTTCTGTGAGAGGATTCTAACTGTTGTGATGATAACTGAGGTCAAACCACCTCTGCTCCGTCACTCATGACCAAGATGCTCACTGAAGTGCATCAGGTCCCGTTAGAAACCGCCGTGTGGAAAGTTGTTGGTTCCTGCAGCCTCAGAGTTTCTGCAGCACAGAGAAAACTGAGAGCTTCTCTCCTGCAGTGATGAGCTTTGTTGAGGCAAATCAATCTGTGATGAAGGTGCAGATGAAACAAGCTTCAGTTTTACTGCAGGAGAAGAGCGTGTTTTATTAGCTGCATCTTTACACTGAGCGTCCTCAGGCTAACGTTCCTCAGCTGCTGTAAACTCAAGAAGAGAATCCATTTGTCTTTAGAAGAGCACAGGGTGAGAGTTGGATCCAGATGTGACACATTTACTTCTTTGAATATGTGCAAAACACAGAAATGAGATGAAACAGTTTAAAACCTGCAGGTTTTTGAACTGAACCGACATCATCAATCAGTAATGTCAATCATCATGACATCATCATTCCCAAATCTAAATTCTGACTTTAAGGTAACCGCCTTTTTGTTACAGCACATCTGTTCATTTTTTATTTTTACCTGCATCTTCGTTTCCAGGTCCATGTCCAGCAGTCACTGTGTGAGAGGCGGGGACACCTGGACATGTCTCCAGTCCATCACAGGGACACCTGGACATGTCTCCAGTCCATCACAGGGACACCTGAACATGTCTCCAGTCCATCACCGGGACATCTGAACATGTCTCCAGTCCATCACAGGGACACCTGAACATGTCTCCAGTCCATCACAGGGACACGTGGACATGTCTCCAGTCCATCACCGGGAAACCTGAACATGTCTCCAGTCCATCACAGGGACACCTGAACATGTCTCCAGTCCATCACAGGGACACAGAGACAAACGAGACAAACAACCATTCACTCTCTCACCTAGAGACATTTTAGAGTCACCATCAGTCTAACGTGCATGTCTTTGGTTTGTGGGAGGAAACTGGAGTACCTGGAGGAAACCCACACATGCACAGAGAGAACATGTTAACTCCATCCAGAAAGATCTCTGACCAGGATTTGATCCAACCTGGATGACTGAGCATGAACTTTGTTGTCTTGAACCACTTTGGCTGTGCCTGCCTGGGAGGAGTCGACGAGGGACAGGACGTCCCCCAGAAACATCTTAGCTCCAGCAAACTGGTTGGTCCACTTAAGGTGTTTACTGCTTGTTGGGGAAACAGTTTGCTGGAACCTGATGAAGCCCTCTGGATGGAGAGTGAAACATCTCTATAAAAAATACACTGTCCAGATGACCTGACTGAGAATTGTTGGATTTGGTACCTGGATGATTGAACATGAACTTTGTTACCCAACAATCTTCTTGCTGAGAGGCAGCAGCTCTACCAGCTGCACCACCGTGTCACCCGACTATAAAGACTTGCAGTTGTCTTCATTTTCCCATCATACATTTTTTCTGTATCGATTTCTGTTTTTCAGGTTTGTTTCTTGTCGTGGTGGTTTCATCTGTTTTTCTTGAGTTCAGATGTTTCCTCTGACATCAGTGTCCACTACACCTGTTCCTCATCTGCAGTCGTTCTCCTCAGTTCCTACCTCGTTCTTCTCTCTGGGATCTGAATGTTTTTCTGCCGCTCCGTCTTTTTGATTTTGTTCTTTTTTATTAAATCTTTATTTGTTCCAGGTTTCGTGTCCGTCTGCATCCGTCCGTCCAAACTCAGTGAACTTTGACAGATCTGATGTCAAAGGATGCTCTAATTATTTGAGTCATGCTGGTGTTAAAGACTGTTTCTCTGTTCTTTTGTACATCAGTTTATATTTTACATGAGACGTTTGTATAATTCTGAGTCTTTGTTCTTTAATAACTCGTCCATTCAGGTCTGACTTCAACGAGTTTTGTGGTGAGAGCTGAAGGCTGCCCAGCCTCCTCTCTTGTCTTGTCGTAAATGTGATGCATGCCTGAAATAAACCGGACTTCTTGCACGGCGCTCTGTTGTCTGAAGTCGTTTCATTTATTTATTTATTTCCATCCTGAAGACAAAGTGGAGCAGAGCCTCAGCGTGCTGCTGGACCAGCGGCGTTGAAGCCGTTCATCACTGCAGGTTAAGCAGCTCCTCCGACGTCACGCCGCTCGATACTTGTCGACCTCGACAAATACGTCTCTCCACAAAGGCAGACAGCAGCTGTAAGTCTGAGCTGTCAGGTGTGGCTGTTTATAGGACGATGAAGCTGGACCCTCGTCGATACGTTTGACGATTAATTCCACTGAAAACAGAGGAGCTAATTAAATACAAATAATGAAGAAGGCGCGTGTGACCAGACTGAAGCATGGAGTCTGGTCAATCTGCTGGGAACATTTATCCTGCAGGCGACTGAACATTAGTGTTTCTACATGTTAGTCTTTCAGGTCGTCACAGTGCTCCTTGTCATGTTCCTCGTTGCTCTTATTGTCTGAATGTTCATGAAACATCTACTGTCATCCTTTATTCTTCTGCACATTTGTTGGCTCAATTCTCATCCCACACTTTTAAAATTATTTCAACAAATCATGAATCTAAACGTTCGCCTCTTTCAGGAAACTCCTGTGACTTTTGGTGTTTGTGCAACTTCAGCCGGTTGAAATATTTAGACTTTTCTGACATTTTTCTCTCATAGAAACTGAATTGAGCTCATTTTCCATCTTTCAAATCTTTAGATGTGTTTACAACCTTTTACTGCTCCTTCCATGTTTTGTTCTGCTTCAGCTACTTTCAGCTATTTTCATCTGTTTTGAGCTTCTTTCTGCGAGTTTAAACTCCTTCTATTATTTCAGCTGCGATCACAAAGCAGACATGTCAGAGCAGGGTCCATGTCTGAATGATGCAGAATGCAGCAGAAGCAGAGATTTAATGTGATTTGATGGCCATGAAAGGACAAACACCCCCTCAGCTCTGATCTTCTGCCCCCTTTACTCAGCTGCGCACGTCCACCGACCGTTAATTAATATACAAGCTGTCAAAACTTCATTAAAAATGTCAGGTTTTTCCAGATTTGGACCAGTAATTACTATTAATTCGTCGAGTTCGTAAATAATGGCAACGGGCCGGGTCGGGTCAGAGTTTTTGAGCCTGAATGCAACTCTACTACAGACTCATGTTTGGGCTGCAGTTGTTACGCCGTATATTTTAATTATTAGTCTATGTCTAAGCTCTTTTAGCGTACCATATGGTTTTGGTTGAGCGCATTAGATCCTTATTTACAGTTTATTTTTTATACTTTATGTTTTTGCTATTTTATGTGTAACTGGGACCTTGAATACACAGTTTTGTTCCACCTCATGTGCCACATGTGATGTGAATGACAATAAATTCAACTTGAACTAATTTAAGCTTCTTCCTGCATTTTTCCAGCTACTTTTTGACTATTTTTTGTTGCTGATTTAAGCTTTTTTAGATTATTTACTAATTTTTGCACTCTTTTCTTTTTATTTAAACCAAATTCAGCAACTGTGTGTTTTCTTTCTGCTAACTTAGGCTTGTTCTTCCATTTCAGCTGTTGCTCAGCTAGTTCTTCTGCATCCACACTGCCTTTTTGCAGGAAACGTTATTCCTCTAGTTTTATTTTTCTTGCTGCTAATTGTGATTCAAAGCGACAGGGTGGTTTTTCTTTTGAATAAAAAGTCAATAAGCTTCAGCAGATTTGTTGGTGCAGACTCTGCAGCCTGAAGGTGACAGACAGGTGATGCTGCCTGTTCAGATGTTATCTGTGAAACACTCTGAACCAAATCAATATCATCACCTTTTTGGAATGATAAGAATAATCCTGAGATGGATCGACTGCAGCCTCAGGGCACCATTTAGCCTGAATGTGTGTGTCCAGGCTCATCTGGACCCACGGGTGACCTTGCCTGGAGTTCCTGCTCACCTCCTTCCAGCTGAGTCATTGTTCGGATTCAGAAAGTCGTCTGGAGTCTCTTATTGGAGCCAGATGTCAACAGCTGCTGCAGACTGTCAGTCATGAAATCATCTGCTTCCATCTGACCTTTTAGCTTCAAACCATTCTCTTTAAACTGTTTTCTTATATTGCTCAGAAGAAGCACATGGGTTTAGGTCAAAAATAAGAAATAAAACCAAAATAAACAAACTGTGTGGTTGTGTTTCGTCTAGGCGCAGCCCTTTAAGGCTATTGCTAGTGGGTTTATCCCTTCTCGTGCAGCACTGAAAACTTTAGTCCACGCCCACCTGCTGTGTGGGCTCCACCCCCGGTCCATATAAATTACGGTGAGACGGGACAATTGGTTCCCATTTTTTCTTCAGCAGCAAGCACGGTCTAAAGAAGAAGAAGATAAGATGTCCAGCACCAACACCAGCACCATCTGCCTGTGCCCGTCCTGCCAGACGGCTACATCATGAGCTTTGACCGGCACGACATCTGCGGAGGATGCCTGGGTCCCCGCCAAGCCGACCTCGCCACCTCCTGCCGTTCCTGTGAGCTCCTCCCTCCCGAAGAGAGGCAGAGACAAGCAGCCTTTTTCAAGGCTAACGCCGAGGAGGTCTACTCTGCGACGGGAAACTACTCGCTGGACGACGCCGTCGCCTTTTTCAACGCAGAGCCGCGCAGTGAATCGGATGATTCCTCTGGAAAAGGCGGTACTAGCAGCAGGTGGGCGTGGACTAAAGTTTTCAGTGCTGCGCTGCGCGCGAAGGGATGAACCCACTAACGATAGCCTTAAACAACTGCACTTCATAGAATCTGGTGTTACAGTACGTAACCAACGATTTTTATGTCCTGTTTTAGATCTGCCATTAACTCTGGGATTTTAATCTTTGACACTTTCATTAAATGAGCCTAAATTTTTCTCATAAAAATCCACGAGCCTCGTTTGAGTCGCTTCAAATGCTTTGAGCTGCATTTTTTATGTCTCTTTCTGATTTTTGCCTCTGCGCTAAAAAACTATTTAACTTTGCCTTTTTTACTATAAAGGTAAAAAAAAAAAAAAAACAGTGGCTCACTCTTTGAAGCACCAGGAAGCATCTTTTTTATAAGATATAAAAAATTACAACCATCTTTGATGCAGTTATAGGGTTTATAAAATCCCTTCCTTGTCTCTGAAGTGTCAGTAAAATAGATGTCAGAGAGGTAAATATTCCTAACAGAACTCCTAATGGGCAGAATGAAGAGAGGCTTTGTCTCTACATCAGGGCAGTGTTTCTGATTTCAGCTGTCAGACGAGCTTAATGTCAGTCTTATTGATCAGAACTCTGTTATATCCACCTCAATATATAATAACTAGAGATAGGACCAGAACCTGGAAGTTAATGGATCAAAGAACAAGCGCCCCCAGGTGGTGGTGTACAGCACAGGTTTTAAGCCCCGCCTCACTGTGTAAAGAATCAGGGCATTTTCCTGATTTAAAAAAAAAAAAAAAACTTTCAAAGTTCATGCTCAATAATTCAGGTAAAAACTCCAACAAAGTTCAATCAGGTTCTCTGGATGGTTTTGTTTTTGTTGAAATGTTTCATCCTTCATCCAAAGGACTTCATCAGTCTGAGGAGCCACACTCATATTAAAGGGAATAAACTTATTGAAGGTAATAAATAATATGACACAAATTACAGTTTGTTAAATCCAGCAATCTCACATTTAATTACACAAAAAAAAATCATTGTGTAATGATGCGGGGCCATAAACTCTTCATATCTTGATGTATTCAACGTAAAATTACAGATAGGTTTGTAATATGTAAGAAGTGCTGATCTCGAATACAAGATGGAGCTAGGTTGTTGAGGGCTTTGTAGGTTAAGTGATATTTTGAATTCAATTCTGGACTTGACAGGGAGCCAGTGGAGAGAAGTTAAAACTGGAGAGAAATTATCTCTCCTACTAACACCAGTTAAAAAAAAGAAGAACTGCAGAATGAAACGTTCTTCAGAGTCTGTTGGAACTTCAAACCAAACTAGAGCATTTGAATCATTGGTGCTACAGTTTAATAAAGGCTTTTCCAAATGATTTTATTGACTGAGTTGTACATTTACTGCACCCTGATGCATGCTCAATAATCCAGGTAGAAAAATCTAAAAAAGCTAAGTCTGGTCCTCTGGACATTCAAA
>JARVLU010000324.1:2104922-2120757 GCA_031762415.1 Simpsonichthys santanae
TGCAGCTGCAGGAAAAAGACAAAGAGGAGACATATGGATGCAGTTAGAGAGGACATGGAGGTAGTTGGAGTGAGGACTGAGGACACAGAGGACAGAGAGAGATGGAGGAGGACTCACTGTGGAGACCCTATGACAAGTGAGCAGCCAAAAGAAGAAGAAGAAGAAGAAGAAGAGTGGATGGAGACACAGGAGGGTGGGACTGGAGGGGAGTTCTCACGAGGGAAACTGAAGAAACACAAAAAGAAGTTCTTAAATTAGTTTTGTCTCCAGAAAGTGAGTTTGACAGAAACTCTCCGGGGCTCCAGGCTGAAATCATCAAGCTGATGCAACACTCCAGCTCAGTTTATGACAAGGCTTCGGCTGATGGTCCAGGATCATCAGCTCCTTGAGATGGTTTAAGACTTTTTCACATTCTTCCAGCTTCTGGTCTATTCCAGCTCATGTCCAGGTAAATACTTCCAGGAGGGTAATGTCTCTGTGGAGAGCTCCTCCTTTAACGGCTTGTCGAAAGGTCCTGTTCATCTCACAAATGTTTCTGACGTCCATGACTCTGTGGGGGAAAAGAATCAAATTGTTAAGATCAAAAGGTTTTGTCCTCGTTCTGAGCGCAGCTCTGTTCCTGACGAACAAATTGGTGTTTAGATTGACACGTGTGCGCGTTTTAAGAGACGCCGCACGCTTTGATCAGAGGTGAGTTCACTCACTTTGATTAAGTCGGAGCCGCAACAGACTGACGTGCGCGTCTTTCATCAGTTCGTTTTCAAACACGCGCTCTGGAAAGGACTTTAAATTTGACAAAAAACTATTTTATTTTACATATTTATTTTATTAGGAAACACCTACGAAGCGCACAGAACCTCATCACAGCTGTTTTTAACCAGAGACTGACAGCTGCACGCTCAGACGACACTTAAACGTGTTTTTAATAAAGAAAAGGATCAAACAGCTTCAAGTGGCAGCAGAAAATGACCCCTGCAGACCTGACGCTGGACTTTTCCCTCACTCGACCAGTCTCTGGTGTGAACGTCTTGAGCATCCGTTTCCAAAGTGATTTTCTTCAACTGTTTATTTTGTCACCCTGAACGCTTCAAACTGGGGGATTACAACACAACGCCATGATGAACCAGCTGATTGCCACGTGGCTCTTAAGGCTGAGCTCAACCAGTTTTCCTTCATGGTCAGTTACGTGCTGATGTTCCCACTCAACGTTTCAGGGAGATCTGATATGAATTTGAATCTATAAAAGGAAATGACCTCGTACGTGTAGTCACCTCCAGACACTCTTGTGTCTTCCCGGCTCTCCAGTTCTTGGGCATGGGTCTCCACGTCTGTGTTTGTTTGATGCCACATCTGTTCAACCCGCCGTCTGCACCTGGAACCCAAACCAAAAAAGTCCTCTCCACCTGGTACTCACCTGCGAGCGGCTTCGGATGTTATCAGTCCATTAAATGGCCGTTATTAGCTGTTATCATCCCCATATGTAGCGATGAGACTGTCCCACCTACCTCCTAGCAGGTTTAAAGGTACGTTATTATCGCTGATAATAGGCAGCGTCTCACCGCAGGAAGTGTATTTTTTTATTTTTATTTTTTTACTTATATAACCCTTTTCCAAAACCTAACCTTACACCTGACCCAGAGGACCAACCCTAAACTGAACCCCCTTACCCTTGTGCCTAAACCTAACCATGTGAAGCTACGATGAGCGCTAACAAAGCTAAAAGCGGAGCCTATTATCAACGCTAACAACGTACCTTTAAACCCACTGGGAGGTACAGGAGGGGCAGTCTGATCGCTACATTTAAAGGACTGATATCATTTGAAGCGGGTGCACCTGCCTGCCCTCTCTCCAGGCTCGCCTGCCTGTCCACACTTACCTACTCACAAAATAAACTCAAGATTTACCTGAATTCTTTGTTTATGCTCACATCCATCCTTGCCCAGTCTGACTCTGCTCCTTTTCTTGTCCCCAGAGGATCCCAGCCCCCTCCCTCAGTTCCTGTGTTGTGACCATTGTTCAAGGTTTACTGAGCCTCGTGAGGCTTCAAACAGCCAACAGGACATGGATAACATCACAGACACCAGAGCCCAGAACCAAACTAATGACGTTTGAAACTAAAAGACTGAAACAGTGTGTTAAATTATAAAAACAACAACCGTTGAGACACATAAATTAAAACCAAATGTAGTCATTGGTTGTATTTTCAGCTTTTGTTACAAGTATTAATGAACATCTTTCAGGCACTTTTGAAACCAGTGATCAAACTTTGTGAGTCAAGGGGAAAGGGCTGTGCACTCCCACACAATGTGAGGTACCTGGGGTCCCAAGTCATTCCAAGGTCGGGTCACACAGGAAACAGGTTCAGAGGTGAAACCTCACCTCCCTGTCCCACGCAAAATCTCCAGCTCCTTCAAGGATCCCAAGATGTTTCCAAACCAGAGAGGTACAAGTTCTCCAACAAGCTCTGGATCTGCCTCAGGGTCTCCACCCAGTGGGACATGCCCTAAAACCCTCCTCCTCCAGGAGGCTTGTTGTTCAGATGTCTGAACCACCACAGCTGACTCCTTTTGATGAGGAGGAGCAGCGAGTGACTCGGACACGCTGCAGAGAAACTTGTTTGTAGATGCTTATGTCCAGGATCTCGTTCTTTTTGTCTTGATCCAAGCTTCATGACCTGAGGTGACCAGTAATTTGAAAGCTTTGCCAGCTCAGGTCCTTTTTCATCATGGCTGACCGGAGCAATGCCCTCATTACAACTGTTGAAACCCCAGTCCAATGATCCATGTTTTGCTTGTTGCGTCATTGTTGTTAATCTTTGTTACTAAATGTAACTGAATGAAACAAATTATTTGCAGTGAAATAAACAAAAACATGCTTCATCTAAACAGGTTTTTGTTGCTTCAATGGTTTTGAGATGAAGACTGCTAAAAAATTGGACCTAAAGGACTTTGGATAAGGCAGTTTATTGAATTACATGATGCAGTTGCATCATTTTTATTCAACATTATTTGGCTCAGAATAATTTCCCCAGCATGCTTCAAGTCATCAACATTCTAATAGTGTTGACCTTTTGTTCTGACCCTGCTCTGGTTCTGGGGTCAGAGGTCCTGCTCAGCTTGCAGTGTGTTAACAGCTTCATGCAAATCTTTCACCTCAACAGTATCACTGCCGTGGCTGAAAAGGAGGAAAGAAGCGGTAAAGTGATAAAAATGCAACGTCTAAAAACTGTATCAGTACTCAGAGCACAAGCCTCCCTCAGGCTGCATTCATAAATATGTTATGAGCGGGGCCGGCCTCTACAGCACTGATGGATATTCAGGGTGAAGGTGCCGGTGTGAGCGCAGCATGTGAAGGATCACCAGGCTGGAGTTAGTAACATTCCATTAACTAAGTCCACCCAATACAAACAGAACGCATGGAGAACGGGAGCCGGACGCTCCAGACGTCAGTATCTGCAGAGCATGTGTTTGTAAAGATCAGCTGAAACATGTTGAGCAGCAGGAGCCTTAAAGAATCAAATGGGTCTTTCTGCTCATGCAAAGACAACAGGACCACCAGGACTGCAGGTGGTGCTTTTGCAGCAACATCTCCACATGTTCTATAAATTCTGCTCGTTTTTCAATCCTGCAGTAAAAACGTTGCTTTGTCAACGATTCCAGTAAAAAATGGAGCAACAGACCGAGTGCAAGGACGTTGTTATGACCAACAGCATATCTGAGCTCATCCTTGGAGCTCCGTCATCATGAAGACAACCTGCTGCTCCTCATCTTCATGGGTGACCAAGCTGAGCTGGACCAGTACTCACTGCTGGAAGGTCGGACGTCCTCCGGTGATGCTACAGCCCCACAGACTGCTATAAATATGATGTCATCACTTCATGTTTTTTTTTTACATATATGGTTTACATTATTTATTTTAGTCAGTTTTGGCCAAGTCTCTCTTGTAAAAGAGATCTTTTGATCTCAATGGGACAAACCTGGTTAAATAAAGCGCTCGACCTTGACCTCTCTAAGTGGCTTTCATCCAAAAGACTTCTTCAGTCTGACTGAAGAAGTCTTTTGGATGAAAGACGAAATGTTTTCTACACTTTTTTTGTTCTTTGAACCAGTCCAGAGGGCCTGACTTAACTTCTGGGTGGTTTTCTACCTGGAGTATTGAGCATGATTCAGACTATCTGTGTTTGGATTTTCATTCTTCCTTCTTGTGTCTCCTTGCAGCTCTTGGTGGTGCTTGAACATCCTCGCTCCTGGCCAGCCTTCCTGTAGATCTTCCTGGTGTTGTACCTCTTATGAAAGAAAACTAAGTTCAGGTCCAAACAGTCCGGGTCTGCCTGCCTCTCTTATCTCAACCGGCTGAACTGCTGTTCTCAACGTCACCACCTCCGGTGCCACCTACAAACCCCTCAAAAGTAAGAATGTCTCTTCATTGTTCTCCTCTGAGTCCTGCACTAAAACTTGTAAGACTTCAGAAGGTCTTTCAGGAGCATTTCACTGCAAGGACACCTTGTGGTTCAATTAATATTTAAATTGTGGAGGTTAAAGGATTTATCCAGACTAAAAGTCACAGTGAGGTTCTTTACGTGATCCTTTAATGCATCCAGAGGACAGAAGGTCAGTTTGTTCTCTGAGCTGTCCAGAGCCCAGTCTCTTTTCTGTGAGGTAACCACTGTCAGAACTGGGTTTATTGGCCCATTTTGTATAAACCAACGAGGCAAAGGAAAATCATGTTATGAATGTACATGAAGACGTCTGCCGTTAATGAGTTGTCAGGGTTTGTTTACACAATTTGTTGTTCCCATGTGGCGTTTCTCTCGTTTGAAAGCTTCCTGGAAACCTCAGAGCGAAGACACACCTACGGTGTTCCTCTGAGCCACCGTTCAGCTGCGAAACGCCGAATGATAAAAAACAACACTGTTACGAGAGGGCGAGAGGGCGAGAGGGCGCGACGGCTCCGAGGGTGTGATTTCTCTCACTCGGTGAGTCGCACAAAAAACATTTCTCAACAGAAACTGCACTTTCTGCTGAAACGAAACATGAACGCTGAGTGAATGACTGCTCATATTTACTGAAACAGCTAAAACAGAGTTGAATTTGAAAGCAGAACATTAGCTAAAAGCTACACGTAGCAAAAGGCTAATTGAATGTGCTAGAAAATGAAACAAAAAGTGAGCTAAAAGCTAAAATATTAAGTCCCTCGTTTATCACGGGGGTACTGTACCCTGCCCACCCACGATAAGTGAAAGCTAAAAGATAATTGTAGGACAGTAGCTAAAAATTTAAAGGAACAAAAAACTAGGTAAAAATTTAAAAGAACAAAAAACTACCAGTAGCTAAAAAGGAGCAGAACATAAGCTAAACACTTAAAGTAGCATAATGTTCATGATTAAAATGAAAATGTTAAAAGTTAAAATTAGTAGAATCATAACTAAATATTTAAAAAAGCAAAACATAAGATTAAATGTAGCTATACTTTAGCTAAAAGTAAAAAGTTACCTAAAGTCTAAAATAAGGAGAAAAAATTGGTAAAAGCTAAAAGGAGCAAACACTAGTGTAGCAAAACACAAGCTAAAAACTTAAAGTAGCAAAATATTAGTGACTAAAAGGAAAATGTTAGTTAAAAGCTAAAATTTGTAGAAATGTAGCCAAACAATTAAATCAAAAGCAAAATACTAGCTAAAGGTTAAATGTAGTAACACTTTAGCTAAAAGTAGAAAAGTTACTGAAAGACTGGAATAAGTGGGGGGAATGGTCAAAACTAAAAGAATCAAAAAGTTAGCTAAAAGCTAAAACAGAGCAGCTAAAAGGAGCAAAACACTAAAGCCAAAAGAAACACATATGCTAGCTTAAAGTTCCAGAACACTAGCTGTGATGTGTCATTTCTGACAACATGTGTCTGATTAACTCATTAGCTCTCTCTGAACAGCTGATTGGCTGGAAGCAGTTTAAAAAGGGCCAAGCTCCGCCTACTGGACGAGCAGGGAGAGAGGCCTGAGGAGTTGGTCTGAGGTGGTTAGCTTTGTTCTCCAGCCTCGCCTCACCCCGCTCCAGTCACAGATGCCAGTTGTTGCACTTTGTGGGACTGGGAGTTATTGGTTTAAAGTTAATGTGTATTGGTTGTGGAGTTAGTCCTTGGATCATAGGATGAGGAGAGTGGCTGAATCCAACAGTCAACTGCTGCTTCAGGGCCTCTCCCTCTTTTTGTCTGTTTTAACCAGTGCTCCCAGTTTACATTTGTCTTCAGGCGAATGACAATTAAAGCTTTGTCTGAATGATACAACCATCTTAGCTTCACGTGGTCTGCGTCCTGCCATTTACTCGTGGACTTATTGGAACCATAACACTGACCAAATGCTAAAAGTAGCAAAAGAGTGGGTCAACGCTAACCGTAGCGTAAACAGACAGAAGCAGAGCCACGTTTCTCAAGAAGATTTTACAGAATTTTATGACGTAATTAAAGAGATCAGTGTGTTTTTTTTAATAAGGAAAATATTTGTAAATGGAGTTAAATATGTGGACAAGTTTAAACATTACAAAAATATCAAGTCATAACACCCGAACATTTCAACATATCAACAGCTACTAAAGATCACAATGTTTCCAGCGGTAGACTGATGAACGGACAAATAAACGATAACGTCAACGCTGAGTCAGCGTTTCCTCAAAGATATCTTAAGAAAAGGAGTGAATGTTTCTGATTCCTGCCGTGTGAACGGCAGCGACTCAACGAGGCCTTCCAGGTGACGTGAAATGAGACTTTTACATCTGTTTTCAATGTCGGCCGACAGCAGCCACAGAGGACGGCTTAATGAGCAGATGAGAGGAATGAAGCCACGGCTGTAGACGCAGGAGAAATGAGGCATTAAAACGATAGGATGTCTCACGGGCACTGAGACGAAAAGACCGCTCTCCTTCAGCTGTGGGAGCAACTCAAGGACGCTCTGCTTTAATCCTAAAACCACCCTCCGTATCCTCCTCATCTGCTGCCATAGTCCCCGCACGAGTCAACTCAGACAGCCCCGCCATGTTGGAAAAATCAGCCGAAGCTCAGAGGAGTTCCTTCAGCTGGAGCGCTGGCAGAAAACAGGACTGATTCCAACCTGGATGTTGGATCAGAGACGGGTCAGAGCATGAGCTTGACTTCAGTAAGCTGCTCTTCACCTTCATTTACACTCCTGCTACATCAAACGTCTTCTTCCATGCTCAGCTTGGAGATGAAACAGAAGTAATGAAGCATCTGCTGAAGCGTGACGTCTTGTTGTGGTTGAAAAGACGTGACCAGTGGTGGTCAGGAACATCTGGAGTGCTATTAGGTCTTTCATTCTTGTTTGTTTTAATCAGCTGATTTAACATGATGAGATAGATAGATAGATAGATAGATAGATAGATAGATAGATAGATAGATAGATAGATAGATAGATAGATAGATAGATAGATTTGGACACAAAAAAGTTTACCTTTGGTAGAGCTTCTGCCTTTCAGCAAGAAGGTTGTCGGCTCAAATCCTGGTTTGCATGTTCTCTGTGCTGCGTGGGTTTTTTTTCCAGGTACTCCAGTTTCCTCCCACAGACCATCAACATGCATGCTGGACTGATGGTAACTCTAAATGTCTCTAGGTGACAATAGTGTTTGTCTTGTTTGCCTCTATGTGTCCCTGTGATGGACTGGAGACCTGTCCAGTGTGTCCCTGTGATGGACTAGCGACCTGTCCAGTGTGTCCCCTGCCTCTCGCACAGGGACCTTGACCTGGACAGGAAAAAACAAGTAACATGACGGATGGATTGATGAATCTACATGTTGCGTTTTGGATCTAAATAAATAAATAAACTAGATCACATCGCAGGAGAACTGCATGACTTCCAGTTAAAGGCTCAAGTGGGCACTGAAGCAGTTTGTGGGTGGACCTGAACAAACGACTTGAGATCTCCAGAGAACGTCACAAAGACCAGCCCCAGACCAGACATACCGTTTTTAGAACTACAGTTGACTTTGCTCTGGGAGTCCAGGAGACACGAAGAGGCCAACAACACAAAGAGCGAATACGCAAAGCTTGTAGAAGATTGCTGCCGGTAGGGGTGGTGTGCCAAATGTGTGCCCATCAAAGTCCATGTGGGGGAGTACACATCAAAAGAGCGTCTGAAGCTGCAGAGAAGACGTTGAGATGGTTGAGGTCATGAGGGGCCGGCAGTGGGATAATGCTGTTTCAAGTTGCTGTGTTCATCTGCTCACACAGACTCATGTTCGTGCTGCTGTTTGGAGTAATGTTTTCTATGATGTTAGTGCTTAGTGTATTTTTAGTTGTTTTTATTAGTTCATATCTTAGATGTTATTATTGTTTTTCTTTAACATTTTATTGTTGGCTGTAACTGGGACCCTGTGTACATAATTTTGTTCCACCACATGTGCCACATGTGCGAATGACAAATAATGAAACTTTGATTCTGAACAAAACTTACCTCTCCATTTCTACAGGCTAAAGGCTAGCCTGCTAACTGTACCTCCATTGTGTGTGTACTGTACATTCTTCTGTTGTTCTGTTTCATGTTGTTAATAAAGTAAAAAAAAAAAAGAAATACACACAAAATAAATCAGCACTTCCAGTTTGGTCTAATGTAATTCTGTATTTTCTGATGTTCATTTACACCTCAGGGCCACCGTACAATTGAGCTATTTATAATTGTTTTGTTTTTGACCATGTTCATTTTTAAATTAATTGTGAACTCTTTATGGTTAATGTGTTTCTGCTGGTTTCCCTCTGTTGTCATTGGTTGTCAGTTTCTGCTCAGTTTGCCGTCAGTTTTGATTCCCAGCTGTTACTCATCAGCTCATCGTTCCACCATCGTCCCTCCCAGCAGGTGTGGATGTTGGCGATGTTTCACCTGCTCCTGTGTTTAGTTTCCTGCCTTGATGTCTTTTTTTTTTTGTTTGTCCTCTTCATTTGTCTGTAATGTTAGAAAATTGTCTTGTGAACTTTTCTTGTCCACAACAAGCCACAAATGCCACCATGCAACTGCTGCATTCAACTACAGCTGTGCATGAAAGGCGCCACACGTACACACCCCCTGCAGTTCACACAGTTTTAATGTAAAGTAGCATAAAACGTTCAAATCCAGCTTCTTGCCAGAGAAGAAACATTAAGACGTTTCTAAACCCTCAGCAAGCCTGAAGCTCCATCGCTCCTGAAGACAATTTAAAGTGTGAAACTACAGCGTGCAAGTGGAAAATCTTTACGTTTCGGTGGTGCCGGCGCTCACGTTCATGCATAGCGAGCATGTTTGCAGCGTGTCACACCTTGAAGATTGAGCACAGACTGGATAATTGACTTGCCAGTTGCCATGACCTGAATATGACAAAGCGATGTTGGCATGCAGCTCGTCTGAAACCCTAAATTAATGCCGCGCCGCCCGGGCCTCCGAAGGCTCGCCTTACATCGACTTATGCAAATGTAGCCGGAGCTAAAACCCCTCATTTGAACAGCAACTTGAGTGGTAGCATTAGAATAATGTCATGTGGGAGGACTCGGAGCACATCCCACCTGCCTGGAAAAAATGATAAAGGAGGAAGATGGTCAATACATATTTCATCAGCTTCATTACTGCATATTTATAGTCAGTCTGCCACTCAGTAAATTTGCCCGAGTCCATGCCGGGGGACAATGTGTAACCCAACACACACATGTGATCAGCGCAGCAAAACGCTGAGTCATCTAATTTAAACATCCTGCCATTTTCAGTCCTTCCAGCTGTTACTCATGGACGGATGACAGTTAGTCCCGGAAAGATCCAGGACACATTTCACAGTGAGGGACGAGCGACATGACAGGGACTTTGTGGTTTATTGTAATGTGCGTGCACGTCACGCACAGGAACATGTGAAATAGGCACCTTTTCAACAGTAAATCACACGGTGGTGGAAGACGTGTGTAAATTACTGGCTGTTATCTCCAAATTACTCACTATTAACACGAGAACAACGGCGGGAGAAAGGCAGCTTTGTTGGAAATGGTGACAACGCCAAAAATAAATATTACTGCCACCGGTTCAATATTAATCCAGCTGTTATTTAAAAGTCTTTTTGATTTTAAATGAATAAAGTATTATTTAGTTATACTCATGGCAGTCTACTGTATGATGACATTTTCTCTGATATGGCTGAACTTAATGAAGGATTCCATTAAATTTAACTCACGTCTTCTGCAGCAGCGTCAGAAAAACCCACACCTGACTCAGACTGGAATATTTACAGCAGTGCATCATACAACAACATCTAAAAATGATTTTTCATAATAAATTAAACTAGAAGAACTCTGGAGAAATCATGAAGGGTAACAAAATCTTCAACTTAACTTTGTTATTGCTGGAGGCGTTTGTGTTGTTGTTGTTGTTGTTGTTGTTGTTGTTTGTAGTGGTGGTGGTGTTGTTGTTTATAGTTATTGTTGTTTATGATGGTGGTAGTTGTTGGTGGTGGTTGTTGATTAAAGTGGTGGTGGTGTTTATGGTGGTGATGGTGTTAATGTTTTTACTGTTGCTGGTAGTAATGTTATTGTTGTTGATATTGATGGTGTTGTTGTTGTTGATGATACTGCTGTTGTTGTTGTTGTTGTTGGTGGTGGTGGTAGTGGTGGTGTTGTTGGTACTGGTGTTGTTGATATTGCTGGTATTGTTGTTGTTGTTGTTGTTGTTGTTGTTGTTGTTGTTGTTGTTGGTGGTGGTGGTGGTGGTGGTGGTGGTGGTGGTGGTGGTGGTGGTGTTGATACTGGTGTTGTTGTTGATAGTTTATTTGAAGCTTATCCTTTTTGTCACCTTTTTTTTAACACTGTTGTGTTAACTATCGGTTTAAATAAAGTTTTGTTAAAAATCAAAATATTCTTCTTCTTCTTCACTCCAACTACCACCATGACCTCTCACTGTTTTTTTCATTTTAGCTTCTAGGTATAAGTACACTGGTTTAATCTTTTAAATACCGTTATTGCTTTTATTTATTTGTTTGTTTGTTTGTTTTTTTTATTTATTTTTTTGCTTCTGGCTGCAGCTCTTGGCTACAGTTCAGATAAATGTTTCAGCTAAATTTAACTTTTGGCTCATGTTTTGAGCATTTAGCTACTCTTGATAACTTTAGGTTTAGCTACGGTTCTGCTAATTTAGATTTACATTTACTCCTGCTAGTTTTAGCTTTTAAATATCCTTTTGTTTTATAACTTAGCTACTCTTTTGTAAATTTAAGCTTATATCTACCATACTGATGATTTCAGATTTAAGCTATTGTATGCTAAATTCAGATTTTAGATGCAGTTCTGCTGGTTTTAAGTTTTGGGTACTATTTTGTCATTTTCAGGTTTGATTTACCTTTCTGATCGTTTTAGCTTTTTATCTGGTATTTTAGCTTATCTTAGCTATTGTTACGCTGAATTTAGCTTCTAGTTACACATTTGATGGGCTTACCTTTTAGCTAATGTGTTTTTTCCTCTCTCTCTTTCCGTTTTAGCTTTTTGCAGTGGTTATGCTAATTTCAGCTTTTGTTTGGACCTTTTTAACTTTACATGTTCTGTTTTCTTTATTACTTCAACACATGTTAGTCAAAATGCAGACATTTCCGGTTAAAACAAGTTTTGTTTGTTTGAAGAACCTGGGTGGGGAAAAACAGGAGCCGTTGTAGTAATTTCGGCTGAGCGCAGAGCCTTAATTTAAGCCACTTAAGAGTGGTCTCGGTGAGGCAGGCATAATGGGTGAAATTATAGCCTCCAACTCGCTCTGTTTGCACTTCCTGAAAATCAAATTGCTCTCAGAGCAAAGGAACAAACCTGCAGAGCTTAATGGAGGCAATTTCCTGCTCCAGATTTCTTCCTTCTTGGAGTGCACCTTTTAAGTCAGACTGATTATTAATACCAGCCGAAGGTTGTGATCAACACTTTCCGTAAATTATTAATGTATCGTAGAAAAGTAATTGAGATGCTTTGTGAGCTCAAATGTGATGAAATGTGTGAAACAGAGGGCGCACATTCCTGCAGGACATGGAATTTCACTTGTTTTTTATTATTTTACTGAATTAATCTTCCTCATTTAGGGTAAAAAGGTAAAAATGTAAAAATAAAATGAGCTGGCATGACTGCCACCATCAAAGAGGAAGAGCTTCTTAGAAAAACATTAGTCGCTCAGACATTCCATGGTACAGTCATTTCTCCAATACTTGACCGTTAGTGAAAATGTGAGTCACCTCTCGCCTCTTTCACTCCCTGCAGTCGTTCAGCCTCGTTTTCTTCCAACTTTCAGTAAAACTGTTTTCATTTATGGAAAATTTACATAAAGTTCTTGATAACTACCAGACAGAACAAAAGGATCAAACTGTTCCTTTAAGATGCTGCAATGAAAGTTTTGTTTAAAACAATATCAGAAAGTCTCAAAGTATTTATTCCTCCATCATCTGAGGCTTCAGAGGACTTCCTTGTGATGGGATCATGAAAACTGGAAACCTGGACCAGAGCAGAGTCTAATCAGGGCTGCAGCGTCTGCATCATGTTCTAAACAATGAGACCTCTCTGTGTCTCATCAAACTGCTCTTTTTGTTTTTTACATCTTCTTTCTTTACAGATGATTGCAAATGAAGTCGAATTAACCACAATCTTCTTCCAGCCTAATTTTATGAGCTGTTTAAATTCAAGAGGCTCAAATTTGCAACGTGCTGGTTTTATTCACTTTTACAAGAATGTTTAATCAGAAGCACTCTTTCAAATCTGACGCTCCACGCAGGCACTATTTGGGTCTTTGAAGTTACTTTTAGATTTTAGCCAGCCTTTTGCTACTGTTAGCAAAAAGAAGTCTTTTGGATGAAACGTTTCTATTTTTTTTTTTTTTTTTTTTTTTTTTTTTTTTTTTTTTGAATGTCCAGAGGACCAGACTCAACTTTTTAGATTTTTCTACCTGGATTATTGAGCTTGCATCAGGATACTAGCAAGAGTTTTGCTACTTTTAGCTACTTAACTTGTAGCCAGGCTTTTGCTACTTTAGCTAATAGCTCACCTTTTGATACTTTGTTAGCCTATTGTTAATTTTCACTTTTAGCTAGCCTTCTGATACTTTAACCTGGTATTTTGCTTGTTTTAGCTACGTTCTAATATTTTTACCTTTTAATTCAATCCATTCAATTAATTTTATTTATACGTATGAGATTATTTAAAATTTCAAACCATCCTTCCTACTATTGGATCTGGTTTCCTGTCAGATGAGAACATTTTTAAAATGTCACTAGAACCTGATTTATGTTTGGACCATTTTTGCCCTGTTGAGCCTCCAAATTGTGAAAAATAATAGCTTCATCCAAACCATCCACATGTATACTAGATCTGATCCCAACTAGGCTATTTAAAGACATAGTTCCCTTAATCACTAACCAAATCTTGGATCTGCTTACCGGTAATTTGTCTGCTAATAAGCTGATGATATGTGACTTATCTGTGCTGCTGATTATCTGTGCTGCTGATTATCTGTGCTGCTGCATTCATTCATACCCATCTGCTCACCACAGACAGGACTGCTGTTAAAACGCCATATTGTTTTACATTATTAGTGTTTAGTGCATATCTATATATTAAAACCTTATTTACTGTTTCTTTTTACAATTTACATTTTGCTATTTTTGTGTGTAACTGGGACCTTGTGTACATAATTTTGTTCCACCTCATGTACCACATGATGAGGATGACAATAAACGTAACTTGAACCTGAATTTATTCAGCTCTCAGTGTTTTCACAGAACAGTGGATTTTGTTGGTTATCAGTGTTTGTCTACAATAAAAACCGGCCCCTGCAGAGGCTGCTCAGACATATTTTGGGCCCAGAGCGTATTTTGTGGCGACCCCTGATCTAAAAACTGTGAAGGAAACGTTTTTCTCTCTGCGTCCATCCTATTTAGCTCAATCGATCCATTGAGTTTACCCGGATGACACCGGGGCCGTTGAAAATATTCCACCTTTAAAATCTTCCTTCCTCTCCTCCTCAGACGGCGGCTCAGGCTCGCCATGATGAACGATCGCTCGGCCCAATCAATTCTATTTAGATATGCTCGCCTCTGGAGAGGAGGGGAAGGAAGACGGATTGGATTTTTAGACTTATTCAGCTCAGAGGCCCAAGGTTATTGTTGTTTGGGAAGCTGGCCAGCCTGATATTTCACAGCCAGGGTAAAGTTAGTAACTGTGTTAACCTCTGGGAAAAGCCCACAAGCGCCTCACTGCAGCCGAAGGACTGAGCTCGTTTCAGTCAGGTTCATTTAGCATCGCTTCACAATAAAACATAATCTCAGGGCATTTAATGACAGTCAAGTAAATTATAATTTAACTGATTTTAGCTAACGTTTCTCTCATCTGTGTTTTTAGCCACATCAGCCTCTATCACCCTACTTTCGGCTGAGTGATGGTGTTGCCTGTGCTTGCTGTCTTTTAGCAAAATATCTCGTGAACCAACATATTTTAATTAAACTTTTAAGATTTAATCATCACTTCAAGACAGCCACCACAACTAACCAACATCTAACACGAACTTGGTTTCAGCTCCGTCACTTTTAAAGATTTTGAGATCAAATTTGACGTCGTACAGTCGCCGAGAGTCATTTTGGCTTTTGGGACCTCGCATGACATTTTAGAATCAAGTTAGTCTAAACTGGTAAAAATGCATGATAAATATTGTTTTTTATATATATTTCTGTAATTGTTTGCATGTACTCAATTAAAAATGTATGTTCATTATGAATGGGTCCTCTTCTCTTAGCTTTAATTTAAATAAATGTCTTTAAACCTGCCTGAATGTAAAAACATGCAGAGTTGTTGTTTCTTTATGAGTTTAATTACTTTAAAGTTGTTTTTGTGTTTGAACGTTTGCTGCAACATTCGTTCATCCATAAACCTCTGAGATCCTGAAATCTGAGGCTCAGAGCAACAGTTGTCCTCCTGGTCCTCCAGGCAGCTTCAGCAGCAGAGCTGAAAGGAACATGAAAGTGCAACAGCGCCACCACGCGGTCTCAAGCGCCACAGCAGAACTCAACAGAGGACAGACTGGTTTCTTTCTGCACAGAAGCAGATTAATCAGTTGGTTCATTCACAGCTCATTTCAACGTCTCTTCGTTCCTCATTAAAAAGTGATTCGTTCAAAGCAGCTGCCTGATGTTTATCTGCATCTCTTTACCATGTGATAAACTAAATGTGTGAAATGATTTATTTTCCAAACATCTGCTAAAACATTAACAGATGTGTCGTCCCCTTAAAGAGACGATTAATCTTTGTTCATAACCAAGATTCAAACTAAGAGTTTGACTTTAATTATCGTCACAGAAGTCTTCAAGCGTTCCACGAGACATTCAGATTATTTAAAACGAACAAGCACACACAGTCACGTGAATGTTGTTTAAATTATGAAAGAGTCCATCCATCATCTTCATCTTGTTCTGGACTCAGGTCTCGGTGGCAGCAGCTTGAGCAGGGAGGTCCAGAAATCTCTCTCCACAGCCTCTTCCAGCTCTTCTGGGAGGACTCGAAGGTGTTCCTAGACCAACTGGGAGACGTCTCTCCAGTGTGTCCTGGGTCTTCCTTGGTGTCTTCTCCCAGTCCTACATGTCTGAAGCACCTCCCTACAGAGGCACCCTGGGATCATCCTTACCCGATGTCTGAACCACCTCAACTGGCTCCTCTGGATGTGGAGGAGCAGCGATTCTACTCTGAGTCTCTCCTGCAGAACTGAACTTCTCACCCTGTCTCTGAGGGAGAGTCCAGCTACCCTGCAGAGGAAACTCATTTCAACCTCCTGGATCCACGATCTCATTCTTTCAGTCTCTACCAGAGTTCATGACCAGAG
>JARVLU010000324.1:2123254-2133254 GCA_031762415.1 Simpsonichthys santanae
AATGTTGGAGATGAATGTTGGAGATGAATGTTGGAGATGAATGTTGGAGATGAATGTTGGAGATGAATGTTGGAGATACAGAACGTGTTTGAGCTCAAGCTCATTTTATGATTTTATGATTGATGATTTATGATCAGTTAGCTGCGGCAGCCATTTTGAATCAGGTTGACTCCGACAGTTGTAGAAGTAAAATTGATGATTACTTCCTGAGAAATGCATTCTTTCCTCCATATTTTACTAACACAGACCAACATGTGCACACACGCAATTACGTTGTGTAATAATGTAATGAATATGTGAAGGGAGAAAATGTGCCTGTTGTTCCACAGTCAAAGTTTTTGGCGTCCTCCGGTCCTCTCTGATCTCAGTTCTGTCCTGGTGCAGGATTTCAAAATAAATTATTCAGAATCTATGATTTCTTGATTTCTGGCAGTTTTTGGACACATTTCTTTGCAGAAACGTTTTTATGATAAGTTCGTTTTCACGCGTCGCTCTCATAGACTATTCTTGTTCCTGAACCAGAGCCGGAGTTTTCCTCCTCCCTGCCGGTCCTCTCGGCGTGCAGCTTGACGACGTGATGGTCGTCTCCATCGTCTCGTTGTCCTTCACTCAACAGCATCACGCTGGACACCTCCTCCTCCTCGTTTTCAACCCGGCCGCCCCCGGACGTCACCGCCGGGTCAGACTCCGGGTTCGCGGTGTCCTCTGTGAACATCCTGCAGTTCAGGATGAGCGGCGGCAAAGGGACGCTGCGCGCCAGCTCCTCGATGTGCCGGGCGAGCTCCAGGGTCTTGAACTGCGTGACCCGAGCGAACTCCACCGTCTTCGCTGAGGTGACGATGGGGATGTGCTTGGCGACTTCAATCGCCCGCTGCAGCTTCTCGGCGCCCTCAGTGAGGAAGAACTCATTGATGGCCTTCTCCATCTCCTTCAGGTGGCTGTTGACCATGCACAGGCGCGCCACATTCAGGATGATGGTGATGGTGAAGGCCACCAGGCACACGACCACAAAGTACACTCCCAGGCCGCTGTCAGTGTACGCCACGCGCACAGTCACCGTGTAGTTTGTTGTGAGGCCGGCGCTGCTGGAAGTCACGCAGGTGTAGCGTCCACGGTCCTGGAAGGAGACTGCGGTGATGTTCAGGGCACCGTTCTCATGGATCTGCCACTTCCCTCCTGAAAACAACAAAACAAAAAACTTACAAATAATTTACATTCATTTACTTTAAGTTTTTTGTATAAACTGAAATCATGTTTTTTCTATTTTTTCCTGTGAGCAGCCTGTAACAAGTTTGTTTTTATCACAGCTGGACTACACAGACACAATGTACAGATGTGCCTCCTCCACTACCAGCTGGCTCTTTACCTGCTGAGGTTCACACTTTAGGACTCACCATTGTACTGTAGATACCAGTACTGTTGCTGGACTTCACTCAATATTGGAAAGATGAAGCATTGGTATATTTTCATATACAAAGCCATTTTTTGGAAAACAACCATCATACATCTACTCCAGGTTCATCTCACTCCAGAACACAGTCTCAGGGCCAGTAGCTGGCTGTGGTTTACGTTGCCCTCTGTGCGCACAAAGTCAGGAACAATGAGTTTGTCCTATTTCAGCCGTAGTCTTGGAATGATCTGCAGCTCAAGTTGAGGTTGGAGTCTTTTGTTCCTTTATCTAGTTTTAAACAAACTGTCAGAGGTTTATATGTGTCAAACTCAAGGCCCAGGGGCCAAACGTGGCCCTCGTTGACATCTTGTCTGGCCCCCAAAATGATATGTGAAACGTAAAATACTTCTGTCTCTTGAATATTTTCAGTAATCTTTGATAAATATGTTGAAAGCATAACAGAGAACGTCAAACGAGACCAATCAAACTCTCGTTGAAGAACCTGTGACCAAGAAAAGATGTTGGGTATCTGATCTGAGTTAATGCAGTTTCTGAAATTGGCCTTTAGTTTGAGAAAGGTTTTAATTTTGGCCCCTTTTGTGAGTTTGACACTGTTTTAGTCACATCTTGCACCTGTAATGTTTAAGTGTCTTAAATTGTAATACATGTTTTTTTAAACTTGCATTGTATTTTATGTCTTATTACTAAATGTTTTGTTGTAAATAATTTTAATATTACTCTTGATGTAATTATAATGGCTTGTTTGCACCGTGCACATTGCCCAGGACATCCTTGTAAAATAGTTTAATAATCTCAATGGATTTCTTTCCTGGTAAAATAAAAGTTTAAATAAAATAAACAATGTCTGGCCCCTGATCAGCTTTGAGCCCATCTTAGCAGCTGCCTGATTTATTTCACTGAAGTTCTTTTAAGAAATGAAGGTGGGCAGATTTGATCCAGTGATTTAATAAAAATATGTAACCTCGTGGTTTTTAGACCTAAACATTTAGGCGTGGAGCCTCTGGTGGAGGGGAGAGACGGTTTGAGACCAGCTCTTCATGCTCATGACAACTTTGTGACTATTTTAATAAGAAAATATGTCCAAAAACTTTTGAACATGTTTAAAACTCAAGCTGCAAAACTGAAAATCACTGAGACTCGAGCAAGGAAACGCAGAACCACCTCAAAGGTTTTGAGACATTTTGGAGACTTCTCATGACCAACTAGTCGCAGCCCCGTGAGATTCTGGTTTCAGAGATCGGGTGAGGAGCTCAGAGCCGCTGCTCCTCCTCAGCAAAAGGAGTCAGCTGAGGTGGTTCAGGCATCTCATTAGGAGGTTTCCTGGGTGCCTCCCTCTGGAGGTTTTCCAGGTACTGGGAGGAGACTTCAGGCAGACCCAGAACTCAGTGGAGGGGTTATATGTGTCCTCTCTGATATGAGAACACCTCAAGAACCTAGAGGAGGAACTGGAGAACGTTATGGAGAGAGGTCTAGGTGTTCCCTCTGGACCTGCTCCATCTGCAACCCGATCACCAATAAGAGGTAGAGTAA
This sequence comes from Simpsonichthys santanae, assembly GCA_031762415.1. Lineage (NCBI taxonomy): Eukaryota > Metazoa > Chordata > Actinopteri > Cyprinodontiformes > Rivulidae > Simpsonichthys > Simpsonichthys santanae. The sequence goes on from JARVLU010000324.1 coordinate 2,126,196, forward strand.
TAAGAGACACACTCCAGGACATGAGCTCCTCGCCCTACCTGCTCCATCTGTCTCCAGAGGTCCTTTGGAGTTAAACCACCGGACCTCATCGAGCTCTCGGGTCACGTTACATTCAATCAGCATGTTGGACCCCTCCTTCACCACGATGGACCTGGAGCTGGAGGGGAAGACTTCCAGCTGCAGGACGGCCACGGCGTGTGACTCGTTCTGAGCTCCACCTGCTGAGCAGCAGGCCAACAGCAGCATGACGAGGACCGTCTGAGTCTCAGGAGACGACATCGTCTCGCGTCACATTTAGACCGGACCAACCTGCACAACAGGAAGAGACAGATGCTTTGACTTCTGACCTGCTTTTCATTCTGTCTGTATCTGATTTATCTTCAGGACTTTTTGTACATCTATCCTGACAAACACATCTTTAGTGTTTTGTTTGTAATTACAGGCTTTCATTTTATTTGCTCTTTTTTTTAGCAAACTTAATTCTTCATGATGCATCACTCATCAAAGTAATGACTTCGAAAGAAAAACTAAAACATGAGTCCATTACGTTTAGAAACAAAGAGGAAACTTGAACTAAAAACAAAATGACCCAGAACCTTCGATAGAAAAGTTAAAGTTGTCTCACAAATGTGCTGAGTGAACACTGATTCAGGTAAAGTCCTAAAATAATTTATTTCCTCACCTTCTGCTGACAGAACAATCCTTAACATTAATCTTCTGCGGACGGAACATCCAATTTGTGTGAGTCTAAGTTTCTATGAATGTTTTCATATTTCGTTAAAGCCAGAAACACGCTCGGTTCTGTTTTCTTCCTACCTGGTTCAGGTGAGACCGAGTGGGCGGAGCTTACTTTTACCGACTAAACACAAAAACTTTAAATATAAAACAAAATGTACGTTTCAACTGTATAGTGTTGTGTTTTATTATCTTTTTATCCACGACATCCACGACAATAGGAATATTTAAGTGTTATTTCATATTTTCGCAAGTTTTAGATGTCTTTTAATAAGCCATTATTTGTGTCGATAATTAAAAATAATCTTAACTGGATTAAAATGACAAATAATAAAATATAAATTAAATATATTACAACAAAAATGTTTTTAATCAATTATACGTTTCAAACCGAAGACTCGTCTTCGCTACGTTTTTGAGTTAAATAGTTTATTTTGAAACTTTTTGGCGTTTATTTTCCGCTTCCTGTTTGATCAAGCTGCTGTAAGGAAGTGAGTACCCAGACCGATTATTTCAAAATAAATGCCAAGCGGCAAAGATGTGTTTTAGTTTATCTGTTTGAATTAAATTAGACCATTTTTAGAAAGAAAAAAATGGTTATATAAACATGAATAAATATGTAAATTTTAATATACAGGTGTCTTAATAAAGTTTGAAGTGTTATTTGAAAATTAACCGTTTAAGACTTGTTTTATTCTGAAGGTCCCAAAACGGAACTGGAGCTAACCAGGATCACAGTAGCTAACTTTTAGCCGTAACCTTTGACAACAAAATGTGACGTGGCTAGCTACTGGTCTTGTGAGGCAGAAAAAGTAAACAAGAAAACCTGCTGCATTTTTGAGAAGTTAGATGTTTTAACGCTTAGCTACCGAAGTATAAAACTGTAATACAGAAGTGTTGTTGTATTTGTTTTTTGTTTCGGGAAAGAAACAACAAGAAGGCTAATACCTGCTAACACTTAAGGTAAGTTTAAAGGGTTAGGGTAGCCTTGAGTTTATTTCATGTCTGTTTTAGTTAAATTTGATTAACTTAACATTCATCTTCAGCTCAGGTAATCCTTTAATCTCTTTTAAGCAGATTCTAATAGAAACTATACGTAAAGAGGCTACAGGTTGGAGGTTTCCTGTGTTTTAACACAATCTGTGCTCGTGCTACTCGTGTGTTGTGTGTGTTTGGGACTTTGAACTTCCATGCACACATACTGCTTTTCGTGGAATAATGCATCTTAGTACCCTTTTAAAATGTAAATTTAAAACTTCGTAAGCCGTATTGTGGATTTAAGGAGATCAAACAGCTGAGAAGTGAAGAGCTGCTCCTTCCATGTTGTTGACAAACAGAAATGTTCACTGCTGATCCATTAGTTTATCTAAATGATTTATTATAGATCCACCTGTGGCGTCAGAATCTTCAAACTAAATCAGTTTAAACTTCTCAGGACAGTTTACTGGACATTATCTGGCTAACACCGTCTCGTTCTGCAGGTATGCTCTGAGACATCGGTAAGATGTCAGACGGCGAAGCTTCTCGAGCAGCAGCTGAGGGAACAGAGGAAGCTCCTGAGATGCAGGACGCTTCTCCCGCTGGAACACCAGACAGCTCCTCCCCATCCACACCTGACATCTCCACCGACGTAGCCCCGACCAGGAAAGCCAGGAGGAAAACAGCAGCCAAACCCAAAACTGGAGTCGAGGAGGAGCCGAAGGCAGAGGAGCAGCCAGCAAAGGTAGCAGCAAGGAGGGCAGGTGGAGAACGTCCTCTCTGTGGAGGAAACTGTTGGAGCTGAGAAAAAGATGTTTCACTGTCAAGAATAATCTGACTTCTTCCAGATGTTTTTATATTGTGGAGTAATTAGAGTCTTGCTCCATCTTTGTGTTCCTTTTTTGTTCTTGGACAGACGCCCAGTGAGTCCACTGTGTCTCAGGGGGGTTGGGGATACTGGGGCAGCTGGGGCAAATCCATTCTGACCACAGCAACGGCCACAGTGGCCACCGTGGGTGAGTTTAATCCCTCAGAGCACTGCGTCGTCTCAGGTTTGATCAGTGTGGTTCCTCATTTTAAATGAGTTTTTGCTCTTCACCAAACATCTGTCCAGGCCAGGGGCTCACTCAGGTGATCGAGAAGGCAGAGACATCTTTGGGAATCCCGAGTCCGACCGAACTGTCAGCCCAGGTTCCAGAAGAACAGAAGCATGAGGGTGAGATGAGCTGTGCAGTTTAAACAAAATGAAAAAGAACTCCACATTTCTCTTCATTTGATGTAAAACGTGTTCATCTCGTCTCCTGCAGGTGAGTCCAGCGGCGAGGCGGAGCGAGCTGCGAGCGATGGATCGTCAGCAGTGGGGGGTGCAATGGGAATGTTATCGTCTCTCACCAACGTGGTCCACACAACCGTAAGGAGAAGTTTCACCGTGTTCACAGCCCGAGCAGCAGCGACACAGTTAACCCAACTTCTTTTCAGGGGAAGACGGTGATTAGTGGAGGTCTGGATGCTCTGGAGTTCATCGGGAAGAAGACCATGGATGTGATAGCAGAAGGTGATCCTGGCTTTAAGAAGACCAAAGGACTGATGAACAGGAACGCCACTCTGTCGCAGGTAGGACAACAAGTTTACGAGGATCTGATTGAGACCAGAGTGTGCTGTTTCTTGAATACACAACATTTTGTGCGTTTGTCAGGTGTTGCGGGAGGCGAAGGAGCGAGAGGAGCTGCAGACGACAGAAGAAGACTACTCAGACTCTGAGAAGAAGGTGGTGGCACACTATGGGATGTTGTTCGATGAGTATCAGGGTCTGTCACACCTTGAAGCTCTGGAGATTCTGTCCCGGGAGAGCGAATTAAAGGTACCGCTTCATGTTTTATCTGATATGTCTATTAATGCTTCAGTTCAAACTCAGAGACACGATTCAGGTAGGTTGAAGTTAAAAAGAACGGGGACAAGTATATTTGTAGCTGAACAATGATGTTCTTGTTTTTCCAGTTTGTTATTCTCTGAGGTCATTGGTTTGTCTCTCTGAGCATCAGAGATGTTTTGAGCCCAAACAACGTGTGTCTGCAACTTTTAGTCAGTTCTCCCTGTTGACACATCTGTGCAACATTTAACCTGTCTAACTAAAGGTTGAATGAAATTTAAATAAGTGTTTTATCTACTTTACCAGCTTTTGAAAACTTCAGAACATGATGAAAATGTTTCCACCTGAGCAGATGTGTCGGCCTCAGGAGACTGAGTTTGGCTCCAGAGAAACGTGACCCACTTCTGGTTATCCATGTCGTCCTGCATGTCTGACAATTGACACCGACATGTGGTACCAGCAGAGGCATGCCAACATGTCAGACTGTATCGATGCTAGCATGATGGGATCAATTCTGGAGTTTGTTTCTACTTTCTGTTCGTTGTGCCGGTTCCAGAAGTGGAATTCTGCACTGGAGTAGGTAAAAACAGGCGAGATCAAATACAAACACTGGATGGATCAAACATGTCAGATAATTAAATCTGGTCTGACTGAACAACAACCTCATATTAACTCATGCTAACATGTAGCGGCCATGTTTCCTTCTGTTAACATGGCGTGCTGCATGCAACGCCACGTCCTCGTCTGTGGGTCGATTCTGAACCATGAACCGTTCCCTCGACTCAGATGGAGGTCAGGGGCTTCACCTGCAGTAATGACAGTGTTGCTCCAGTCTATTGTACTGAAAAAGAATCAGAGCTTTACTGGTCTGTTCATGTTCCACACTCACCTTTGATACATGATATCCAAGATCCAAGTAGCTTAAGAATAATATCTACTCCTTAGTTGTAGTAGATCCAGATGAGCTTCCTGTGTCACACAGGACACTTCCTGTTTTGGATTTCCGCTCGGACGTGGAACTGCTCCACTGCAGAGAAAAGAACGTCATGTTTTCCTCTCAGCTCAGTTCTGGGAGTTCCTGCAGTTTGTTTTCAACACGTCATCTCGGCAGCACCTTTGTTTTTGTGTGGTGTCTCGACGGCTTTCACATGATTTGCCAGAACTTTGAAGTGGGCGGAGTCAACATGGAAATGTTGACATCAAGAATGAAATGGACAAATCAAACTGTCCTGGTTTGTTTCACCTCCAACAGACAGACAGTTTTCTTGCTTCTTGTCGAGCACGTAACGAGCTATAGAGATGAGGTGAGGAGCTTGGAGGAGAGCTGCTGCTCTGAGGGTTTCAGGCATCAGATCAAGATGCCCCCTGGATGCCTCTGGGCTCTTCTGACTGTGAGGAGGCTCCTGGGGCAGGCCCAGAACTCGCTGGAGGGATTCTGTTTCCTCTCTGGCCTGGGAACGCAGACCCCCAGGCGTTCCTGGGGGGATAAATTTTTAACAGTTGTGTTTGGTGAAGTGCTGAAATGTTCATGTCTTTATTTCATCAGTCTGTGTTCAGACAGGAAGCCCATCTCCTCATTAGAGCAGCAGCTTTAGTCTTCAGAAACTGATTTATTTCCTCTTCACTCTCTATCTAAGCTGCTTTGATGGATGCACAGGTCCTCGAGTCATGCAGGACACTGATGTGAAGTTTACAGCTTGTTTCCTCTGCAGGGTCTCCTCCAGAGCCTTCTGAAGGGAGCAGAACATCTGGATGCAGATGTTTGTGTTTTACTCAGGTTTGTGTGTTGATGGTGTGTGCAGGTGAAGTCCGTGTTGACGACTCTGTCAGGAGACGAGCTGGTCCAGCTCAGAGCCGAGCTGGACCGGATCAAAGACTCGTTCTCCATGATGGAGTTTGACGAGGAGGACGTTGACGAGAACAAAGGTAAGACGTCCACATTGGACTCCGTCTCCTGAAACGTCTCCGGGATTTAACGGCCGTGTTTTCTGACCTAAGATGAAGACGGGGCAGAGTTTGAGCAGGAGTTGATGGAAGCTCTGGAGGGTCTGAGTGTCTCTGCCACAGCCGACAAACTCAGCAAGGTGCCAGTCCAATAAAGCATCCATCCTCCCTTCCCTCCCTGTTTCCTTCCTTCCTTCCTTCCCTCCTTTTTTCAAACTTCCTTCCTTCCTTCCAAACATCTTTCTTTCTTCCTTTCTTCCTTCCTTCCTTCCTTCCTTCCAAACATCTTTCTTCCTTTCTTCCTTCCTTCTTTCCTTCCAAACATCCTTCCTTCTTTTCTTCCTTCTTTCCTTCCAAACATCCTTCCTTCTTTTCTTCCTTCCTTCCTTCCAAACATCCTTCCGAACAATTGAACAAAATTCAAACGAGAGTTGAAAACATCAGGGAAGTGGACATGAGTTTTCTGAGACTGCGGCTCTCTTTGTGTTCATAAAGTTTTTCTGTCCTCCATCAGGCCTGCAAGAAGACTTGCGTCTCCATCAGGGACATGAATAAACCTCAGAGTGATGAAGACTGCGATGAAGAGCTGAGGAGAACACACTCTGTGGAGGTGAGTTGCCTTTAATGTCACTAAGGACTCTGGTCCTGTTTGTATCAAAACACTCCCATTATAATGAGATTCATGTGAACTGGGACTTTGTTACACTGTGCAAAAGTCTTAAACCACTTTTAATTCCTGTCAAGCTTTTTTTTTTCTTTCTTTCTTTTTTAACTTTTTGCAGCAGATAAACCAGATCTGTAAGACTTCTTAAAAAAAAAAAAAATAAATAAATAAATGAATAAATAAATTCAGCAAAGACCAAGAGTCTTCAGCTGATCAATTTACAGCTGACAGATCTTTGGGACTCACCCTGTTGGAACCAAAGTCCTGTTTTTTTGTCTTTTTTTTTTTATTTTTTTATTTTTTAGATTAAACTCAAACAGAACAGTTTGTGTCTGGGCTCGTACGTCAGAGTTCTTCATCTTCTGCCATCTGTGGTCGGGTCACTGAAGGTCCAGGAGGGAAACCTAGACCAGAGAGGTTTTACAGTTGAATCTCTCCAGAGAGTCGTGGGTCTGCCCCGGGGTCTCCTCCCGGTGGTGGGGGTGGCTATAAAACCTTCAGAGGGGGCCTCCTAATCAGATGAACCTCCTCAGCTGACTTCTTTCTATGCAGAGGAACAGAAAACTGAACAACTCCACCCAAGCCAAAGAGTCCTCAACACTTTCCTCGGGTAGAGGCCGTAGTCCTTCAGAAAACCTGGAGAACTGTTGCTCAGGAGCTCTTCAGAGGAGAACAAGAAAGTCCAGCTGCTTGGAAAGAAATTATTTCAAATATTGAGAATGACTGAAGACATTTTCAAAGTATCGTAGCTTCAAGTTGTCCCAGCTGGACGTTGAGTCTGTTAGAAAGCGCCGCTTCACACAGGAAGCTCTGGACACAGTGAAGGAAATGTGAAAAACTGCTTTTTACTGAGGAACAATGTATCGAG
>JARVLU010000324.1:2142592-2162601 GCA_031762415.1 Simpsonichthys santanae
GAACAGCTGATCAGCTGCAGCAGGAAGTTTATCCTGCAGTGTGGGCTGCACAACGGTGCAGCAGGTGCTAAATAATTGAAAATAATTTACTTTAAATAAAAATTCCATACTGATCATTCATCTCATCCATCAATCAACCAATTATGTGTCATTTCCACCTATTAATTTGAAAAACCACGATAGAGCAAGTCCACGATAAAAAAAAACGTGAAGTAGTGAGGGTCTACTGTACAGTCTAATCTCAGATAATTTGTGTAGACTATTTCTCCTCCGTGGTTCTTCATCTCTTCTTGAGCCGTTTGATGACGCCATGATTTCCTCTCGATGAAGGACACAGAGTTCCCCGGCGTGGTGGTGCGGCCGATTGGTGAGTTTCGCAGCACGGTGGACTACCAGTACCAGCTGCTGCGGTGCAACGTGGACCTCCTAAAGATCATCCAGCTGGGCCTCACCTTCATGAACGAGGATGGAGATTATCCTCCGGGCACGACAACGTGGCAGTTCAACTTCAAGTTCAACCTCACGTAGGTGGAGCTCAGAGCTTCCAGTCGGTTCTTCTGTAATGAAGCGGCAGCCTGACGTCGGTGTTGTTCATCATTTCTCCTCAGAGAAGACATGTACTCGCAGGACTCCATAGACCTGCTGCAGAACTCCGGCCTGCAGTTTAAGAAACACGAAGAGGAAGGAATCGACACGCTTTACTTCGCCGAGCTCCTCATGACCTCCGGCCTGGTGCTGTGTGAAAACGTCAAGTGGCTCTCCTTCCACAGGTCAGAGTTGGAAAATGACACTTATCACTTTCTCAGGTGACAGATTTATGTTTCTCATCTGTAATAAACATCAGGATTAATAAAGTCTGGGCTGCAGGTGATGAGCTCAGAACTCTCAGAAACAAATTCTCTCTAGTCTAAATTTGTTCTTGTTCTGTGTCGGGTGAATATTTAATGTTTTTTTTTAAATCCGTCAGTGGCTACGACTTCGGCTACCTGGTGAAGCTCCTGACGGACGCTCGACTTCCTGAAGAGGAGCACGACTTCTTCCAGATCCTCAACCTGTTTTTTCCTGCCATCTACGACGTCAAGTACCTGATGAAGAGCTGTAAAAGCTTAAAGGTGTGTGGTTACGGGTCGCACGTGGTTCTGGAGTTGAGTCCTCGAGGTATTTACTGGTTCTGCGTGTGCGCATGTGTGTGCAGGGGGGGCTGCAGGAAGTTGCAGACCAGCTGGAGCTGAAGCGGATCGGGCGCCAGCATCAAGCCGGGTCGGACTCGCTGCTCACAGGGATGGCTTTCTTCAGGATGAAAGAGGTGCACCCCCCCCCCCCCCGATCTAACACCCCCACCTCTTCAACATGTTTGTTTTATTTCTTTGTCTGATCTGAGCAGAAAAAAGTAAAAACCTGTTCATTTATTAAAACAGTTTAGTGACGAGACAGGAAGCTGCAGATTGAAGCCACAAACGCCCCCTACATGCTGGTTCCAGTAGTTATTAAGCTCCTCCCCTCCATGGAAACAAATGACCATTTTCCTGATTACAAAATAAAAATACACTTCCGATCATTTTTTAAGTGTTGTTTTTTTGCTGATTCGTGTAGCTCGTACTCTGCTGCTCAGTTTTAAAACAGCCCCCTGCTGTTTATGTCACCACAGTTTCTTCCCCCAGAGCCTCCACTCTGTCCCTGCAGCCGCCGTTTGTCCACAGATCTATCATGAAGAGAGCGCCACACTTTTAGGCAGGCTACTCCTCCGTGCACGATGTGTGCACGATCTCCATCCAGGAGATTTTGTCCATTTGACTAGTGGTTTAAGAGTCGTACAGTTGAATGTCCAAGCATATTTATGCATTGACAAACACGCCCACTTTCGACCAATCATACAACACTTGGCGCACACGCCTGTGAGAAAAGGTTTGGGACGGGGACGGGGCTTGTTTCGAAGGGGCGGAGCTACTCTGACAACAAAATGATGCGATTTTCATCACGCAACTACGTCATCAAGAGCCGACTTCGCTGCTTCGTACGGAGTCTTCAGTCGTCTGCTGAGACTGTAGACGTCCAACAACTCACGAGTCCTTTGAAAGAACGGCTCAGCCGCTCGGTGTGGTAGTAGCTGAGAGTCATCCCAACACAAACTCTGAGAACTGATCTCAGCAGGAAGTGACTTCCTGTCAGTGCAGGTCCAGACACACAGGACAGTTTGTCCAGGGGGGACACACACACAGGACAGTTTGTCCAGGGGGGACACACACACAGGACAGTTTGTCCAGGGGGGACACACAGAGGCTCTGCGCTCAGCGGTTGTCGATTCTGATGTGGGGCGTTTTCACTTTTCCTCCATTTAACATCGTCCCAAACCCGTGGCCTTTTGTTTCCTCGATGCGCAGAACGCAGCGTTGAACAGAAACCACCGAGGCGTCTCAAAGCATCAGATCAGACTTTTGTTCTAGTTGTTACGAGTCATGGATGAGACCACAGTGAGCTTCTGTTACGAGACATTTAGTTGGTGTCGTCTGACGAACGGCTCGTTTCTGCTGCTAAAACCTTGTGTTTGTGTTTGTTTGTGTTTAGCTGTTTTTTGAAGACAACATCGACGATGCGAAATACTGCGGCAGACTCTACGGCCTGGGCTCGGGCTCCAGCCAACCCCAGAACGGCATCTCCAGTTCTGGACCAGAGGAGACCAACAACAAGCACTGACTGAGCATTGGACTCCCCCCGCACGGACTCGTTTTTAAACCCTCAACAGGTTTTTGCTCTCGGGTTCCTGGAACCATCTGAGCCTGTCAGCACTGATGGACTTGAGAGCGGAGCCCTCAGCGGCTCGACCCGTTTCTTTTTTAACCCCATTTTTAAGACCAGACAGTCGGACCAGCTTTGTTTTTGTTGTTTTTTAAGCATCTTTGCTTTTCCAGCATCAGTTCCAGGATGGAGGCAGCTGCTGCGTCAAACTGTGATTTTAGACTCTTCAGCTCAGAATCTCCTCGTCGTCGTTTATTTTGTTTATTTTTGCAGATATTTAATTTGTCACGTTCACGCTGGAAGGGCCTGTACGTTCAAATGTAAAATTCTGATAAAAATAAAACCGTTTTCGCTCGTTCCAAACCACGAGGACTGCAGCGTGTAGAAACGTGTTTTCATCGAGCGAACCTTCGCCTGACTGATTTTACATCCTGCGCTGTTTTCAACAGTCGGACATTAAACTGTTATTCTGTGTATTTTGCTTCTCTTGTTCATTTATCCACAAACTGCTGAAAAGAAACTTTAAAACCTTCGTTTAAGGTTCAACGAGACATTCACACAGACTAATTAGTGGAGACGTTAAGTTGCTCCAATAAAATAACGTTTTCTGTCGGGTCTTTGAGGTTCTGATGTTCTGACCCAACCCGTCAGCTCGTTTCAACTTCATTCTGGTTCAGTTTGTTATCAAAGGTGTTTATTCAAGTCACAGCTGTACAGGTGAGGCGTTTGAGTCTGCAGGAAAAACAACAATCACGTGAAGAACGGCTGCGAGGCCTTCAGGATCCGAGGACCGGTTCCGTACTTCCGCAGCAGATCTTTGGCCGTCTCCTGGAGGACGTCGGAGACGGGAGAGGACTTCCTAAGATGCAGGAGAACGAGGCAACATTCCACCACATCTGGGTGAGGAAACATCTGGAAGACAAAGAGGTGTGGTCAGTTTGAACCGCGAGCTCTGGAGCGGTTCTGACCCGACTGAGGCAGAACCAAACTACAACATGAGCTAGTTGTTTAGTCACCAGCAGCCAGCTTTAAAGGAACAGTTCAACTATTTTGCAGTGGGTGTTCACTGCGTTTGGACCAGAGGGTGACGAGTGAATTTTCACTCCCGTCCTGTCCCACTCCCACAGAAAAAAAAATTGTCCCATCCCACTCCCAGTAAATGACTCCCACCTGGACCGCTCAATATACAGGATTTGATTTGGTCTAGCCGGTCCTTTTTATTTTACTTTGTGTTCAACAGATGTGTCAACAGGAACAGTTCATCTGGAGGATTTATCGCCTTAATCCAAACAAACCCTTCACTGAAGGGAGACCCTGTGTATAACTTCATTCCACCTCCTGTACCACGTGATGTGAACACAAATATAATACACGGCCTGTGGTCCCTGTAGTTTTTCTAGCTCTTTTGGAGGTCAGTTACAGTAAAAACAACAAAAAATAAAACAACAGTACATGGGTCACACCATGTCTGCCTTAGTTGGATGAACCCAAACAGAACATATAAAGTTGCATTTTACTAATTTATTGAGCAATAGTTTCCTTTGAACAGTGACTTTACTTTTGTGTTAAATTGCTTAAACAAAATGCACCAAGAAACTGTCCAACATGCACGAACCTTCACATGCTGCACCTGAGTTTTGGAAAAAGTGCCTCTGGAAACGACTCGACTCTACTTGACTAAGACTAACATGTTTTATAAGCAGCGTGCAAACACCGTCACTCATGAAGTTCAGGATTTTTTTAGACTTTCCTGATGTTGTGTGAGCTTCATAGATACATCACTACGTTGCAAAACTATTTTTACCACCTTGGTCTTTGCTCCTTCCATTGTTGTACTTTGAATTTCAACAGAAAGCAGCAGCTGGAAGCACTGTTGACTTCTGGGCCGTGTAGTTCTTTTTACTTGCCTTACAGTGCAGGCTTATTGAGAAAAAAACTACAAAATAGCGGCACCTGTCTGAAGTTTTTTGTTTTTGCTTTTTGTCCTGTTGGTTGGTTCCCGCTCTCATTAACTTTTTACCCTCTACTGTCCCAATCACATGAGTAACATCAAAGTTGACTCCCATCCCGCGAGAATCACATGACCCGTGGGATTCCCGAAAAAATGTCAGCCTCCAATTTGGACTAGCCTTTAGTTCATCAAACTGAGGTTTAAGAAGCCATCTACAACAAGTGGGATGCTCACTCTTCAAAATGTTGAGCGGTTTCCTGCAGGAGTTTTTACCTTGAAGGTGCTCTGCTCCGCCAGCTCCTGCTGGAGTTTGGACATCTTGGAGGACAAAGACAGAAAAGTCTCCTGGTTCTCAGAACTGAAAATCATTTAGATTTGTTAGAATAAACCAAACACTAACATCAGATTTATTAATAAATCAAACGCTAACATCAGATTTATTAATAAATCAAACGCTAACATCAGATTAAAATAAACCAAACACTAACATCAGATTTATTAATAAATCAAACGCTAACATCAGATTAAAATAAACCAAATGCTAACATCAGATTTATTAATACTGTATATCAAAATGCTAACATCAGATTTATTAATAAAGCAAACACTAACAACAGATTTATTAAAATAAACCAAATGCTAACATCAGATTTATTAATAAATCAAACACTAACATCAGACTTATTAATAAACCAAACACTAACAACAGATTTATTAAAATAAACCAAATGCTAACATCATATTTATTAATAAACCGAACACCAACATCTGATTTAGTAATAAACCAAACACTAACATCAGATTAAAATAAACCAAATGCTAACATCAGATTTATTAATAAACTGAACACTAACATCAGATTTATTAATAAACTGAACACTAACATCAGATTTATTCATATATCAAACTTTAACATCAGATTTATTAATAAACCAAATGCTAACATCAGATTCATTCATAAATCAAACTAACATCAGATTTATTAATAAACCAAACACTAACATCTGATTTATTAATAAACTGAACACTAACATCAGATTTATTCATATATCAAACTTTAACATCAGATTTAAACCAAAAGCTAACATCAGATTCATTCATAAATCAAACATCAGATTTATTAATAAACCAAACATCAGATTTATTAATAAATCAAGCACTAACATCATATTTATTAATAAAACAAACGCTAACATCAGATTTATTAATAAATCTAACACTAACATCATATTTATTAATAAAACAAACACTAACATCAGATTTATTAATAAATAAAACACTAACATCATACATATTAATAAAACAAACGCTAACATCAGATTTATTAATAAATCAAACACTAACATCATATTTATTAATAAAACAAACACTAACATCAGATTTATTAATAAAACAAACGCTAACATCAGATTTATTAATAAATCAAACACTAACATCATATTTATTAATAAAACAAATGCTAACATCAGATTTATTAATAAACCAAACGCTAACATCAGGTAAAGTTGAATAAGTTTTATTTTTAAACACTGAGTATTTGGTAAAAATGGCTCCTCACCTTTTCTCAGTTTCCTGATCATCTGTTGATGTTGGTGATGGACCGTTGTCCTGTTTGTCCCCGGAGTCCAGCTGTTCCCGCTGGGCCCAACTGTGCTGCTGAACCATGGTGGTCAGCCGCTCCTGGATCTCTCTGACTGATCTCTGAACCGCCTGATGGGCGGCGAGCGGCTCAGAGATCAGGATGGATGCATCAAAGTCGCTGCAAACGGCGGCGGACTCTAACTGCCCTCGGCTTCGCTCGTCGTCCATCGGTTCGTCTCCTGCTGCAAGGGCTTGTCCATTCTGGACATCGCGTCCTCCCGTGGTGCTGCTCCACCAGCATTCGTACAGACGGTGGTAACAGACAAACGCCTGCAGGCTGGCAGCGGCAGCTGTAGCTTCGGCTGCAGCGTCGGCTGCTTCCTCTGTGTGACGCAGCGTTTCAGAGTGATTCCTGGAAAAACCACTGACGTCCGCTGAAAGACAAAGACGTCCCGCCTCTGTAGTAATTTGTTTAACGAAAGGAGAAATCTCTGGACCAAAGGTCCAACAGAACCTCGTACCGTCAGGGAACAGCAGCCTGCAAAACTCTGCAGACGCACAGAAGTGTCCCGCCTCCCTGAGCCAGGCGGCCGCCTGCCACAGCTCCGTTATCAGAGGTCCGTCTGAGTTCTGGATCCAGCTCAGCAGCGCCCGGGTCAGGTGAACCGAGGAGTACAGCAGGACCTGAGGACAGACAGCAGACAGACTCAGGACTGAAGACACTGGAGGGAAAAAGTCTCTGCAGCTTAATGAGACTCGTTAGAGACCGGACCAGGACCTGGAAGCTGAAGCCACAAGGAACCAGCTCCCTCTACTGGCTGACTGCAGCATCATTTCTAAGCCCCGCCCCTTCATGTAAGCGGGACATTTTCCAGAGTGAAGGGGCAGCATCACTGTTTTCCAGTTTCAAGTTTAAGTTATTTATATTAATTCAGCTGTTTATAAATCAAAACGTTCAGCTCATTCAGGACACGTCAGGTATTACTCTCTTTTCAGATAAGACTTAAAAGATTTAACTTTACAGTTTTTTATGAAATGCTTTGAGAGTTCTTCAAATGCCTAAAAACATCAGACTTTCTGAATCTGTTTCACGATTGCTTTGTTAGCTTTTAGCTGCTACCGCTGAGCTAAGTTTAAACTGTAGCCTCGGGATTTTAGCTTTAGCTTTGATTGTTTGAATTTTATCAACTTTGTGTTCAACAGATTTCAGACAAATTGTTTTTGACATTTGCAGAAAATATAATTTTCCTCGTTCTAATGAGTTATTTCACAGTGAACTGTGATTGACAGCCTGTCAGCCAGTGGGGACGTTGGGGAGGCGGGACTTTTGTATCGAGGGTCCAGCCCCACGTCCCGGCAGCACCGTAAATGTTTCTGCTCTGAACAGAAGACGAGGAGACACGTCGTCCCTCGGACGTTTCTGGACCGAACCTGTCTGAATGGGACGGTGGCGCTCGGCGTTGGACTCTCTACTCCCTTCAGCTCCTGCAGCAGAGCGGCAGCAGAGCGGTCTCCTGCCGAGTTCTGGGAAACACCAAACTCCTTCTCCCAGACGTCCCTCACTCTGTCCTGGAGGCTGCTGGATCTCTGAGCGGGCACCGCCCACGGATGACCGGAGACACGGGAAGCGGGACAGAAGACGTCCGAGTCCTCCAGAGATGCAGCCAGCAGCTCCGCCACACACAGATGGAGCCTGTGGACCTGCAGACAGAACCGTTAGAACATGGCTGCTGGTTTTATTACAGGCTCTGGAGGTTTGTGGAGACGGACCAGTAGGCCGGGCTGGGAGCTCAGGACCTCCTGCGCTCCGACCCAGTCCTGAGCAGCAGCCAGGTCTTTGGCACATCTCAGAGCCAGGGACTGGGCCAGAACCTCCTCGCCGGAGATTCTGGCCAGACCGGCCGCCGCCTTCAGGGAGGAAGCGTCGTTCTTCCTGGAGATGACCTTCGCTGCGTCGAAGCTGCAGCCGGCTGCGAGGTAGCTGAGGCAAAAGACAAGAAGATCAGTGAAGAAACCAGAACCATTCAGACTCAAACGGGCCACAAATGTTCTGACCACTTGGCAGCTGCAGATAAATGTCCGTCCTTCTCCAGCGCGGTGGCCCAACATGCGTACAGCTCGTTCAGGACGGGTTCTTCTGCTGGCAGCCGGGCTTTGACCAGAGCGATGGCCTCCCTGCGAACAGAACCGCCCCGTCAGAACAAACCCAAACGCTGCAGAGAACCGAGCAGCCTCTGTCAGTGAGGACAAAAACAGGAAGTGGACCTGTAGAGCTTGTTGGACCTCAGCAGGTCCACGGCCTCGTACAGTTTGTTGAGCGACAGCAGGTAAGACGCTGCCTTCAGGTGCTGCTCCTGCAGGCTCAGCTGCTTCACGTAGGCCTCCACCGCCCGGCTCCACACCCCGAACCCAGCTGCAGACACAACGTTCAGAACTGAAGCACCTGAAGGTTCTGAGGACCCAACAGCTTAGACCCATTCACTGATCAGAGCCTTTCAGTCAGGTTCAGGTTCTGGACTCTGACTGGACCTTGGTTCTGTTCTATCTGACCCGTTCTGGATCATGGTTCTGTTGGACCCAGTTTGGTCCAAGCTTCAGCTGTTAGACTCCAGGACTTTTGGCCTACAGAGGAGTTCTGGTCCACTCAGTGACTGACAGGAGCCCGAACCATCAGCCTCCACCTCCGTGCAGACAGCTGGGAGGAGCTATGTGCTGCAGTGCATTCTGGGTAAACAATTGTCTGTTTTGGCTCTGGTTCTGTCCCAGAAGTCTTGTGGATCCTTCAAGTCTGCCATGTTGTTTATAGAGTGAATAGGCTTTGACCTTTGACCTTCTGACTGAGGCCAGCAGTGTTGACATGGAGCTCATTTTTCTGAGCATTGCACTGTCTGACCTTTGGGGTGAATTTGGTTGGATGTCCATTCTTCAGGGGTCACCACAGCGAGGAAACCCACATGAAAGATTTGGCAATTGTTTTACGCCGGGTGCCCTTCCTGACGCAACCTGGGCTCGAACTCGCAACCTGCGGCACTGACCACCGAGCTACTGCAGCTCCTGGCTGGACGTCCACTCCACATGTGAACAATCGTTCCCTCTGCAGCACGATGCAGTCCAGACTGTCTGGAGGTGACCTTTGACCCTTCCCACATTACTGGGCAGCAGCAGCTGCTTCTCTAAGGTCATTGCTGATGCCGTTCCACCTTTGTGTTGTGTTATCACAGGTTTGCTGCTACATTTCATCTTAAATCATGTTTTCAATCACAACTTTTCATTTAGTTTTGTAAAAAAACGGTGAATCTGTTGTGTTTTTGTTCACTTCAGGTTCCGTTTGAATGATTTTAGAACGAAACAGGAATAAAAACCATCAGTTTCATTACATCCTGACATGGAAAACCCCATAACTGAAGGAGGGTGAACCTTTCCTCTCCTGGGATTGTATTTATCATCATTAAAACGAGATGAATTTAATCCAAATTAAAACCATAAATAACTTTTTAAAACTTGGAAATGGAGGTCACATGTTCCACTGCAGCCCACTGGAGGGCGCTCTCGCACAGTAAGAGCTGTGAGTGTTTTTACCCATGGGGGCGACTGACAGCAGGTGGTCATTCAGCTCCCCCCTCTCGGTGGCGAGCTGCAGCGCCCCCTGCAGGTCTCCGCTCCACAGCCGCAGGTACACCACAGAGTCCAGGTGACCGGCCTCCAGGTGGGCCTCCTCTGAGGAGTGACAGGATGAAAGAAAAGCTGAAGCCTCCTCCGTGTTTTACCTTCAATCCACACTGTGAAAACTGAGACAGAGAGAAAGAACTCCACCCACCTTCTGCCTGGAACATGCGGCGCAGCGCCTGCCGGTCATGGAACAGACCCAGGTGGATGTGGTCCCCCTGACCCGGGACACAACCTGCAGGTGGGGCTGAGAACACAGACGACCTTCTGGAGTTTTAAACTGTCTTCAAAAATAAAACGTTTTGAACAAGCGGTACTCCCATGACCCCAGCTCTGAGTAGTGAGTGTCTGTAGTTTCTGAGATGAGTGTTCTTCTGACAGGAACAGAGCAGAGGACGTAAGTCAACCTAAATGTTGTTGGTGCAACATATTAAGTGGTAATAACACAAGAAACGGTCTTCAGCTGCACGGACATGTTGGTGTGCATTTCAGATGAGCTGAAAGAAAGTTTTTCACAAGGGCTGAATTCTTCCATTACATGTAAAATAAAAAACATTCATTTATTTAGTGAACTCACTGTCCAAGGCCGTGCAGAGTGACAGATCCTGGCAGATTGAGGGAGCAATTTTATCACCAGCAGGTGCAGTGGTGGAGCCAGAGGGTGGCCAGTGGTGGCCTTGACCCCCATAAATTAATCTTTGGGCACCCCAACCATTTGAGGAAACTATACTTTAAAGCAATATAAAAACTACACAGTATAGTTTTGTCCGATTATCAGTTGTGGAACTGGTTTATAAATATACACTGGTATACAGGTAGTCCTCAGGTTACGACGCCGCGTAGGAACGGATCTACGTCGTAAGTCGAGGACTACCTGTACATCTATATGTGTGTGTATGTATATCTAGATGAAGCCACACTCCAAAACTGAAGTTATCCAGCTCACATGATGAACCAGACGAATGACTGGAGGGTATTTCAAGTCCCCTCTTGGCTCCATGATGAGGGACAAGTCTTTTTATTTGTTATAATGTCCTCGTTAAAACAACGTCTGCTGAAGGTCAAAGCCCCAGCAGCGTTTTGCAGAACATTTTTTTTATTTGACCGGTGGGTTTTCAGAAAACAAGATTCCTTGAAAAGATCAATCACCATCTTTCATGACAGGTTCAGATCTTGAAAACGTGCACGATCTTGTGCAACATCTCAGATGATTTGTCAGAGCATGTGTTATGGATGACTCTCAGCTACTACCACACATAGTTTTAGAGCAACATCTATAAAACTATAAGACCTATAGCCATTTCTGTGGTTTCTATGGGCAGCTGGCTGTGGCAGCCATCTTGAATGAGATTGGCTCCAAACGTGAATAAGTTATTGTTGTCCATCCAAAGACTTCCTGAAAGTTTCATTTCTTTGAGTTTTGGTTGGACGGTTTTAAATCTGTCCCGTTTTCAGGTTTTAAAGCATCTCACCTTCAGAGTATCTGAGGGAAGCCAGGGTGACGCAGTCCTGCAGCAGTTCTTCTTTGGGTCGGTGGTCCATGCAGGTACTGAGGGGCAGCATGGAGCGAGCCTTCTTCTTCTTCAACAGGTGGAAATCTGGAAACACAAACAAGTTAACATCAATCTGAGCTCATCAGCTTCAATCTGATACATTAAAACACATTGAAACTCACTGCGAGTACGAAAAACACACTGCGAATACAAAAAAACACACTGCGAGTCTGAAACCACACAGACTTCATGTTTTTGTCACTTTTTAAACACAAATTGTTTCTTTTCATCTTGAAGCCGACCAGAAGAAACAAACTAATGATTTATAAAAAGAGGCTGCATGAACTGTTAGTTTTTAAACTGAGTTTACGCTCAGAAGAAACTCAACCCTGAATAAAGTACACAGGTTACACACAGGTACGCAGGTATTTATATTACACACAGGTACGCAGGTATTTATACGTGCTTTGTTCGTGTTCTTCTCACCTGTTTTGTTTTTCGCAGCAGATGTTGGTTTTCTTTGCACATCTGGATTTGCTGAAACAATAAGAACTTTATTAAATAAAAATGTCTCCCTGACCTTCAGACACAAGTCCGTGTTTTTATTTTTCCACCTGCTGGAGCGTCGAGGCTGTTTGTTGACTTTACGTCATCGTCTTCTCCTTCAGACGCCTCCTTTTTCGTCTCCTCTTCTACGCCGGGCTCTCCGTTTGCCTTCGACCCCGCGGCTCCTCCGGACTCTCCGGTGGTCTTGTTCTTCTTCTTCTGCTGCTTGGAGGTGGCCTTCTTCTCCTGCAGCATGACCATCTTCTTCCCTGAGGTGGACAAACACGAGAACGTTGTGTTCCGGTGGGTTGTTCTGGATCCAGCTGCTGGTCCAGATGTTTACCTTTGGGCGGCTTGGTGAACTCCTGTCTGGAGACCTTCCACTCGTGCACGGTGAAGTCCTTCCCTCCGGTCCAGACCACATCTGGGTCCACGGGCGACCAGTCGACACACAGCAGGTAGTTGTTGTGACCGCGGTAGTTGGCGACAGCTGCCTCCTCCAGGACGTCCCACACCTGGAGAGCACCAGAACCACGGAGAACCATTACAGGCTTACAATGGCCCGAACAGGACGCACGTGATGTTTGGATCTCCTCCCACACTGACCTGCG
The DNA here is from genome assembly GCA_031762415.1 of Simpsonichthys santanae. Lineage (NCBI taxonomy): Eukaryota > Metazoa > Chordata > Actinopteri > Cyprinodontiformes > Rivulidae > Simpsonichthys > Simpsonichthys santanae. Next base: position 2,155,177 of record JARVLU010000324.1, read on the forward strand.
CCGTGCCGTCGTACGAGGCGGTGACCAGCCGGCCGTTGTGATGCGGGCTCCAGGCCATGCCCGTGATTTTAGCCGTATGTCCACACAACCTGCGATACGACTCGTTCAGGACCACGGGCTCCTCCGGAGGGTTCTCTGCAGAGAGGAAGAAACGGGATAACCTTTGACCCCAAAGTAACAGCTGGATCTAGCAGACGACAGACAGGTTCGACGTACCGATGACGGCGCGCAGGTTGTGGATGAAGACGATGGCGTTGCTGGAGCCGGAGGCCAGCAGCCCGCTCAGCTCGGGGGGACAGTGGTGGTCCGGGTGCCATCGTAACGAGTTGATGATCTTGTGGTGCTGCTGGACGCTGCAGAGCTGCTTCAGACGGGGAGCCTGGTACACGTCGATGCTCCTGCAGCCGCCAGAGGAAGGTCAAAGGTCGGACAGCACAGACAAAACAGGCGGCGGAGTCTACGTCCTAAAGGACAGACACTCTGAGGACGCCGGACAGAACCAGAACTGGTCCTTCAGCGGTCTCTAGCCGAACTTGACTCACCCGTCCTCGTTGCCAACGGCAACAACTGTCCCATCGGGCTTCCAGCTGAGGTCGGTGTGTGGAGACAACTTGTGCTGCCGGGACGAAGAAAACCAAAAATGCTCAAATCAGAAAAATGATAAGACTTCAAGACAGCTGGAGGTGTGACTTCATAAATGTTCCTGACGAGGACAGACAGAGACACCACAGAGGAGACAGACACCACAGAGGAGACGGAGACACCACAGAGGAGACAGAGACACCACAGAGGAGACAGAGACACCACAGAGGAGACAGATGGAGACGCAACAGAGAGGACAGACAGAGACACCACAGAGGAGACAGACTCCGTCTCTGCCACCAAATTCTTATCTTTGTGAACTTGATAAAAGTTCATTATTGTTTGATGGTTGGTGACTATAAGCTCCTCCCACTTTGACCACAGAATGACTTTTTATAAATTACTGGTTTAAATTTATGTCTTACTGTTTTTAATCATCCGCTGTTTAATGTTTAAATTGTTTTTAAAATGTGCTGTTTAAATAAATCTGATTTGATTTTCACGCTGCTTTTGGAACACCTCAACGCCGTGGGACAGATTTTAGTTTGGACGGTCCGAGTCCTCCTCCGTCCCACCTGGATGTTGTTGGTGTCTCTGATCAGCTTGTCGATGTCCGATGCGTCTCCGCTCAGCTTCGACGGGTCGTGCTGCAGGATGACGCCTTCCCCTGCACAGCTGTACAGGCTGTAGCTCTGTTTTTCTTCTGCACCTGAACGCCACACGAACACACGATTCAGAACTCCAAACCAAAAAAACAAACCTGCATTTACTTACCTTGAAAACAGAAGTTTGCTTTTACTTCCTGAGAAGTTTTTAATGGACATTAACGTCTAACTGTGGCTGAATCCTGTCGTCTTTCATTTAAAAATCACATTTTAAACGCTTTTACAAGTTTCCTACTTCTGCATTCTTCATGCTCATTTAACCATTAGTATATCAAAGAGTTTTGGCTCATTCAGAGGATGGCTGCTGTGACTTTTGTGCTTTTAAAGTTAATATTTAGCTTTATTTACTTTTTTTTAATTATTATTATTATTATTTATTTATTTATTTATTTTTTTTATAAAAATACATTCAGATCTCTTTGATTCCTTCAAAACATCATTTGAAATCTGCTTCAGCTTTTTGCTGAAGCTATCTGTTGTCGTTTTCTTTGGCTACTTTTGGCATGAAGCTAGCCTATGGTACAGTTAGCTTTCAGCTACTCTCTTGCTACTTTAAGCTTTAGGCTATCTTTTGCAACATTTAGCTTTTAACTACCCTCTTGCTACATTTAGCTTTTAGATACCTTCTTGCTACATTTAGCTTGTAGCTAGCCTTTTGCTACTTGGAGCTTTTAGCTACTCTCTTTCTACATTTAGCTTTTAGATGCCTTTTAGGTATATTTAGCTTGTATCTAGCCTTTTGCTACTTGTAGCTTTTAGCTACTAAAGACTCTTAAAGACAGCATTTTATTAATTTATCTTTTAGGTAGTGTTTGGTTCTTCTTCCTCGTCTTTGACTTTTAGCTTATAGCTAACATTTAGCTACTTTTAGCTTTTAGCAAGTAGTTTGCTATTTTTAGCCTTTAGTGTGTGTTCTTCAGCAATTTTCAGCAGCCAAGCAGCTGCATGTTTTTGATTCAGAAACATCAGCCGATAGTGGTGCAGAGGAGCGAAGTTGATCGACAAGCTAATCCAAATGCTACATGCTAACAGCTGGTGAACCAACTTCCTGTATGTCGATGGCCTAGTCAGGCGGCAGCAGCAGAGCCGCTCAGACTTCTGCTGACCTGCTGAACCTCTGCTGGGTCAGAACACTCCGGGACTTCATTGGGAACTCACCAAGAGACATGGGGGGGACCGGGGGTCCCCAGGCCAACGTGTAGATGGTCTTCCTGTGATAGGAGCTGGATACCTGAGGAGGCCTGGAGGAAACGAAGCAGAAGAAACAGCCGGTTCGGTGACGGAGGGTGAGGACGGCTGCAGACAAACTTTAAAACATCTAATGATAAATTCTTCAAACAGCTTCAACTAAGAACTGCAACATTTAGAGTAGATCCTGAGTCAGACGCTTTATTGTGCCCAAACAGACTTTAGTTGTTGTGTTTTTAATGTTAAATGAAGTTCTTATCATTATGAGTCAAACGGGAGGAGTTCAAGACTTTACACAGACGTATTCTCACAGATTTACAGCTAATGAAAGCTAAAGCCTCAGCCGAAACGTACGAGAAATTAGTAAAACCCAAAAATAAACCAGGAGCCTGCCGCTTAGTGAGTTAATCCTGAATCAGTTGGCCTCTGAAAATTATTAGCTTGACATGCTTGTGTCAATATTGCTTTCTCAAGATCTGACTGTGAGATACAGTATATCATTCCCAGTAGCTCATAATGAATAAAAGTAATTAATTCCTGACTATAATCTGCTACTTTATTTACATGCTTTGAACCCCGCAGATTACACAATGCTGCGACCAATTTATGGATTTGTTTTTATTATTCTGAGCTTCTTGCCACCAAAACATTTAGCCTCGTCACACCCGGGTGCTCATATAGCTGCCCAATACATGTCTCTCTTGCAGGGTGGGTCCGCGTAACTCATTGAAACTACCAGTTTAAATAAAAGTTTTAAAAAGTCTGACCAATGAAATTACCGAACAGGTCACAGTGGACCAAGCTTGGTTTCACTTAGCTGTTCAGCATTGTTGTTAGTGACTAGTCTGTTCTCGTCAGCCTAGATTATGTGTTCATTATGTGTTAGCTTGTGTTAGGCCATTCAGTAGAGTAACCATGAGTCATGAAGACCTGTGGGATTCACTCTGTCTGTGTGTGTGTAACTGTCATTTAAAGTCGATGAACCGCCATCTGGTGGTTGATTGTTGAACTACAAGAGCTACACATCTCTCAGCAGCTGTGGGTACGGTATTTAAATTCAGTATTTAATTAAGTTTTTTTTTTTTAATTCTGTGTAAATATGGCCTATATATGTACTTTTTTATTAGTGGACGTGGCTTATATTCAGGTGCACTCAATAGTCTGGAAATTACGGTAAAAAGTGAGGAATCTGCTGGCAGTCACAGGAAGTGCTTAGCATCACTATTAGTGATAAACGCATTGTGGCTTACACACTGACAGAGTTACAGACATGTTTAGATTAGTTGCGGTGGCCATTTTGAACTGGATCAAAATCAAATCATCAATCAGCTGTGGAGGAATTGCCGATGGTTACCGTGAAATATTTCATGAACCGCAGGATGGAAGTTATGGAAACTAACAAACAACAGTTTTAATGGGGTTAGTAGGATTTAATGTGGGAGTTGGGGGCGGGGGGGTGGGGGGATTATGTCGCCATGGTGACTCAAAACACAACCTAGTCACTCGTTTACATATGTTTTTTGTGTGCATGTGTTTTTCTGCTTGGTACACGTTAACATTAACAGAATAAATAAACTCCTTCCTTCTTTATTTTCTGACCCATTTATTGATGGATAGGCATCACCATTGAAAAGCACAGGAGTTGAGTCAGCGCACGGCGAAGCCCCGACCATCGCTCTTACTTGTTGGAGAAGACGTCATAAATCCCAACTTTCCCATCGTCCGTTCCAAACGACAAGCAGCCTTCTTTTCTCGGATGCCACGCCAGCTACGAGAAACAAAGATGGAGGGTGTTTTCTCAGGAGCTCTTCAGGGTCAGAGACACTTTTATTTTTTATAAAATGTCTGACGCCAGAGATGAACTCACCGCCGTGACCTTGGACTTGATGCCCTGCCAGAAGGACCGGATGTCGTACGGGTTCTGAGTGCTCAGCGTGTTCCAGACCCGGATCATGTTGTCCCCGACACCCAGAGCCAGACAGCCCACGCCCACCGGGGAGAAGGTCAGGGTGTAGACGTGACCCCCCAGGGTGGGGAGGGTCCAGCAGCAGCCCAAAGAGTCTAGGTCCCAGCACTTAATCTGAATATGATGAAAACAAGGTTCACTGAAGCTTGACCCGTCAGTGGTACCAGAAGAATTCAACAGTTCTAAGTCAGCGCTGAAATCTCAATTTTAACTTTCACTTTTAGGCTTTTACCACATTTAGCTAACCTTTAGCTACTTGCAGTTTTAGACTAACTCTTTTGTTGCCTTTAGCTACTATTGTGCTCATTTAAACTAAGTTTGCTGCTTTTACGTTTTAGTTACCGTTGGGACTTTTAGATTTCAGCTAGCATTTTGTTACGTGGTGCTAGAATTTGGCTGATATTTAGCTTTTAGCTAGTGTTTGATCCTTTTAAATAGATATTTTACTTTCTAGCTACTGTTGGTACAGTTAGCTTTCAACAAGCATTTAGCTACTTTGAGCAAAAATGTTGCTATTTTTGCACTTTTATCTAGTGTTTGCTTATTTTAAATAGACTTAAGATACTTTTCAAATATCAAGGTCAAGGTCAAGAGCTGTAGATCTTTTTATAAGATACTCCAGGAAACAGGAGCGGAGTAGTAGAAGGCCCTTTTGCCTGGTTCAGTCTGCAGTGAGGGAACACTGCAGGTAATAACATCCCGAGAGCGCACGCTGTAGCTGCACTCATGCAGTTTAGCTTTTAACTGGCATTTTGTATGTTGAGCTAAAATTTGGCTACTTTTTTAGCTTTTAGCTATCATTTCCTCATTTTAACTAGGCTTTTGCTGGTATACTTTCTAGCTACAGTTGGTACATTTAGTTTTTAACTAGCATTTTGCTACTTGGAGCAAAATTGTTGCTACTTTTGTGCTTTTAGCTAGCGTTTGCTTATTTAAATAGACAAGATACCGGTACTTTAACCTGTTAGCTGCTGTTGGTACAATTAGCTTTTAGCTAACGTTTTGCTCATTTTAGTTAGACTATTGCTGATTTTACTTTCTAGCTACTGTTGGTACCTTTAGCTCTTTAGCTTTTAGCTGGTACTTTTCTACTTGGAGTTAACGTTTTGCCACCCGTCAAATGAGAGGAGCAGAAAGAAGATAGAAGGTTCTGGTGACCCACCTCTCGGTCCATGGAGGTGCTGATGAGCAGCTCTCTGTCCTGCAGCTCAACAGAACTCATGTTGAAGACGATCCGGCTGTGGTTCTGACCCTCGGACGACGATCCAAAAAGACTCCACTTCTGCTTCCCCGACTTGGCCAAATCCCACAACACCAACTCACCACTTCCATCCATGAACAGTAAAAACAGACAGAACCAAGTGTGAGCAGGAACTGGATCGACTCAAACACGTGTGTTTATCGCTGTGACGACCACGGCAGGATGGACGTGCACCTGAAGCAGCTGGACACCAGCTGCGTGGGTCGTCCCTTCGGCCAGTGGACGTTCAGCCAGATCCTCTCTCGGACCGCGGGGTCGACGGCAGAACCTCTTCTCTTCAGGAAGGGCAGCTTCAGGGTCATCAGAGCTGTGAGAGCAGACTCAGAGCTCATCAAACTGAAGACACGAGTTGTCGCCACTCAAGCCAGCTCTCTCACCTTTCCCCTTGGCTGTGCTCCAGATCCTCACAGTCTGGTCTTTGCTCCCCGATGCGAGGAAGCAGCCGGCGTCCTCTCCTCGGGGAGCTCCGTTAATCCCTGCAGACAATCAGAAAAAGTCTCAGGTCTGTCTAGAGATCCCTCCCACGGTAAACAAAATGGCCTCCGTCGTTACCGTCGCCGTCGTCGGCTCTACTGCAGAGAGCGTCCTCACCGCTCTGAGGCGCCCACGCCAGCGAGTGGATCTCGTTGTCGTGACCACGGAGACGGTGTGTCACGTCTCCTTTCTGACTGATGTCGATTAGGACGATCATCCCATCTTTGTACCTGCAGCACGATCCACGTTACAGACAACAAAAAAACAAAAGATTTCCAACAGTTTGTGGCGTTTTTAATAAACCATGCAGATCAAAATTATATTCATACAAAAACTGAAAACATGGGAAAATACACACAAATTATTTCTCTGTCAAGATTAAAAACACATTAACAAGTTTTAAAACCTTCCAAACATGTCACAGATACCCCATTATAATAAGATGAGCTAAAGTTCAGCTGTATTTATTTGGTTCAAACATATACAGTATTCCCAAACCAAAAACAGTGAAACTGGTTCAGATCTGGATCCAGTTGTGTGAACCAGGCTCTGGTTCAGTCAGGGTTTAGAGCTCATCATTGCACAGAAACTGCACTAGTAAAAGTCACTAATAATATTCTCATGGCCTCAGACAATGGACAGGTGTCTCCACTGGTCCTGTTAAGACTCAGTGCTGCATTTGATACAGTTGATCACAATATTTTATTACAGAGGCTTGAATATCATATTGGGATTACAGAAACAGCTCTAAAATGGATTAAATCATTTCTATCTGATAGATTCCAGTTTGTAAATGTAAATAATAAATCCTCTTCATACACCAAAGTTAGTCATGGAGTTCCTCAAGGTTCAGTGCTTGGAACAATACTTTACCTTGTATATTCTTCCATTAGGTAAAGTTATTAAAGCATGGGATACATTTTCAATGTTATGCTGATGATACACAGTTATATTTGTCCATCAAAACCAGTGAATCCAATCAGCTACTTAGACTACAAGCATGTCTTAAAGACATAAAAACCTGGATGAACCTTAATTTTCTCCTTTTGAACACAGACAAGACTGAAGTTTTAGTTTTTGGACCTGAGCATCTTAGGAATTAAATTTTCAGTCTTTCACTCTACTTACGGTAGATGACATTAATCTGCCTCCAGTTCTAATGTTAAAAGTCTTGGTGTTATTTTTGATCAGGACATGTCTTTTATCCTTCACATTAAAAATGTTACTAGAACCTCCTTCTTCCACCTGCGTAATATCACTAAAATTAGCAACATCTAAAAATGATGCAG
>JARVLU010000324.1:2198611-2209624 GCA_031762415.1 Simpsonichthys santanae
TATATATATATGAAGGTGTTTTAAACCCTTCCCACACGCTTGCAATATTCTGTTTCTAAACTCTAAACACTCTAAAAGAGCACATGATGTCATGATCTCAGCTCCCTGCCTCCTCTGCTCTTTGCTACCTGCAAGCACGTTTGGCCACGCCCATTTCTCTGCTCTGCATGCCGAGCTAAATATTTAGTTATCAAATTATATATTTGTTTTGGAAATTAAATGTTTAGCTTGGAAAATAAATATTTAGCTCTGAGCTAAATATTTAGTTAGCAAATCAAATATTTATTTTAGGAAACACATGTTTAGCTTGGAAATTAACTGTTTAGTTTGGACAATATACTGTATAGTTATTTTGTAAATTAAAAGTTTAGTTTTGAAAATAAATACTGTATTTAGCTTGGATATTACATATTTAATTTACACATAAATATTTAGTTCGCTAACTTGCAAGGTAAATATTTAGTTAATAAATTAAACATTTATCTTGGACATAAACCTTTAGTTAGTAAACTAAATATTTAGCTTGTAAATCAAATATTTAGTTTGGAACTATGACATTTATAAATGCATGAATAACATGATGAAAATGTGATTTTGAAAAAAAAACCTATATATTTTCTTATGAAAGGCTAAAATAAACGAAAATATTGCTGTTAATTTTTGACTGTGTAACTTTCAAATGGTACCTCATATGTTGATGCACATTTTATCAATAAATTTCTTTACTCTGACATTTCTTTTTTTGCATTTAATAGGAATTTTGAATTGGAACGTAAACCTCATAGGAGCGTTCAGAATGAACACGTTAAACTTCAGAGTGGCTCTATCTGCAGGACTCGGCTTCAGCTGGGTTCACTGGGATTGTTTTCACATGTCAGTGAATATTTTTCGTGTTTTATGCTCTACAAGCAGAAACAGCTCATTTGTAGCGCTCACTCATGTGAATAACACGTTCATAATTCTAATCTGCATTAGGCACTGAAATGGGCCTAATGCTCTTTCAGAAACCTTTAAGTGAGCATAATTTTCATTTATCCAAACAGAGCGAACACCAACAAACCGACGGTTTGGGTCCAGCAGCTGCCTGAAAAGGTGCACACCCGGCACGTCAACCCTGAACCTGTCACAGTCAGTCTCGTGGGCCTGCAGCCGGGGGAATGAAGCAGAAATCATCACTTCTGTAAACACTCACATGGATCTGACTCGTGTTCTGGAGCGCTGCTGTTCCTGTAAAACGCTCTGGAGGTGGCGCAGCAGCCGGGGTGACTCCAGGACGCTCAGATTGAGATTGATTTTCCTTAAACACTCCTGAAGACGAACAACGTGGAGCAGTAACGGGCTCATAAACTCAGAGCTTCTCCAGTATCTGTTATATGACGAGTGTTCCCCCTGAGCTGTTCTTAAATGTCACATCCTGGGAGGGATAAAACTTTATACGTCCTCACAGAACCAGTGTTTTATTTGTTTATTTATTTATTTTGCTCCATCAGGGGGTTCAGGTACCTGCAACGTCTTCTGCATCAGTCTGGGTTTGGGTTTTATCTGTTTCCCATCAAACAAGATGGTTGTTTTAGAGCTGAGAGAGGCAAAAATTGTTCTTAATAACAGCAATCTGCACAAGGCCGGCAGCAGAAACATTTCAAATGAAGCTGGAAGCTGCTCAGACGGCAAAAAAAGATAAATAAAATTTCTAAAATAGTGATCTGGGAAGAATTTAGAACACCCGCCTCCTTTAATGCCTGAGGTTTAGACTGGTAAATTTAGGACGAAATGGTGGAGAAGTTCAGATAAAACCTTGAAATAACATGAAGTTCTGATGTGGGAGCCCTTAGAGTATGTGTCGAGGACGACTCTCAGCTACCACCACAAACTGACTGCGTTAGAGCCGTTTGTGTTTTTTAACTTGACTGAGGCAGCCATGAAGATTCGAACTGACCCCAAACGTGACTTTCTAAAAATCTCATTAAAACCTGTCCAGTGATTCACGTGATGTTTTGCTAACAGAAAAACAGGTAAAACCTGAAAATTGTTTGAGTGGGTTGCAGCATTCTTTATTAAATGATCAAATGTGAAAAAATGTCAGTTTTCACATTGATTCTGTTGAATCTAGTGTCTCATACTGTTGAGGTTTTTAATACTTAAGTACTTTTAGAGACAAGAAGGTCCAGAAATTAGAATTTTCAAACATGACTCTCATAGTGTGATGATCGTGAGTCAAAATGTGATAATTATAATTAAAAAATAAGAGTCCTTTCTGATTTATCGGTAGGGGCTGATATTTGAGTCCGATATAGACATGGGGACATATCGGTATCTGTAACAATTGTCCCATTGTGCGCTGATACAAGCACTTCTAATTTTCACCCTTAAAATGCCGGAACCAGCTGTAATTGTACAATGTATCCAGCAGAGGGCGCATGAAGACAACTTTCAAGTCATGACCGTTCACTTAAGTTTCACTTTCAGCACAGTCGAAGCAGCGAGCAGTGCTGTGCAGTGTATTTATATGAACAGAGCACGATAAGTTTATTTAACTGATCTGTAAAAGAAGTTTTAATGAAGGTTGAGTCAGGAGGGGTAAATCTTTCCTGCGATATCTCCCTGAAGAAGGAAGCAGCTGAAAGAAAGACATTTACTCATTTATTCACTTTTCTCAGGCAGTTCTTCCTCAGACCGGTGAACCTCTGCCCATCTTTACTTCTGAGTAAAATGTGTTTACACCCAGTCCTCTTGCTGACCTGCTGACCTCATTAGCTGTTTCTTATTCATATGCCACACTTTTAGTCTTTTGTTGCCCGTCCATCATTTTTTAAATGTTTTGTTGTCAAAACATGCATGCATCAGGGTATTTTGTTGTCAACATTTTAAAATTGTCTTTTTTTTTAAGTCTCTTGTTTCAACGTTGGAGGTTCACTTTGTTCCACGATGAATAAAACATGAGTTTATATAATTTAAAGCATCTCCTTCAAAACCCAAATGATTTTGTTTTCATTGAGGACACGCACTTCCTGTGGGAACATGCAGCCATCGATTGAGACATGGATGCTCAAAGCTCCGACAGTCGTTGTGTCCATCACCAGACCTTCAGGCGCAGGTTCTTCTGGGTTCTGGAGGTTTTCAGGTCAGTTAGGAGTTCTGGAGAACTTGGACTCATTGCAAACTGTTGCAGGGGCTCGTTGAGCCCTCGAAGCGTTTTTGAGGTTTGTTGTTGAACATCAACGCGCTGGAAGAGTTTCCAGTTGGAGGATTGGTTTTCCATCAGGACCCATTTGACCAGCAACACGATGAACATGTTGTGTTTTTATCCATCGGCTCACGATAAAAGTTTTAAAAGTTTTAAAAAGCTTTAAACAGCTTCATGCCTTCTGCTCAGTGGGAACAAATATTTGTAAAGATCACAGGACAGAAAGTCAAAAAGTAAAAGCCAGGCGTTCGTGCCTTTATGTTCCACCGTCATGATCTTGTTTCCATCAGAGGCCGTGCGCAGTCATTACGTGCACGCCTGGCGTTGTGTTCGCTGCTGCCTGCAGCCATTAAAGGTGCATGTCTGAGGCTCCGCTCTTCAGGAACACTAACAGTCCTCGGCAGTGGTGAAGAACGTTCTGGAGAGCTGGTTTTATGTCTGCTTGTCCTGATTCAAGCCTCCAGCTTTCAGACTGCAACGCTCCGGCGCCCACTGATTTCTGCGCGGTGGTGTGTGTGTGTGTGTGTGTGTGTTTGTCCTTTAGTGAAGCTGCTTTGTCACTAAGCAGCGATGGCACCTGGAGTCTCTATCCCGGACTCTGCCGGAGTCCTGCCTGTCACAAGCTGTTGGACACGAGTCGACGGCGCCAGCCTTTAATTAGCTTCAAGGTTTCCATTAGGCGACTCTCAGCTGCTGTCACGCCCGACGCCCGTCAGACGAGGAGGAGACGACTCTTTCAAGGGTTTTCTATCGAAGACGCTCCTGGGAATGAAGCTGGGAAACAGCCAGGGAACGAGCAAAATGTCAAAACCACTGAAGTCATGACATCTTCTGCAAAGAGCCTGAATGCTTTCTGAACAAGTTTAACCAGAGTTAAAGCTACAAATAACACAAGCTAAAAGGAGAAAAATGATGGGTAAAAGCTAAAGAGCAAAATTATAGCTAAACTATAGGCAAAACACGAGCTAAAATTACCCAAACAAGCTAAGAGCGACAGAACATGAGCTAAAATGTTTTTAAAAAAAGAGCTATAGATATAAAAACTGAGCTGGATTTATCAGAATAAGCTGAGTAGCAAAACAAGTTAGTTACGAGTTTAAAACGTTTGCAGGAGGTTTAAAGAACAAATTAACAGAATAATAGAACGTCCATTTGTTTCGTTCAGAGATTAAATTCATGAAATCATTGAGTTTCTGAAACAGGAAGCAGCTCCAGCTTCTAAATCAACGTCCGTTTACAACTCTGCAGAAGTGAATTTATGCACAGAGATAACATTAATAAAAAAATGAAAAAAAACGTGATTAAATAGAAAGAGAATACAGAAAAATGGAGCATTATTTGGACGAGGCTTAATTAAAAAGATTGAACGTTTCCTTCATGGCCCTTTTAAAAAGCCACAGATTTACTCCGGCCTGAAAGTGGAGGAGGTTTGGGCCCGGGTCTTCATAAATCAGTGGATAATGTAATTGGCTGAGATTGAGTCATGAGGCGATTAATTCACTCCTCCTGCGGCACTTAAGGTGGCATTACCAACGCTCCGGTTGTGTTGTATCAATCAGAGAGAGGCCGCTCCTCTCTGAGAGCGAAACGACGCTTGCAGCTCGCCGCCTCCTTTCTTCTCTGGTTCAGAGCCACGCTCACAATTTATTTAAGTTTTTTCTTCCTTTCTCCTCACTTGCTTTTGTTTTTCTCCCGGGGGGATCGGGATCGGTTCAACTGCCAGCGCAGAATCACAAAGTGCCCGACTGAACTGAACACAGCAGCGCGAGTGAATTCTCGTTGCTGTGGTTGAAGAGAGGGTTCGTTTGCGTTTTGGAAATGTTTCAGTCACTGATCCAGAAAACTGAAGGGTGTGTTTCTGAATTTCAGCTAAAATCAAGAATCGGTGCTTGAACACTTCCTCAGGCCGTGACCTTTGTCGGGTCAAGAGTTTGAGCAAGGCAGAACTCAAACAGAAATAAATCCCAGTGTCATTCAACACGTCTGCAAATGTTGATGTTATTTATAGATTTATAGCAACTTGTCATTAATTAATTTTACAAACTATTCTGGATCGACTCATAAATTCATAAAAGACGGAAAATACCACAGATTATAACTAGAGACAGGACCAGAAGCTGGAAGTTGAAGTTGCACACAACGAGCGCCCCCTAGCAGTCGGCTCTGGTACACAAGATATTTTGCTGACAACACAATGAAAATCTGCTTCAGATAATTATTAATACTTATTATTTATTTATTTATTTATTTATTTTCTGCTGCTTCAGGGTCGCCACAGCGAACTAACTCTCACAAAGACTTGGTGATTGTTTTTACTCCGGATCCCCTTCCTGACACAACCACAGACCACCGAGCTACCACAGCCCTCTGTGTGGAGCAGAGAGCTGCCGTCCATCTGGAGGAGCAGATGGTGTGGGTTGAGGGCCTTGCTCAAGGGCCCAGAGTGGGGTAAATGAGGGTGGAGACAGGTGTGGGTGCTTCACCTTCCTTCATTTTGCTGTTGTCAGTACGGAGAGTTGAACCGGCGACCTTTCGATTACAGGCCCACCTCCTCTAACCTCTGCGCCACCACTCTCCTACTCACTGGTCATTATACTAATGTTATCAGATAAACTTTTGTAACTTTTATCTATCATTCCAACATATTTGCCTCTGACTTTGAAAGTTTATTTTTTATTCATCTGTGGGACTAAATCACATTCATATGTTCTGTTTGAAGCAACTCCGTCTGGTTGGGGTCTTTTACGTGAGCGAGGTGTGGGTCTGCGGTCCGATCCAAGCATTTGATACCAACGTCATGTAATTTAAATCTATAGGAAATCACCACAAGCTCGTTTTACAAACAAGATTTTCTTAAAAGCCTAAACTTATGTTTAATAGTGAATGTTTATGAAGCTTCACTCTGTTGTGATCCATTTTTCTTCTGGACGTTTTTCTGCATCTTTCTTGTTTCATAATTTTTGTGCTATTTCAACAAATCATAAATCAAAATGTTCGGCTCTTTCAGGACAACCCTGTTGTGACTTCTGGTGTTGGTGCAACTTTAGCTTTTTGAAACATTTAGTCTTTTCTGACACTTTTGTCTCATAGAAAATGAATTGAGCTCATTTTACATCCTTCAGATCTTTAGATGTGTTTACAACCTTTTACTGCTCCTTTCACATTTTGTTCTGCTTCAGCTTCTTTCTGCTACTTTAAACTTTTTTCAGCTACTTTCAGCTCATTTCAGCTGTTATTTCAGCTGTTTTGTGCTCCTTTCAGATTCTTTCTGCTAACTACAACATTTTTAGATTTTCTTCTAACTTATTGCTGCTGATTTCAGCTTGTTATTCTCCTTTCAGCTTGTTTATGCAAGTTTCAGCTTTTTCTACTATTTCATCTGCTACCAGCATTTAGCTGTGTTTATGCTAATTTAAACTTTTCCACCTAATTCCACATTTTTTGGACTCATTTCAACTTTTCTCAGCCTAATTCAGCACTTCATTCTTGTAATTTAAGTTACGTTCTGCTTTTTTAGTAGTTTTTTTATTTCTGCTTTTTTCCAGATAATTTCCATTTTTGTGCTCATTTCTGTTTCTTTCAATCTAATTGGGCAAACTTGTTTTTTTTTTCTGCTTTCTTCTGCAAATTTAAACTTGTTTTACTTTCAGCTATTTTTTAAGCATTTTTTAGCCAATTTAAGCTGTTTTTTTATTTTTTATTTATTTATTTTTTTGTTTTGTTTTGTTTTTTGCTAATTTCAGCTTTTCCAGATTATTTGCACTTTTGGTGCTCATTTCTGCTTCTTTCAGCAAACATTTGCTTTCTGCTTTCTTCTGCTAATTTAAGCTTGTTTTACATTTTTAGCTGCTTTTTAAATAATTTTTCAGTTAATTTCAGTTTTTTTAATGAAATCAAGTTTTTGTAGTTTCTGTTACTTTCAGCCTAATTAACTTCTTTCTGCTAATTCAGGTTTTTGTGCTCCTTTCAGCTTTTTATCTGCCGGGTTCAGCTTTTTTTGTTATTTCACCTACATTTTGGCTGTTTATGTGCCAAATTTAAGATAAGGTTAATGTAAGGTAGTTCCACATATTTCTGCTAATTCCACTTGCTTCTGGTAGCTTAAGCTTCTTTCTAACTTGATCATTTCAGCTTTTTTTAGCTAATTTTCTATTTTTTGTGCTAATTTCTGCTCATTTAAAATTAATTCAGCAAATACACGTTCCTTCTGCTTTCTTCTGCTAAGTTAGCCTTGTTCTTACATTTCAGCTACAGTTCAGCATGCTTTTAGCTAATTTCAGCTGTTTTTCCGCCAGTTCTTCAGTATTAAGCTTTCACATTGCATTTTCCCAGGAACTGTAATTTATCTAGTTTATTATATTTTTAATAAAATCACTTTTCTCCTTTGACTCAGCAGATGTGTTCGCTGATCACAATCACAAATCAAAAACTTTACATCCAGATTTAACTAATCACGCAGCTGATGTAAACATCGTTAGAGGTATTTAGGATAAAATAAATAAATCGCTCCCTCCCACCCCCACCCCTCCACTCCCCCCATGTCTCTGTGCAAATTGCAGCTCCCCACGGCTCTCTGCTTGAATTAAGCAATTTAACTGATTGCAATTTCACACTGTCAAGAGCTCTTAGATCACCCTGAATAAGCATTTTAATACAATACCAGCCCCTGACTCATTTCCTCTTGTTTCACTCGATGTGACAGCAGTCACAAGCAATTTTACAGGTTTAACGTTTACGTTTCTTATTCTTTGCTTTATTTGTGCTGGAGATGAGTCCACTGGAAGTTGCCTGTTAGCTTAGCATCCGCTGGTTGTAATAAAACTAACAACGGCCATTAAAGGCCGTCAGAGTTTCAACAGAGAGACTCTGACTTCTGTTTGTGCTTCCAGAAACCAACATTTACACACAGTTAACTTTATTATAAAACAGGAAGTCAGATAAATGTATTAACTTTAACGATCTGCTTGACACGAAGCGAAGAACTGTATGTTTTTAACTTTATATTCCAAATATCTAATTTATGCTGCAGCAGCATTTTTAGTTGTTTGTTTTTCTGAATGATGGTTTATTCATATTGATTTAATGCACCTAAGGTGTTTCTTAAACAATTTTAAATATTATTTGGACATTAATTTTTCAGTTTTGTTGCTCTTCTGTGGGCAAAGACTTTTGGTGGTGATGTGATGTCTGGTGTTTCCTGATCGTCCTTCAGATGTTTCCACAACTTGACTGGAGTCCACCTGCGATAAAGTCAGTGTCATAATCACACAAGTTTTCAACAGGGTTTGGTTTCTGGGTCAGAAAGTTTCCAAACAGGACGTGAATGTAAGTAAAAGTGGTTTTATTTTGAAACAAACAGGAAGTGGAACATGTTTTCAACTGTGTGAGGTTGTCAAGTGTTTTCTAGTGAGAGCCAGATCTTTCCAGCAGGTAAGTAAAATGATTGAGATGAGTCTCACTATGTTTCTTTCCTTTGCAGATATCCAGGAGGAGTTCCTGCTGACCTTAAATGTACAGGTAGTCCTCGACTTACGGCAACTCGGACTTATGAACAACCCTCGTTAAAAACAATGCAATCGAGTTACGGCGTAAATGCGTCAGTTACGACGTCATTACGGCACGTGGCACGCACTTGGCCGAGGCAGTGGAGTGGAAATTTCCCGCTGTTGCTGAAGGGTCCGCAGGAGGTGGGAGGGTCCGCAGCGGATGTTTACAGTAGGGTGTACCGTAACTCTGAGAGACAAAGGTGGAGTGATACAGATTCTAAAGGTATTTAAAGGGACGGCGCTAGCTTAGCCGCGTGGTTGAGTTTGGCGAACAGAGAAGAGAGTGCGAGTTTTCATTAGCGATTGTTGACCTAGCAAAGTGCGTGTGCTAACTTTGAAAACAGGCCCCAAGAGACCTAGTCAGTCTACGGATGGTGGCGCGGCGGCGGGTAAGAAGCAACGCAGCTTCAGGGCAGCTCTGTGGTCCAGCCAGAGCCCAGACTTCACATCTCTGACGTCTGAAGATGGCTGACGTTCTGCACAGAGGAGTGAGCAGAAATACTCAAAAACCTGGGACAAGGACTTGAGGAAGGAGCTGCACCAAATGTGTGGATTAAAGCTGGAACGTGGACAAAGGTGGATCCTCCCTGGATGTCCTTCACATGAAACACCGCAGAGACGGAACAGGTAACAGACACAGGTGTTGTTACCGTGGCGACTCCAACGGGCCACTGGCAGCGGCTTTAACGCTTCTTGGACTCTTGTGGATGTGAGTTCACACCTCATGTTCTGAAAACATCTCCCAGGTTTCCCCGCAGCTCGACTGAACGCTACGTTGGCCATGATTTCACACGCCATTACTTCTGCTCGAGACGGACATTACGTCCTCCGCTGCCGATGTGAGGACAATTTGCTGTCCAACCAGCCGTGCGTTCTGCTCCGTGCCTCGTCTGACGACCTCAGCTGAATGCTCTGATCTCCGTACGCCCGGCCAAAACCAGACTTTGTTCCAAAGCTGCTGTTAAACGTTGTTTGTGGAAGTTTGTTTGTGTCATTGAGCAGTCCCGGCTGCCAGCGTGCGCTCAGCTGTCCTCGGGTTGAACTTGACTCTCGTCTCATGAATCAATCTGAACTCCAGGGTTTATCTGGCAGAACGGTTGGCATTAATCTCTGTGTGTGTGCATGTGTGTGTGTGTGTGTGTGTGTGTGTGTTAAAGAGGCGGGGTTACGACTGCTCAGGAAGACACTCCTGATTGATTCATTTGGCTTTAATCCACCTCACAGCCAGAAAGGTCCAAGATCACCTCTTATTCAGCTTTTCCAACACACTTCCTTCCAAACTGGACCTGAAACCATCAGAGGTTCTTCTGCAGTTTTAAACCTCCTCATTTTTGTTTTCTTTGCTTTGTTTTTACAGATTGTGTTTTTCATGATAAAATTCAGTGATTTCTCTCGTGTTTGACAAATTTTGTGTTTATTTGTGTTGAAAATGTTCCAGAAGTGATCTTCCTCCTGCCGACCGCGGCGTCTGCTGCTGTGAGCTGATGAAGAGGGAAAAGCTGATTGTTGCTTTCCCAGTTTGACTTTCTGACGCTGGGAGCAATTAGCTGTCAGGAAAGACACGTCAGAAGAAAAACAACTTCACTTACGACTGGAAACCGTTTATGTGGGAATTTATTTCTTGTAAATCGTTCACTGTAAGGATCGGAGGTGAGTCAACGAGACAATTAAGCTTCTAATTTCACAACTTTCTTCACTTCCTGTGTAAAATACAGCGATGAGCCACATGGTCTCATAGAGACAGGACCTGTGAGGCTACAACATCTCTCTCCAGCAGATCTGAAAGTCATCTTTTTTAAGACAAACACAAACCTCCTCTCCTCTTCTGTCTTTTCCCTTTCCTTTCTCGTCTTCTCCTTGTCCAGGTGGAGCTGTGAGCAGGCAGCGCTGAGACGGCCCAGCAGGTGATTCCTCATTGAATCATCTGGTCTCTGGATCAGGCTCCCAGTAAAAGGCAGAGGTGGAACCATTAAATCTCCACAACTACTCCGGTGTCTGAAACTTAAAGTATATTTTTATCAGAATGATGTACAAAGTATTAGATTACTGAAATATTGTATTATTATTATTTTTTTATATAAAATGTTTTATGTTAAAACACGATCTAGTTTCCATTTGCATTAGATTCATTCCATTCTGGTTTCAGGAAACAACACAGCACAACAACTGCTTCACTGAAAGTTCTTAATGACGTTGTTGAAGCTTCGGATGCTAAAGATTATTGTGCTGCACTTTTCTTAGACCTGTCTAAAGCTTTTGACACTGTGGATCATAACATCTTGT
>JARVLU010000324.1:2233071-2243595 GCA_031762415.1 Simpsonichthys santanae
TCCAGAGGAGGGACAGTGGTTTGGACATGTCCAGAGGAGGGACAGTGGTTATATTGGTAGAAGGATGTTAGAAATGCAGGTGCCAGGAAAAAGACAGAGGAGATACTGTATATGGATGCTGGTAGAGAGGACATGGAGGTAGCTGGAGTGAGGACAGAGGATGCAGAGGACAGAGTGAGGTGGAGGTGTCACTGTGGAGACCCCTGAAGAAGGAAAAGCCAAAAGAAGATTGGAGTAGCTGCTTCTTTCAGCTCCCACACGGATATTTTCCCTGGATTTATGTCACGTCAGCTATCCAGCAACACAACTTCTGCACACCAGCTGTAACAGGACACTCGTTAATGTACAAGTTTGGAATTTATGGGCACTAATGGCGTTTTTCTCTGCCATCAGGTGGAAAACGTTTACTGACTGTCTGCTCCGTGTCAAACAGTCTTCACAGAAGGTAAGTTAGAACAGTCACACACACTGATACAGAGTCAAATGAAAGTGTATTTATTATTCAGGCCAGACATTAGTAAATAATTCAGATATAAATCTCCATCAGTTCTCTGGTTTCTCGCCTCTCGTGTTTCCCGCCCTGCTGCTGAACTGTCAGCGCTGATGTTCCTGAACACTGAGGCTTCGGCTGAACAGCTGAAGAGGCCGTCATGACAGAAACATGAAAGCCACAGTAGAAACTCTTTGTGGCAGCAACACAATGTAAATATATTTTTTCAGAAAAGGGAGTGGTTTCCTCAGGTGGAAACTTTTTGACAGCAGTGCATGAGCAGTAATTATTCGTTAGCGGTGTGCGCGTCATCGCAGAACAGGAAAGTAACACGTGATTTAAAGCTGCACCTTCTGAAGCCTAACTATGAGGCTGTCGCTGATGAGAAGTTAGGTTCATTTTGTTCACAAGTAATATGATTTTTCATATTTGAACGTTTCATTTTTGGTAGTTATATATTAACCCAGGGTTCAGAGTACCAAGAACTGAAAAGACTTGACTGTAGACCAGATAAAATGCTAAGTGGTTTTATTGATACAAATGTAGAAGGACAAGAAAGGACCTGCAGAAAAGAACAACAGAAGGTTTAATCATGGTCTCTAAGTAGGTTGGCATAATTTTCATGAGTTTATGGTACATTTTTGTGTTCCAGGTTCCACGGTTCAAAGAGAGAGTTCCAGGGAAGAGGTTCAACAGGGCAGATGTGAGAAAGTGGGTGGGTGGTGGGCTGAAGGCTGAGTGGAAGAAGATGTACAAATATATCTCAAATTTAAGTCAGAGGGCTGTAGGTTTCTGTCACCATGCATTGACGTTTGGCTCCAGGGTAGGAGGTAATCAGCTGTATCTGGAACAGAACTGCTCCTGCAGAAAGTGCTTGGTGTAAACCAACAGAAAACAGAATCTTAATAGCAGGAAAATGATTATTCAGTCTGGCTGTAGGAAGAACTTTAACACTATGTGATTACAAGAACATTTGTCATCAAGTATTGGACTGAGACTCTATCGGCCAATCCATATTTTCTTATTTTTGTATGATCTGTATCAGAAATGTAAAAAAGTCTTTATCGGGACATTAAAAAAACACACATGCTTACTTATTAAAAAGTATAATTCCTTGATGGAATATCACCTTTATAAATGTCTAACATGAATCTAACTGATGTGAAAAAATAACTGCAGCGGGGTTGCCAGGTAGGACACAACACAACATTGCACTGTTGCTTTAACCGAATCACATTTAGACCCAAACTCACACTGGTTGTGCTTTGT
This sequence comes from Simpsonichthys santanae, assembly GCA_031762415.1. Taxonomy (NCBI): domain Eukaryota; kingdom Metazoa; phylum Chordata; class Actinopteri; order Cyprinodontiformes; family Rivulidae; genus Simpsonichthys; species Simpsonichthys santanae. Next base: position 2,234,831 of record JARVLU010000324.1, read on the forward strand.
TGGCCAAAAACTACTTATTGACCCTGAAACTAAATAGAATGATTATTGTATATTTACCATACCATACCATTTTATTTATAGAGCACTTAAAACAGCGACAAGACCAACCAGTGATGCACATTTGGCAACACTGAAGAGAACAAACCTGGCTGCAGGTAAAATCAGCATGGTCACATGACCTTGTGGCTTTTTAGACAACAAGGTTTGCTCAAGGTCAGAGCAGATATTGTCTGAGTGCATTCACACAAAAACATGTTTGATATGTGAAAATGTGCCAGAACAGTCATTTATCTGTTACTTCAATGGACAAATCTCTGAAATATAAACATTTAAAGTCATTTCAATCAATTCTTTCAACAGTTAATTCATCTTCATTTCAAAAGTCATTAGTATGTGCTTGGTGTCACCTTTGGGAGGACAGACGTGTCTTCATACCGCGTCTCTGTGAACAGATTTAGCAACATACGTGGACCACACACGTGCACACACCTGTCAGTTGGCTTCTGTCCCCGGGTTTCATCTGTCTCTTTGCTGCAGGGCCTCAGCAAACCCACAACGACGCTGTTCTCTCTGCCTAAATTCAATAAAGCTGTGACCTTGTGCACGGGCATTGTGGGAAATAAGGACGTTGCAGCCCGATTAAAACCGTCTATGCTCAAAGTAAAAACAATTCATGGTGGAATCAAACAGAATTTATTATTTTTCAACATGGGTCTTTATTTCTGGTGACATTTCACAGTGAAACTTTGGGTCAAATTTTTTTGGCTGCACATCACTCATTACTTCTAACAAACTTCACTTTATTAACACAGATCTCCTCAAACCTGCAGATTATTTGGTTCTAAAGAGAGGAATAAATACCACACCACTTTATTTATAAAGCACTTTAAACAGTGACAGTGCACACCAAAGTGCTGTACAGGGACATACAGACCAAGCACACAGCAACAAAACTACATAACCAGAAACCAAATATAGAAACGAAAACAACAAAAAAATAGTAGACAACATGGAATGGTTGGTCCAGGTGTAGTTTCTATAGCCCAGGTGTAGTTCCTACAGTTTATAGTTTATATGGTCCATGTGTGGTTTCTGTGGTTCAAGTGTAGTTTCTATAAGAAAGAAATCACACAAAGAACTTGTTAATGGCAGCAATAATTACATGAATAAATACAAAGAGTAGAGTAAGTATTGACAGTAGCAGAGTCCGGAGATGTGGTCAGTTTGTCCTCTGGCACTAGAAGCTTATTGAAGCAGCAGAACTAAGGGAAAGCTCAGAAAATCCATCAACTCTAACTATAGGATTAATTAAAATGAAAAGTTTAAGCCTATTGTAGTTGTGAAAATGTAGTTTAAACAAAAGCTTGATCTAACCTATGAAAACCAGGGACTGCGTACAGTTTTACACACAGTTTATAAGTTGAATATTCTGTAAATTATCCCATCGTGTCTTAATTTCAGCAATATTTTAGCTCAACTTCATGAATTCAGCTAATGTCTCTGCACTCCGTATCATAAGCACCACTTTTCAATAAGCACCATTTTGTAGACGACACTTATGGTCACCCATCCTGCGCTTAAGTAAATTAGTGTGATCTTTGAGGCTTGTGGACAGGGAGTGGAGGGCATGCGACACTTCACTCTGTGTGTGTCGCTCTAACTGAACAGTGGAAGGACCCACTGCAAAGCTGTGAACTTTAAATCACTTCTGTGTTTTTTCTTCAAATGATCTGACCAGGAGTGCAGGCCAAGAAAAAACCTAGAGATGAAGGGACGGCGCGTGTCAAACCCAAATACCATTCTGCTTGTTATAATTCAGTATTATGTCAATGACTGGGGTCCTGGTCTGAAGGTGACTTCATTACATTACAGGTTATTGCCTCATATATCAAAGTTGGGCTGCCCCAGTTTTTAGGTGGCAGAAGTGTCTGACTGACTGTGAAACTGACGGCTCTCCATCACAGAGTAATTAGATTACCCAGCTGGTTATGTAAGACAGCAGCACTACTCCTCGGTGACAGCTGCGAAGACAACGATGAGGCTGCCGCTCACCAACAGGAGATGTTGTTGGAAGCGAACGTCTTTTTTGCCGCGTTTTTCTGTCAAAGAAAAAGTGAGATGATGGAAAAGCGAGTGGAGTTTACAAACCCATCAACAACTGATCGCCTTTGTGAGTCAGCCTGAATCAAGATGGCCGCCTCAGCTACCTCGGCAAACACAAAAACGGCTCCAGCTCTGTCAGTTTGACAGATTTAGAGCTACATTGTGGTGGTGTAGTAGCCGAGAGTCATCCCAAACATATACTCTGAGCGCCGACAGTTTATTCAAAGTCTTTATTACAGTGCTGGTGTGCACTTGGCAGGTGATATGCATTCCTGCAAGAGATGATGTGTATTAAACAAAAACAAAACCTCATCTCTCCATCATCACCTCCAGAAGACGCTTTATTACAAGTACCATCATTTCCAAACTATTGAGCACACCTGAATACAAGCCACGCCCACTAAATAAAACATTTGACACATATAAGCCTCACTTGTGTATAAACTGTGTGTGTCCAGGTTGTAACATGAGATATTTATACAGAAAGTTTTTTTTAAAAACATTTAATTAAATATGTAACACACAAATACTTACAGTAAATTCACTCAACCTTTACTTATACAGGTTAGTCCCATTGAGCCTCAGTGACTCGTTTACAGAGACCTAAATGTTTTTTTGTTTCTCTGAACAGTGCCTGTAACACAGCTGGTTAAAAATATAATTAAGCCTGCCAGTAAAAGTCACTGATCGTTGTGTTCGATGTCTTTTCGTCTCATAAGTCTGAGACACCACGCTGGTCCACCTCTAAAATCTTCAATCTTGTTTTTGGTGGTGATTGTTTCGGCTTTCATTTGGATCTGCACGGTGGAAGCACCTCGGCCGTCTGCTCGCTGTGTGCTCACCCAGCCTTCAAGAACGTTTTCAAGTCCGGGACATCTGTTTTTCTGAAAGCGTTGCTCGTCTTCTTGCATTGATTCAGTTCTTCACGCTGTCGTCTGCAACGTCTCACCATCGATTCATTGACGCCAAGTTTACGTGCAGCAGCTCTATTTGCTTCTTCAACCGCCAGATCGATCACCTTTAACCTGAAAGCTGCAGCATGTGCATTTCTTCGTGTGTTTTCCATGATGAGGGTCTGTGCATGAAGAGCAAAATAACTGATCTGAAGAACTTAGTGTGAGTGAGTTTGATTTACGGTAATTCAAAGTTTCATTGGTCCACTGTGACCTGTTCGGTAATTTCACAATATTATTATTATTTTTTTTATCTTTATTTATACTGGTGGTCTCCTTGAGTCACGAGGACCCACCTCCCAAGAGAGACGAGTATTGAGCAGCTGCATGAGCACCCGGGTGTGATGAAGCTAAAATGATTTTGGTGGCATGAAACTCTTTAACCTGTCAAAAAAAAAAAAAAAAAAAAAATCCATAAATTAGCCGCAGCATTGTATAAAGGGTTCAAAACCTGTGAAGAAAGTAGCAGCTTATAGTCTGGAAATTACGGTATTTTTAAAAAGCATTTAATTATTTTTGTATGAGTTTACATTTATCACTGAGGTCCTTTTATAATGAATAAAAACTGAACTTGGCTTTAAAAAATAAAAACACCTTTAGTGCTTCTATTCACAAGTTGCAGCTTTGAAAATATAAAACTTATTTTATTATCTTTTATTGGTTAAAGTCTAATTAAGCCTCCTCCTTAAGCTTTTATCATCGACTGTATTCTGCTTTATTTGACTTGTACAAGCAGATATGATCATTATAAACATGGAAAGTTTAAATGACTTTTAGCGCAGAAACTTTCTTCAGATTTCCCCCGAGGAGCTGCAGGTGAGTTTGTGTGAGGCTGAGCTTTGTGTTTGTGAAACCAGTGCAGGCGTGTGTGTGTTGGTGTGTGTGTTGGTGTGTGGATTTGTTCTCACGAGCAGCTCCAAACAGTTCAGTCTTCCAGCTTCGCTCATAAAACCATTAACCCGTTGTGTTCCCAGTATCTGCTGACGGAGGCGTCGTCTTCTTCAGGTTGACGGCGTGAAGACGTTTGTGTTTTCACAAAACAACCTCCGGAAGAAAAAGTGTCACTGCTCAAGTCAGACCAAGCAAAATTATGAATTCATGAAGAGTGTCTCACTTTTTCTGCAAGAAAACTTTTGTCTGGAGCTTCTGCCAGAAATCTGCATCAAAGATTGTTCGTGTTCTTTAATATTGCATCAATGTTCAGTCGGATTTAAAGCAACGACCAAAGTTCATGCTCAGTAAATCCAACAATGTTCAGTCAGGTCATCTGGATGGTTTCTTTTTTTACTGAGATGTTTCATCCTTCAATCTGTGGAGCCACCAAACAAACGGAGTCCCACAACCAGTGGTGGACAAAGTACTTGTACTTAGTTACAGCCCACAACCAGTGGTGGACAAAGTACTTGTACTTAGTTACATCCCACAACCAGTGGTGGACAAAGTACTTGTACTTAGTTACATCCCACAACCAGTACACACCCATAGTGGAAAACAGTGGTGGCTCCTCAGAGTGAAGTCCTTTGGATGAAGGACAAAACGTCTCAGTAAAAAAAGAAGCCATCCAGATGACTTGACCAAAAAATTGTTCCTGGATTATTGAGCATGAACTTTGGTGTTTTGAACCATTTTGACATGACGGCCTCAGTTGACGGGGGAGAGGGTGGGCCCCAGAGGCCATTTTATCACCTGCAAACTGTTTTTTTTTTCCCACTATGGGAATGTGCTGCTTGTGGATTCAGTTTGTTTGGTGGCTCCTCAGGTTGAAGAAGTTCTGCGGATGAAGGACGAAATGTCTCAGCAAAAATAGAAACGGTCCAGATGACTTGACTGAACATTGTTGGAAAATAAAAAAAGCTTTTTTTTTTTTTTTTTTTTTTTTGAACAAATTTTGAGCTTGTTTCTTGTTCAGGTTGAACAGTTACTCCTTACCTTTGGCCAGGATCTGAAGGCACAGATATCTGGAGGAGGTCTGAGCACCTCAGAGGATCTTCTGATGATGTGCTTCTTGTGGTGTCTTCAAATCTCGTCCTTCATGGTCTTCTGGGACAGATTACATCAGAGTGGGTGGGAAACAACTGAGATGTCAGAGGTTACCAACTTGACAACACTCATACATACACTCTGTGGTGGAGGGTGTGGGTGTGTGTGTGTGTGTGTGGGGGGGGGGGGGGTTGTTCTTTTTCTCTCTTTTATTCTAAACACATGTTCTTTGAATCTTTGTAAAAACAGTAAAAATTTAACTTCACCCTAAATTCAAACCCGTCCATGTGGATCAGGTTTGTTTTCTTTGGGACTTTTTTTAAAAGTTCTTCTGCAGGAATGATGATGAATTATTACAATTACCCCGAGCCACAGGAAACAATGCGTTATTGATGGAGGACGCCTGGAGGAGGAAAACAAAGAGCATCCTCCTGTATTCACCAACACGGCTTTATCTGAGAGCAACACGCTGGTAAAAGCCCACCATTAAAGGATGGCTGAAGAAAAACACAACCTGGATTTATATAATATAAATGTTTATATATTTAAACTCACAAGAAGGCAAAATGAAGAAACAAGCAAAAATAAATAAAAACCTGAGGAAACTGTTTCCAGCTCAGAGACGAGCAGGAGGAGAACCATACTGACTTCAGATCAGTGTTTCCATGGATTCTCAGACTAATCGATGCATCTTCTCCGTCTGTCTCCCGACACGTTTCCCTCCTCGTGGTCTTCGACTACCAGGAGCACAAGTTCCTCCAGCGCCCTGTTCGTCAACAGCACCGGTGGCGGTCGTTGCACCCGGGCCCTGCCTGATCCGACTGAACTCACATTGTACGACGTTTTCCCACAAGTGTTTAACGTCAGACGCACTTCCTGACCCAACCCTTACCATGTGCCCGGGCCTGGGACCAGAACCAGAGAATCACTGACCTGTGCTCCCTGCAGCTGCAACAAGATACCTAAAACTACTAAAACTGAAAGTAAGGTTAAAGCCAACTAAATTATTTCTGCAAGAAAAATCAGTAGCTAAATGCTAAAATTAGCAAAACAGAAGTAAATGTTATAAATCTGCTAAAATGAACTTTTAAAGTTAAAAAAGCTAAACAGTAGCTAAAAGCCTGATAGTATAACGTAAGCTAAAATCAGCAAACTGCAGTTTAAAAAAGCTAAAATAAGACTGCTGTTGCTGTTTCAGCTGGTGCCGTCTGCAGGGCCGCCACAGCGAGCGAAACTCACTCCGGAGATTTGGCGATTGTTTTACGACGCATGTCCTCCCTGACACAACTCGGACTTGAACCTGTAGAGTTACACCGACCACTGAGCTACTGTGGCCCTAACAGCTAAAAGAATAGAAGCTAATAAAAAAAAATCATATCCACAGCTGAAAGCTGCATTTAACAACTAAAAGTAACTAAAAAGTAAAACTTTTTAAGAGCTCTTTCTTTGGAGAAAATGCTTGTGAGTAAATTCAAATACTTTAAACATTTTAAAACGTCACAGTTCTCATGCAGAGTGAGGCGAACATCTGGACTAATAAACAGCTGAAAGAGGACAAAGTCTGTAGAAGTTTTTAGAAGAAGAAGCATTATTGTGATTACAACAAAGATGTGAAAAGACAAAATATAAAAAAGAACTGATGGAAGAGGAAATAAAATGTTTAAAGGGAAAATATAAGGAATTAAAAGTCAAATCAAAACAGAAAACGTCTGTTGTTCATTTTAAAGAACATATCCAGAAGCTTCTGTTTTCTTTAGAAATTAAAACCCATCATCTCCTGGGCTCAACCCCCCCGCGCCTACCCATAATGCCACGGGGCTTATTTCCAGCCTCTCTTCATGCCAGTGGCTCGTGTTTGTCTCTATTGTGTTAATCCAGATGTGTGTTTTGTGTTTGTTAGGAGGCAGGGTGGTGGGTAATTTCTGGTGACTGTAATTCATTTTGTCATTTCTGTCTCTGCTGCCCCCCTCCCGCCTCCACCCTCCCACCCACCCCACCCGAGTCCCCCTTTGTGGAGGAAAACAAAACATGGATACTTTCTGTCAGCAGGAAGAAGCGCCACTCAAACCTCCATTTTCTCTCTTTCCTTCCGTTCTTCTGCTGCTGAGTCCACAGCTGGACGAAGGGATGAAACCACGTCTTCATGGGGGGGGTGGCAGATATGAGGGGTATGATGAGGATAAAACCAGTTGGAGTTGAGGAGGTGTTGGAAGAAAAGCAGTAATTTTCACTCATCTAAGCTGTCAGGGGTAAATGTGTGGGTAAAGACGTGCATGTGTGTGTGCACGAGAGCTATATGATACAGATATGCAGCTTCAAGAGGTTTTGGTTTTTAGGCCCCTGGATCCTGGACATGCACATCTGGGGGTTTAGTTTTTATTGTTGCTCCTGCAGAACAGTCAGGTCACATGTTCAAACAAGGATCAGGTCACATGATCAAACAAGGATCAGATCACATGATCAAACCAGACCAGGTCACATGATCAAACAAAGATCAGGTCACATGATCAAACAAGGATCAGATCACATGATCAAACAAGGATCAGATCACATGATCAAACAAAGATCAGGTCACATGATCTAACAAAGATCAGGTCACATGATCAAACAAAGATCAGGTCACATGATCAAACAAAGATCAGGTCACATGATCAAACAAGGATCAGATCACATGATCAAACAAAAAGATCAGGTCACATGATCAAACCAGGTAGGCCACATGATCAAACAAAAAGATCAGGTCACATGATCTAACCTGATTGTCCTGAACCCCCTCTCAGACGTTTATTTCAGCTCCAAACGTTAATGTTGTTATAAACGCTTGTCTGTATAGAAACTGTGTTTACAAAGAAGAAAAAGAAGACGTGAAAGAGCCAAACGTCCTCGAGCGTTTTTCTTTCGCTGATGACCAATCACTCGCAGAAACTAAAAGGCGGTTAATGTCAAACGTCAGACACAAAACAAACTGCTCCTGGGGAGGCAGGCACAGGAACAGACAGCCCAGAGTTTACTTCTCAGGACCCAACGAGCGGAACGTGGTGTCAGCACGTTCATCGTCAGGGCCCGGCGTGCGCAGCAGCAGATAACGGGTGAATTACGGTGAGCGGGCGCACGAGGCGGCGCCGCTTGTTTTTCACGCTGCTTCAAACGGCTCCTGCTCCTGCTCTCCTCTCGTATCAACGCTGTGGAGCTGCCGGGCGATTTGAACACCAGCCAGAGACGCTGCCTGGAGTTCACTGAGAAAACAAAAACGCAAACAAAACTGGTGACTAACAACCGTTTACTGCTTCTACACAAAGTGTTCTTCAGGTTCTTCATCAGGTCAGAAGGTTGCTGCTGCAACAGACAACAGAAGAAGAAGAAACCACCGGAGCAATCAGCTGTCAGCGCACCTGAACTCCATTTACTCATCAGCTCCATTTAAACCCAGTTCAAAGAGGAGCTGAGGATTCACTCTGGTTTAGACCTGTTTGTAGACAAATGTTTGTTTGTGGTGCTTTTTATGAAACTAAACTGTTTCCTGCTTTTTTTCATTCCAAGCAAAACTTTTTCACAAAAACAAAATATTTATTTTTCTTTTTTCATTTACCCTTTATTCACAAGAACTCATTTTCAAGAGAGACCTGTTTGGGGAGCACATGGTGGGGGTTAAGGGCCTTGCTCATGGGCCCAGGGTGGGGCTGTTTCACCTTTTCCACCCACATTTTGATGTTGATGGGACCGGGAGTT
>JARVLU010000324.1:2244078-2254432 GCA_031762415.1 Simpsonichthys santanae
AGATGTTCACATCCTTGATAGAGAGGAACGATGGTTTGAGAGAGGAGTAAAGGAGGCCATCTTTGTGAAAAGAAACGTCCATCATTAAACAGAGGTGGAGGCCTCTGGGTGAACCACCAGTTGGAGTTTAATGAAACTTTCAGGAAATTAACATTGGATGTCCACCTCCCAATGACTTCAAGACCATTCAAGATGGCCACCGCATTTAGTACCACGGTGGCAGTAGCTGAGAGTCCTTCAAACCATTAACAGTTACACAGAAAATTTAAAAAACATTAGTATTTTTTATCTTTTCACAGCTGCTGCACATTGAAAAGTATTTTTAGACGGAAACAGCTGAACTCTGTCTGAAAGGAAAGTGCGGATCTGTTTTGGTGAAGTGCGTCTAACTCTGGAGCATGTGCAGGTTCCTGAGCACGACCGCCTGCATCAGCGTATTTATTTTAAATGGCAGCCGCTTCGGTTAGTGCTGCAGTCCGTATGTTGGAATGATGGGGGGGGGGGGGGGTAATGCAGCTGCCATGTGGGCCGCGCTCTGACAAAACTGCTGAAGATACGACTCTGTCAAATAAATCAAATAAATCTCCGCCGGCATCTGGAGGGACATGCAAATCACTTGATCAATATTCTGCAACGCGGTCCCCGAACGGCCCGACGCCATCGCCTCGCTGGAGTCGCTGCCGCCTGCACCAACCGGCGAAGAGTTTATTCCTCTAAAAAAAACAAATAACTCTGTGGAAATGAAAAGTCTTCGTGAAGCTGCTGGAAGATTCTCGGCTCAGAGCAGCTTCAGCTGTTTAACAAAAAACTTTAGTATAAAAAGTTTTCCTGCCAGTTGACTAGTCCTGCTCTGTGTAGACGTCTCTTTGCAAGTGTTTAAATACATTTAGTCAACTTCAATTCAGTCACTGCCACGCCTCCTTCCACCTGACGCAGCCGCAGCCACTCGTCTCATCACCTCCACTCGGTTTCATCCGTCTCATCAGTTTCACGCTGCTGTCCAGTCCTCGTGCTACTTGAACTCTTCGGGCCTTCTCCTCTGGGTTGATTAATGGAAAGTTAATTGTTGCTGCTATAACAATGCTTTGTTCTGTTCTGTTTAAAAGTAAAGTTTGTGTTGGATAAAAACATTCCACACTTGAGGACACAAAAGATTTTTTTTTAACCAGTTTTACCTGCAAGGGCAGACTGTGGCCACAGGTTACACAGACGTATAAAAAGTTCTGCATGGTGGAGTCCAGTCAGGAGAATCTGCCCCGGGCAGTGTGCGAGGTTTGTTTCCATATTGCTGATCAGTTCTCGGCTCAGAGGCGAGTCCCGATGACCTCGGCCTCCAGCTGCACACGCAGGATCAAATCAGCTCCTCTCTGAGAGAGGAAACAACTCTCTGGCAACTCAAAGTTCACATTAGTAGTGATTAAAACATCCATAAACCTTGATTTAAAAAATCCCCTGATAGTGTGAGTTTTTCAAGCTTCTCGTGTCCTGCTGCCACACGGTGACACGTGCACGTTGTTGCTCGTTTCTGTTTTATTGTTTTAGATCAGTAACGTTTGAAACAATTTGAGTATGAAATAAAAACCTAACCTTTTAATCACTTGAAGTTGAAAGTAGCTGAATATTGAGCTAAAATGAATGTGTAAAAAGTGACTGAAACCAAAACTCGATAAAAGCAGCGTTCCTTGAATTATACCCGTTATAATTGTAATGGGTGATATGCAACAACATTTGCAACTTTAACGTTAAGTTACAGATGTTGTCTTTGGTGCCTTGTTGTTTTCCATATACGTATATACATTAGTGTGTGAATGACCAGCATCAACTTAAAACACTTTTCTAGAACGGTGCTTTGTGACGTTCTGTCCATTTCTTTGCATTAAATGATGGCAGTTCCACCACATTTAAAATGGCAGACGCTCTGATGTACCGCTGCAGCAGGCCAGCCCGCTCAGCAGGGCGTCTAGTGTGTGTATATCTATGTCTATGGAGTCCCTGTTTGGTAATTTCATTGGTCTAATTCTTTTTAAAAACCTTTATTTATACAGGTAGTCTTGTTGAGTCACGTGGACCCACCCCTTTAGGGAGACGTGTATAGGGCCGCTATGTGAGCACCTGGGTGTGATGAAGCTACATGTTTATGGCAGCAGGAAGCTCATTAGCCCGTCAAAATAAATAAATAAATAATCCACAGCATTGTTTAAGCCGCGGGGTTCAAAGCACGTGAATGAAGTAGCTGCTTATAGACCAGAACGTACGGTATCTGAGTTTGGACAATGAGACGAGTTGGAGATGCTCATCATCTCTGACTGTTTTTGAATGAGTTCAAAATATGAGCAACAAAATGAAGAAACTCTGTATTAAAGTGCATTAAATCTATAACCGCTGAGCGTCTTCCTGTTTCTCCATGTTTGAACTCTGTATCTCGTCATGGCTTTAAAAAAAATGCAGATCCTTTTTTGTTTGAATGCAACTTGTCTGGTTGCCAGATTGTTGTTGTTCTGTTGAGTTTTTCAGATTAAAGGAACCAAAATAATTTTCTTGTCAGAAGAATGGAGAAGTCTAACAAAGATCCTTCCTCTGCAGCACGTTGAGCGTCTGAGGACCACGGAGGTGTTGATGCTGATAACAGACTCCTTCTGTTGTCTTCGTCTCTGAGGTCATCAACAGTCTGGCTGAAGCTGCAGTCTCCTAAAAGCGCTCCTGACACCAGCAGTCTGTCATAAAGCCTTCAGTTCTGGTTCACGTCCTGACCCGGCAGGAAGCAGACGTGTCCCAGAGGCCCCCTGTGTCTCTGCAGGAGCTCGTCCTCGTGCTGCAGGCGTCACGCCAACAGAAAAGGTGAGCAGCAGGAGAACAAAGCCACCTTGCTAAAAACAACATCCAGCTAACGAACGTGTGAGCGTCAGAGCAGCAGAGGCTGCGTGTGAGGAAAATCAAGACATCAGTGTTGGAGTGGAGGGAACAGGTGAAGCCGGGGTCACGTCAGGCCGGCTGACAGCACGGCTGCTGTCTGGGGAGCCAGGTGACAAATCCTCCAACAGGCGAGGAGCACGACAGCAGCTCCAACCACGTCCTCTGTTGTTTGACAGCGACCTGTCGGCCCCAACACGAGCAACACCACGAGACGGGCGGGAACACGATGGAGAGACGGAAACAACGAAGAGAGAGAGAGGATGTTCAGACAAAAGAACAGTCAGACTAAAAATAGACGCTGCTACAAACTCATAACTTCGTCATGAATTTAGGAAACATAACTTTGTGTGAAGCAGAGGAAGTTTACAGAAAATAAACTTTTAAGTTTTGATCTGTCAGAACTTTAAAGTGTTGAAAACAAACTCTTTTAACTGCCACAGATTCTACATCCAAACAGGAGCGTTTGATCAGATTCAAAAACAAAGAATGAGCTTTAATGATGGAAGTTAATGAACTTTGGTTTCTCTTCAACATTTCCTTTCAAGTGTTTGACTCTTATCTGAATCAGAATAAACTTCATTATCACTGCACCGCAGTACAGTACAATGAGATTATGTTCGTACAGTCGTCCAAAAGATGGGCCGAGTGCACGTTGCTGCTGCTCCTAAGAGCGCGGCACCTTATTCTTCGAAAGGCCACGAGGAGAGGATAGTGGTATTACAAAAAATATATTTTTACACCTTGTCCTTATCGGGACATGGTTCAAGACAAAAACTCTACCAGCAGCACATTTATAAACACATTACATGCATTTGACAACAGGATGGTGAGATTTGTCCATGGAGCACTTCCAGATAGGCCACGGTCCTGATAAGATGTGGGTGGCAGTAGGTACAGCCCTGGTATACATTCACAGAAGTTCTCAGTTGGGGGGTGGGGGTGGTGCGGACAGAACAGAGCCCTCCTTAGTTTACACATATCCCAGAAGAAATTTGATGTCGATCTGCTTCAAGGCTGAACGGGAAATTCAGATAAGTCACAATTGTTGATTTTTATTTATTTATTTATTTATTTTGGGCAGACTGTTATTTCTCATCAACCTTGGGCCCTGCTGGTACTTTTGTTCCAAAATGGTCAGATTTGTGGGCATTCCACTGGTCCGTGCTTATTAGCTCCCTCCACGGTCGTTCCCAACATGGTGGTACATCCCAGAAGCCGACAGTGGTCTGTGATTCTCACAAACCGCTTCCGTCTTATGGTTTATCTTATAAGTCAGTCGATTTTGAGTACTCGAAGCATGAACCAAACTTTAACACACGCTCGGCGGCTTTGCCAAGGCCAAAACTGCTTCCGCAGTCTTCTTTAATAGCTGAAAACATAGGTTTCTGCCGGTGCCAAAAAGCAGAAACCCTGCTACGGAAAGGAACATCAACTTCCAGTCTCCCCATGGATCTGTGACGTATCCTGCTGCATGCATCTCAGCAGGGCATGAGGGTTCTCCAGGGCCTGGTCACTTTGTTGAAAACATTTTATGAAGTGTGTTGAAAGTCCAGCTGACCAGATCCATGACAGTGGTTTACATTTTAGAAGATGTGTAAATAGAAGCTCTGTTGCAAAAGACAGAGCAACAAAGCAGGAGGGAGACACAAGAAAAGCATCCATCTTGCTCGAGAGGGTGAGGAAAAAGAAATTATTGTGAAGGACCAAAGTTAATCGTTCAGGTAAACAATATTTTTTACAACATATTTATTTATATTCAAGTCTAAATGCTGAAAAAGTTTGGACATTCTGGAAAGTTAAAATTTAAACAGAAATAGACGAAGTACAAATCTCAAAAACCCATAAATAATTCACAAAGGAACACAATATAAAGACACTTTACTATTTTTCAGAAATTCTTCTTCTTCTTCTTCTTCTTCTTCTTCTTCTTCTTCTTATTATTATTATTATTATTATTATTATTATTATTATTATTATTATTATTATTATTATTATTATTATTGAAAGCAGGGCATCTCAAAAAGGTTGTTCCAGGCTGATATTATGAATGGTATATTCAAAGTCTTCTCAGAAGTAAAGCTCTCTATTAGAAGTAAAGATGGGCAGGGGTTCACCAGTCTGTATGAAAGCTTCCTGGGACGAATAATACCATTTTTATTTTAGTTATTTATTTGTATTCAGGAAGCCTTTTGGGTTGAAAGAAGTCTCCGATAAAACAGAACAATTAAAAAGACAAATGAAAAAATGATGAAAAGTTCACTTGATAAAGACGGATGAGACAAACTATCTCAGAGACAAGGACAAATCATCTTCCTGATTCCTCATCCCTTCATCTCATCATGTCACCTTGACACTCCACGCCCACCAGACTCCACATCTGTCTCCTCTCTGAGAGAAACCAGCTGAAAATGTCTCTTCCATCGCTGTAATTTATGTCCAGATTCATCACGGGTCACAAATCAGTCAGACAGGACGTGGTTTGTATTCACGAGACAACCAGCGACCAGCCTCCTCCCCTTGGCGGGGCGGCCCACCCAAAGCAGGATGAAGAGGGTGCAGCAGAGATTTGTCACTCCGGTTGGAGCCCGGAGCTTAATGTTCCGGATAAACTGTTACAGAATAGATGTTGACACAGAAGTGGCAGGTTCAGAAAACTGACATGACCGCGGGGATTTGGTGGGAGGACGCCGGAGGAGTGCTAAAAGGAAATGCGACATGGCGCCATACATCAGAAACCCGGTGACACCACAAAGAGCCTGTCGCAAAGAATGAATGACAACAGCCGCTTTACGTTCTCAGCTTCCTGCTTTAACGCCTAATGTTCTTACGTTGGGCTTGATGTTTGTCTTTGATCAGTTTGTCATCTGTTTCAGTGGAGCCAGCTGCAGATGATGGTCTTTAAAGATAGTTGGTTCCAGTCCATTTACCGTTCATCACCAGAAGTTGTAGAGACAGATGTGAAAATCACACAAGCTGCACCAAAAATCTGGATTCAAACATTTAAAACAAACACAAAACAATGAAAATTAAATCATACTGCACGCTGCATGTTTTTCTGTTAATGCTCAGAGTACCTGTATGTGTTGGGGATGACTCAGCGACTACCAAACCCAAATTTATCAGTGAAAATCACAGTTATTTAGCTACAAAGTACTTGTTTGCTGCACTTGATTAGCTGTAAGGCTCGTCATGAATTGGTTGTATAGATTTACATTCAAAGTTTTATTTCTGAGAGTTTGAGTAAAATCTGTCCAGGGGTTAATACGATATTTTGCTAACAGACACACATAGATATGGGAACTTAACACACATGGTGGAAATAAAATGCTGTCAAACACAAGGGAAGGATTCAGTTGTAATAAGAACAGACTAAAATATTAATATCTCAGCAAAACAAAAGTCCAGACCTTTGCGTTCAATTACAACATGTAATTTAAATAATTTAATCTAAAATTTAAAAACTCACAGAACTTACTGTTTGTGTAAAGTTTTATCATGTCATGAAATCAAAATACTCTATGTTGAAAACTATCACTGTAAAGCTAAATGCAAATTTAACTTTTTTTTTATTTATTTTTTTTAGATGAACTCCAGTTTCAGTGTGGATTTTTGGATTTACAGGTTACAAGTGAACGCATCACAAACCTTCACATGGTAAACAATAAACCTGCAAGTCCTTCCTGAGGCTCAGACATGCCATTTGGTCCCATAAATAATTAAAAATAAAATAAACTTAAATACGTTTTTAAAGGTAACATTTCATATATGCATAGACGTCACAACCATTATCTATGGAGGGGACGTGTCCCCCCACATTCACAAAACGTTCATTTGGACCACCCCACTTTTACAATAAAACATTAGTTCAGACGGCGCTGTTTCTCATTCTTCATGAACGAATCCATTCCACACGATTAACAGGAGAATACTCAAACCACTAAAAATCCACTCCAGGTTTTCCTGCTTACCTCCAACTCTCCACCTGCCAGCAGCATGTGTTTCTGTGTGTCTCCTGCCTCGGCAGAGAACGCTGGCAGGTGGAGGAGGTGGAGACACCTCTGCGCTGATCGCTTGCCAGTTTAACGAGCTTATGCCCCACTTGTCCGCCACGGACAGAACCCTTTTCCACTAGTACTTTTTAGCTGATCAGAGGCTGATTCGGGACCACTTTTCTCCCCTGCTTCTGTGGTGGGACCGACCGAGCTGAGGTGAGCTGAGTCGGGGCTTTAACGTGACGTCAGAACACTGCTGGTCACGAATTGGTCAGGGGGAGGAGCCAGATTAACTAAGAAAACTTTCCAAACAACTCTATCCACCATTTTATATTCGGCCCGCCAATAACTTGAGGGGTGTATTCAAGTAGTGTATCTGTACGTTTTTAATATAAGAAAGAAGCAATAATGGCATCTCAATGGTCAAATGGTGAAGTACAGGCGTTTTTGTGCTTCATGGCCGATGGAAAAAATATAAAGAGAGCTGGATGGAGCAAATTGTAACGAGAAGGTGTTTAGCGAGATATCAGAACTTCTGGCTTCTCACGGCTACGAGAGAACACCCAAGCAATGCAGGGAGAAGCTAAGGAAACTTAAGAGCAATTACCGTAAAATCACCCGCTTCAAACATTATCAACCATTAAATTTCATTCAACCTTTATTTAGGCAGGTTGAATGAAAATGGCCATTATTACTTATTATCAGCCCCATAAGTAGCGGTCAGAATGCCCCTCCTCTACCTCCTACTACATTTAAAGTTACGTTGTTAGCTTAGCGCTCATTATAGCTTCGCATGGTTAGGTTTAGAGTAAAGGGTCTTGTCTTGGGTTTTGGGTCTTGGTTAGGTTTAGGCACAATGGTAAGGGGGTTAAGTTTAGGTTTGGTCGTCTGGGTCAGGTGTAAAGTTATGTTTAGGAAACGGGTAAGCTGGGGGAAAAAAAAGACACTTCCTGGTTTGCCCACGTCACACGCTGCCTGTTATCAGCCAAAACAAGGATAATAACGTACCTTTACACCTGTTAAGAGGTACAGGAGGGACAGTCTGACGCTACATATGGGGATGATAACAACTAATAACATCCATTTAATGGACTGATAACATCCGAAGCCGCTGTCCAGTTAAGCTTCAGGTGGGTCGCTGGCAGTGAGCCATCTGGACTTTCTTTTTTCTTACATCTTTCAACCAGCTGGTCAGCGTACGGTCAAATGGCCATGGACGGCTGATGACCCAAATTGGGTCGTCAGCTGCACGCTTCCACTGACACAATCAAAACCTCGACACCGACATGGCGCACCCATCCAGCACATTATTTTGACCCGGCCTGAATTTTCAGGTTGGGCAGGGTGTGGGCCCGGGTTAGAAAGGACAGCTGTGGCCAGCGCCTGGCGACGCAATCGCACAACTTCGACCAGTCAACGTAAAATTTGAAATTTCACGAGACGTCTTAGAATCAGCTAGTCGACTAGTCTATTCAACCCCTGGTTTTAAGATGATCCCAACCTGACGTCTACAATTCTTTGTCGTTTTAAGTGACTTCAATCATCACTAATAAGAGTTTTTAAAAGGCTAAATAAATCATTATAATGCACAGAAAGTAAAGATTTGAAGAGTAAAAGGTAATTTAACAAAAAGAAAGAAAGAAAAACAAGTTGTGATGGAAAAGTCGTGACCTATGACCCAAGAAATGATGAGAATCTCCATCCAGGTGAAGGAGGTGGTCTTCACCCGGAACAGCTGAGTGGGGTGATCGTGGGTGGTCATGTTGGGCAGCAGTGACGTTCCTGCGAAGCGGTCTGCTGCGTTCAGGACCAGCAGACAAAGAAAGATCATGAAGGAGGCCGTGTGAGCCACGAACTTCAGGAAGGGTCCACACATGAGTCTGCCCAACTGACGTCACAGGAAGGCAAAACAAACAAACAAAAAAAATACATGATTTGTAGTTGGATAATATTCATATACTTATATTAAACTGTATGTAAGTGATGCAAAGTCTGCATTGTGAAAGCAAGCCCTGTTTCCAACTAAGCAGTGATTGACAGCGACCTAATCAGCAAAATGATGAGTGTTTTTATGTTGGTTTATTTGGCAATTTAACAGCAACACATAGATATCCTCAATTATTCACCAGTTTAAGCTGCTTTAGCAGATTATAAAACGCTTCCTTTTAAGAAAAGAAATGCATGACCTTTGACGTGACTCACCTTACTTGATGGTGCCACCCAGTAAATAAAAGCCATGATAGGCAGTCCAGCAGCTACACCCATGAAGAGAAGAATTTTAAAGGCCAACGTTTGCTGGCGTAGTCCAGACAAGTTCTCGTACCAGATGGAGCGCAGCTGCTGCTGGCAGTTTGGATGAGCCACAAACTGCTCCCGGAGACAAAAGACCGGTTGGCGTGTTTGTTTGTGACAAGGAAATAAAGATGCAGAGGAAAAGATGGACACAACTGGAATATTGCTTGGTCAACAGTGAGCTGAAATGTTGGTGATTATCTGATAATCTTACCTTTTTTACTTCGTATTTTATCACATGTTTTAACCGGATGAGGTTTGGTCTGCAAAAGGTGTCGGAGTCGGGCCAGGACTCGGCGTCACCGTTCAAGATGGCCTCCACTTCCTCTGTGTTTCGGCACAGATCCAGGAGTGCCACCACAAAGTCTTTGCACTGCAGCGACAGTTTCTCGTACTCGTTCTGTCACGCGAACATGGACGCAAGAGAATCAAACCGCACTTTCAGCTGTTTTAACTGTGCATGTGTCAAAACGTTCAGCTCATTCAGGACATCGCAGCTACATTTTCAAACGTTTGTACTTCGTTGTTTAATTTTATTCAGATTGTTTCCATTATTAAATTAATGAGGATCTTTTCTAATCTTTGAAAAACTTCACTATGATTCATTTGTAGCTTTTAGCTACTGTTGTGTCAGTTTTAGCCTTTTATTTTCTTCTTTCGGCTGCTCCCTTCTTCAGGGATTGCCACAGTGAACTAACTCACACTAAGACTTGACAACTGTTTTTACACAGGATGCAATTCCTGACACAACCACAGACCACGAGCTACCACAGCCCTCGGTGTGGAGCAGAACTGCCATAGGGTGCCTGTGGGAGTAGATGGTGGGGGTTAAGGGCCTTGCTCAAGGGTCCAGAGTGGGGCAAATGAGTGTGGAGACAGGTTTGCTTCACCTTTCCCTCGTACATTTTGATGTTGTTGGTCTGGGGAGTCAAGGAATTCTTCTCTGGATCCTCCCAGAGAAGGATTTTGCTCTACTCTTTGCAGATGATGTGGTCCGAGTGTGAAGCGGATGAGATGAGAATCAGTACCTCCAAATCTGAGGTCATGGTCCTCAGTTAGAAAAGAGTGGATTGATCTTTTCGGGTCGAGGGTGAGGTTCTGCCTCAAGTGGAGGAGTTCAAGTATCTCAGGGTTTTGTTCACGAGTGAGGGAAGAAT
>JARVLU010000324.1:2295092-2310066 GCA_031762415.1 Simpsonichthys santanae
TGGATGGATGGATGGATGGATGGATGGATGGATGGATGGATAGATGGATGGATGGATGGATGGATGGATAGATGGATAGATGGATAGATGGATAGATGGATGGATGGATAGATGGATAGATAGATGGATAGATAGATGGATAGATAGATAGATAGATGGATGGATAGATAGATAGATAGATGGATGGATGGATGGATGGATGGATGGATGGATGGATGGATGGATGGATAGATAGACCTCCTACCATAAGAACAGTTTCTTCCCATGTGCTGTTGGACTCTTCAACACTCATCATCCTGTTATTGTCTAAATCTGCTTTGGTCTCTTTATCACTGTATTTTAACTGGACTACTCCATTTGCACATTTTTTCTGAATATTGTATTAGTTGGTGTGTACATATGTTTTCTTTTATCTTTTATTTGCACCTTTATGCCGAAGCAAGTTCCTAGTCTGTGGATCCTGCTCATTGACAGTGGCAATAAGAATAAACTGACTCTTGACTCTTGATCTTGGATTTTGCTGTGGTCGCCCAGTTTTTCAGTTTTCTTACATCTAGATGCAGCCACACACCAAAATGGAAGTCGACACCTCACTTGTTTTTCAGGCCATCCTGCTCATAAAACGGGCGAAGAGAGAGGATCTTCATTTCCTCTCCTCGCTCGTCGATGTGGAGCAAAAATGTTTTTTCAAGTGAGGAAGACTCCATTTGTTTCTTATTAAGCTTATTGTTGTATCAGAGGGTCATGGAGGCAGTTTTGCTGTAAAAATGATGTTTTCATTGAAGCAGTTTTTCACTCTTTCTGCAGAAGAACTTATTTCCATCTGGTTCCTCAAGACTTTAATGTGGAAAAGCTTTTAAACCCGACGGCCAGGAGCCACGAGTGACGTCTGTAAATATGTAATAAACTCCAGACAACGAGCACGGACGCTTTTCTGAAGTACAACTTGGATTTTTTTGACAGGGTTTGACTTGAACATTTGCATAAAAAGCCTGTGGGGTTCTCTCGGCTCGCACGAGCAGCTAAAGCTCTTTTTTAACTTTCATTTCCCATCAGTTCATCATCCACTTCATTAATTTATTTGTTGCCACCTCTCGTTGCTTTCCATTTATAAAACTCTACAATCTGAGAGCAGGAACTGAGCTGTGAGGGCGACCAGCTCACCTGAAGCCTCACACACATCTGAAGCCTCACACACATCTGGAAGATTCAGTTTTTCATTATTTTAATTGTTTTAATTGTCATCGCTGGGTTTCAGTTCAGTCACTGAATTTACTGAAGGGTTCCTGAAAGAAACGCACAAACATCCTGTTTTATTCAAACTCAGTGAACGTGGACGAACTCGTTTTCACACCTGATATTTAAAACTATAAGAAATAATTCTGCTCATTCATTTAAACATGTTGATCCTGAAGAGTTTAAACCTGGACATGACGAGAGGAAGAACGTTTTCTTCATGAATTTTAAAACCGCTGCGTCCCTCTCTGCTGTGCTTCTGCGTCCATCTCTTCTCAGATCTCTCGTTGTCAGTTCATGCCACTTGACACGTGGCACTGAGGGGGAGAACCTGGAGCAGACCCAGAACAACCCGGGAACCTTCAGTGATGCTCCAGGATGAGCTGGAGGAACGATGGTCTGGGTTTAGATCATGGACCAGTTTCCTCCGTGGCCTGATCGAAGCTAACTGGTCGAAGGAACGAAACCATTTGGAAATTATTCCTCGCCATCTTCTACCTCTTATCCTCGTCAGACAGGTCCAGGAGACAAACCCAGTTCTCCCTCTTCTCATCAGCTCCTCCTGAGGTGCTCCCAGACCAGAGAAGATACAGTAACAGGTTCTAAGTACCGGTACTAATGGAAAAGGGGTAATAAACTCCTCCACAAAGTTCTGGTTCTGCCTGGGCTCTCTTCCCAGCTGGACGTGACTGAAAACCTCCCAAAGGAGGCATCCTGATCAGGTGAACCTCCTCAGATGACTCCCTTTGATGCAGAGGAGCAGCACCTCTACTCCACCCCATGAAGGAAGATCATTTCTGTTGCTTGGATCCAGGATCTGGTTCTTCTGGTCCCGATCTAAACCTCATGACCACATGAGAGGGTTGGAACATAGACGAACCAGTAAATCCAGAGCTTTGACTTCAGTTCAAGTCTATCTTCACAACGACCGACCGAAGCAACATTCTCATTACTGAGGACGAGGTCCAGATCTTTTGATCCATGTCCTGCTCCAGCCGAACATCACTCAGGAACAAGATGATCAGATACTGAACTCCTCTCTGACCCGTCCTGTGTTTCGATGTCGAAGTTTCTTTAAACTCTATAATTATTAAAAATATATTTTGGTTAATGTTTTCATAAGTCTTCAGTTTTGAAAGCATTCAAAATGAAAAAAACAGTTTTTAAAGGAAACAAAGTGAAATGTTTGGAGCATTTCTTTCTTTCTCCATCAGACTGAGCAGCTGAAGTTTCTGTCCCTGAGTGATCATTTTACTCCTGAACAGAAGTTAAAAGTGAAGGATTCCTCGTTTCCATCCGCCTGAGATGCACGTGAGCGGTTTGGCTTCTTCACATTCAGCGGCGCCAGTGAAAAGATCAAGGACGCCTCTCGCAGATTTATCATCTTAACGACCACGCGTGGGGAAAAGGGCTAAATGGCAAAGAGACTCATTTAAAATTTCCTGTCCTTGTTTCCTTCTTCAGCTGTTTTGTAAGAAGTAAAAACCCACATCAGCCGAGCTTCAGCTCACGATGTGCAGAGAAGTGGCTGAAAGTCTGGAATAAACCAGACTAAATGGGTTTGGTCCAGATCAGAACTCCAATACGTTTCCTTGAAGACGACACATTAAGATTTATTTTATTATCTTGATGTTTAAATAAAAACCGAGCTGCTGGATTTAAACACTTCACTGGTCTTATGGGTCTAAAAGTCCTGAATCTGCTTCTGTTTGGTTAAAGCAGAAGAACTACGATACAAAGATCAAAATTCATCCATTTCAGCTCTTTTACGTACCAGCAGTCAAGTCCCAGTGGTTCCAGGTCCTGAGAAACCCAGACATCACTTGGTCCAGCCACAGTCTCCAGCTCTTAGGAGGTCCAAAGTTCTTCCATTTAGGGAGTCCTGGTTCTGGCCTGAGGTCTCCTCTCAGTTGGACGTACTAAACAAAAGTGGCTTCCTAATCCGATGCTTGAAGCACCTCAGCTGACCCTGGAGGATGGAGCTCCTCACCTCATCTCAAAGCCTGAGGCCAGACACCAGACAGAGGATCCAGTTGCTCTGGATCCTGGATCATTGTTCTAGCCTCAAGTCCAGACTAGATGAGGTTTGGAACATAGAAGAGCCAATAATCGAGACCTTTGCCTTTCAGCTCCTTCTTCACTATAACAGACCAGAGCAACTCCATCTTTACTGTGGGTGAAATTGGATTCATTTGTCCATCAAGACAAGACTCCAAGATTCTTCATCTCCTCTTAGCGACTCAGTCATGACCCAGAGGGATGGTCCTTGTTCTGGATGAGAACCTCACAGGTAGACCAGCTGCTTCGGGGTAAACTGAGAGTCCAGACAGGAAGACGCCAACAGAAACACATCATCTGCAAAAAGTGGAGATGAAACCCTCAAACGTTTAATTTGATTATTTCTGTTTGTTTATAAAATTGCAAATTACAGAAAGTCCTCACAAGATGACACAAACAAATAAAAACATTCACCAACGTAAAGACTCCCATCAGTAACAGGATCTGCACAAAGAAACCAGCAGGTTGTGTTCAACCTTCACTTCATCTCAAACTCCCATCATGTGTAGCAGCTTGGTGCCCGTGAGAAGAAACAACTCCCTTTGAACAGAAAGAGACCTCCAGCAGAACCAGAACCAGAACCAGAACCGGCCAGCTGGAGTTAGAGAGAACAGGAAAGAGACAAACAGAACGACTGGTCCAGTTGTGGCTTCTATGGTCCAGTTGTGGTTTCTATGGTCCAGTTATGGTTTCTATGGTCCAGTTGTTCTTTCTATGGTCCAGTTGTGGTTTCTATGGTCCAGTTGTGCTTTCTATGGTCCAGTTGTGGCTTCTATGGTCCAGTTGTGGTTTCTATGGTCCAGTTGTGATTTCTATGGTCCAGTTGTATACTGGACCATAGACCATAGTTTCTATAGTCCAGTTGTGGCTTCTATGGAAGAAAGACAAAAAAAACATATTACTAACAAACATATGTACAAATACTGTATAAAAATACACAGTAGAGCAAGTAAAAAAAGTGAAGCATAACTAAGAGATAGCTCAAGAAACCCAAGCCAACCCTAACTATAGGATTTGTCAAAAAGGAAAGTCTTAAGCTCGGTCTTAAAACTGGACTATGTGTCAGCCTCACTGACTATTTGTTTTTGGAAACTCTAGGAACCGCAAGTAAACCTGCAGTCTGACAGCAAAGTGCTCTGTTAGGAAAATATGGAACAACAAGGAGCTCAACTGGTGAGAGCTCTGTCTTCCCTCCACAACTCTTTCAGATCCTACCAGATTAGAGACCAGGGGCAGGTCTTGTGGAGCATCCTGCTCCAAGAACAAGCCCCACGTTGGGTCCACAGTCCTCTGCTCCTTCATCACAGAGAGGTCAGAGGGAGCTGATGAGTAAATATGAGCAGATGACAGGACTACCTCCTTCTTAAAGTCTGAAGATACTTTTTTTATTGTAAAATCCTTCCAGAGAGTACGTTTGAAGCTTGAACCAGTTGCTTCAGTCCAGAAGTCCCACATATAAAGCTGCTGCTGGTGCTTCAAATATAATTCACTTTTATTAATGTGATGTGGGGGAACCCTTTTTATTCATTTTAACATAAACATTTCCACTTGAACTGTAAAGTAAAAGTGCAGAAAGCTCCTCGGACAGTTTAATCTGAAAAAATCCACAGTTTCTTCTCCAGTTCCTCCTGAAGATGCAAAGTCAAAGAGGAGACGTGCTGACAGTGCAGCTGATGGACAGAAAGTACAATCACTTCTAAACTCTCAGCCCGGGCTTCAAACGGACCGGCCAGGCCTGGAGACACATTATTTTTTCATGACACCGCATCCCAGAACATCCAGGAGCAAACCTGCCGTCTGCAGAGCTTCACAGGAACATTTCGCCTCTTTGTGTTTGACTTTCTGCTTCTTTTAGCCTTCGGCTGCTGGTAATTCAGGCAGAGGGGACTGGAAAAGTTGGCTTTGATTGGCCCAACTTTTCTTTTTGAAGCTTGTAGTCCAGTGGAACAGTCGTCTTTTGGATTTATTCTTGAAGGAAAGCTCTTTCAACAAAGGTTCTGAGGATAAAACACAACAAAACATGTTCAGATCCAAAAGGACCGGAGGTGGAGATTAGAGACGCAGGTGGAGCAGCAGCAAGAGCGGAGCACCAAAGAGACGTTTCACCTCCTTTTTTCAAATAAAATACAAAAAAATAATAATAATAATGATAATAAAATCTGCATTTTTGTAAGAACTGAAACTGTAAACATTAAAACTGTCAGAACAAAAGTTAAAAGCTAAAATTAGCAAAAGTTTAAAATTAGCTAAACAAAACCTCAAACTAAAAAAACAGTCGTTAGAAATATAATTTTGCACAAAAATAAAGCTAAATTAAAACCTAAAATTAAAACTAGCTCAAAGCTAAAAACAGCCAAACTGTAGCTATAAGCTTTGACTGACAGAGAGGCTGAAAGTTCAACTTAGCAAAAATAACAGCTAAAACTAAAAAATAAGCAGCTAAAAATCTAAAATGAACTAAATTATACATTAAAATTAAAAACATTTGCTAAAAGCTAATACCAGCAAACATTAAATAAAACACAAAATGAGAACATTTTAAGTTAATTTACAACACCAAAAAAATTAATTAAAAAAAAAAAAGCTAAACAGCAAGTAAATGCTAAATAAAACATAAAAGTTTAAACTAAGGAGCTAAAAACTAAAATTATCAGAACAATATTTAAAAGCTAAAACCTGAAAAACAACTGCTTCAAATAAATCTAGTCAAACAGCTAACACCAGGCTGAATTGTAGTTTGAAGCTAAAATTAAAAAGACCGTAACTAAAAGTTAAATGTGGTCTAATCGTGCCTAAAAGGTAAAATCAGCAAAACAGTAGCTAAAAGCAAAGACCAGCAAAACACAACTAAAACCTGCTGAAGTCAACAATCAGCACAATTAAACCTAAAAGCTGAAACAAGCAAACACTGAATAAACATTTTTAAATAATCAGAACAATAGCTAAAATCAGCAAAACAGCAGCTACAAAATAACAGCAGCTAAAAGCTAAAAATAAATCAAGTTGCTGAAGTAGATTTTGATGAGCATCAGTGTTTTGAGGATTTAAAATAGACTTTTTTTAATTTGAGAAAAAACATAAATGTTAATAAAGTGAACTAATTCAGATGGTTTAATGAAAAAAGGAGTATAAAAAATAAAATTCATAAATCTAATGCCACAAATGAGCCGAACATTTTAATTTTCATGTCATGGTTTGAACAGGTAGGACCCAGGAACACAGACTGACACGAGGAACTCCAGCAATAAATAAAATAAAATAAAAACTTCTAACTTTATGAAACAAAACATGGCAGCAAGAACTAAACAAACAATAACCTCGATGAGACACGGAGGAGAACCGGACACGAAGCTAAGGACACACCAGACTGTGAGGTGGCAGCTGATGGATGGTGTGGACACCTGGGCAGGATGACAACAGGAAGCAGGTGGGGGTGGGCGGGGCAGGAGTTGAGGACCAGAACTGACTCGTGAACTGGTGTCAGTAAAGTTAATTATGACTGTTTACAGTTATAAAAAGCTAAACTTGTGACTGCAGTGTCCAGAACGAGCCAAACATTTTGCTATTTGAATAACCAAAGTAGCTGAACGTAAGCTGAAGTAGCTAAAGTTTATGGAAGAAACAGGAAAACGGTGGAAATGCAGAGTCAGCAGTCAAAACCTCCAAACACGTCAAGGAAACCCATTTTTCAACATTTCCTTAGTTTGCGTCCTTCTGTCTCCATGTCTTCAGCGTGTCTCCACAGAATGATGGATGTCTCTGTTAATCAGGAAGTCTTCACCGTCCTTCGTTCTCAGGGAGACCGTCCTCTTCACGCACCGTTCCCCGTCCCTCTCCTTCCTTCCTCTCGTCTCCTCCTCGTCTCCTCTCGATGATGAATGTGGCTTCGTCAGCTCCTGCTATCAGAGGAGCTCTAGGGCCCGCGATGCCGAGGACCCGGAGGACGGCAGCCAAGCCAACCTTCCCGGCGAGGCGCTCGTTAAACTCATCATGGGAGACTAATGAGGATGGATCTGGAGCCTGGACGTGGTTCGGTACCGAGGGAGCTCCTCTCTGTGTCAGATCATCTGTTAGACCCGCACTTTCCTTCTGTTTCAACTTTCTGGATTCAATTTTGATTGATCCTCGTTTTTTTAAAGACAAAACTGCTTTCTACACATAAAACTACAAAAATACGAGGAGTGATTAACGTGTATGAAAAATACAAAGATATTCTTGAGTGCGTTTATGTTAAAGAGGCTACAACTTTGACGTAAAATGAGAAAAACTGTCCTGAAGGCGGCAGACGGAAGACATGCCTTTAATTTTATATGTTTTCTTGTGATTCAAGTCATACATTTTAAAATACTTGTCATATTATAAGAAGTCAAACAGACGGGAGAGGAAAATTATAATATAAGATTAAAATGATTAAAGTGTTTTTTTTACAATATTTGTAAATGTCCACTTTGATCTAATCTTATCAGAGTCCATTTCTAATCTTATCAATGATGTCACACACCACATTGACCCATTTACACGCATTTTAAACCATGTTATTCAACATTTATGGCTCTTCACGTCTCTCCAGTGCTCAGTGTCTTCATGCACACCCAGTGACTCCATCAGCAGACGTCTGGGTTTCAGCATCTGGTCCCAGTGACACTTGAGGAATCCATGGATCAGCACTTGACCTTCCAGCTGCCAAATGAGCAGTAAACCTGAGCAAAAGCTTGGTCGTTATGTCTGACCTCATTAAACCACCCTGTCCTCAACGCTTCAGTCTCACCTGCAGTCTGAAACTAACTGGAGCCCCCGAGCGTCTCGTACACGTCCCTGTCTTGGACGGGACAAGAGAGAATGGAAGACTCTGGTCCTAAAGGTGAACCTGGATGCTGAGTGACAGGCGGGGCGGCGTGTTTGTGACATGCACTGACATGACATGACTGTGGTGTTCATGATCAGAGTTGAATACACTGAAACACAGAAGGACTCGCAGGTGATTGGGGCGGCTGTGGCTGAGTGGTCGGAGCAGTCGTCCTCCAATGTGAGAGTTGGAGGTTTGATTCCGCCAGCAGTCACATTCTGAAGTGTCCCTGAGCAAGACACTGAACCTCTCATTGCCTCTGCTGTGTCCCATCAATGTATGAATGTGATGAAGCTCTGATTATTTTTCGTACAGATCTAGTAGATGTTGTATGAACGGGTAAATGGGGCACATATTGTTGTAAAGAGCTTTGACACAAAGGAAACAACAAGGTTAGTAAATATTTTACTCTTAGGAATCTCATACCAGTACTGTGGACCATAAGGTAGTGAATGTTCCAGCGTTGACGTCTGGTTGGACTCATATGTATTTATGTGCAGGAGGACCCTCATCAGTGGTGTAAGGCGTCTGAGTGATTCACCATCTCATTCTAATGATTGAAAACAATAATTGTTGGAGAAAATATTCTTGCTTTTACTCACTTACTCAAAAGGAACCACACTTGACAGCAGGAGAATAATTTAACCAGTATTTTACTTGCAAGGACCGAGTTTCAGGACAGATGTACAGGAAGTACATGCACAAGCCCAGTCACAAGACTCTGTCACAGACCGTGTGTGAAGCTTGTTTTTATACACTTATCTCTGCGCTCACAGACTCAGACGTGTCCTTGGAGTGCCAGTGCATGTAGCAGCCTCACTCGTTCAGCTTTCTACTGAAACAAACATAAGGTTCATGGGCAGAGTTGACATTCTTGGTCATAATAGTTACAAACATCCATAAATTTTGATCAAAACTAACCGAACAATAATCATTTTTTTCACGTTCACACCTGTCAAACTCAAATCAAACTTCATTAATGATTTTGTTTTTTCTTTCTCAAAAGGATAAAAGAAAAGGGCAAACATTAGTCAGACTGGAGCTGACTTTAGCGTCTAACTGCCACCTGAAGTGGTCTGTGAAAGTTGTGGCATGGCGGATGTGATGATGATCAGGCAGGACTTCATCTTAGGGATGAGGAAAATAGCAGAAAAATCATATTTGACATTAGAACATAGTAATTCACCTGCCTTCAGCTTTACCATATTGCTGTGATCCAGTCATGTTCCTGTTGACCTGGAGCAAGGTTCATCATCCAGTCTGAGGCTCCTAAGACCCACCTGGTTCCATTAATTCATCAGTAAACCTCTGAACATGTGTCCTATCATTCTCATTTTTCACATTTCATTGCCAGATCTTAGTTTTATAAGACCAAAAATCATAAATGCAAAATCTAATGTGCAAAATAGCAACTCAATTTGTCAGTTTCTTTTGTTTTCACACGTTTCAAGCTCCTACTTTAAAAACGTACACTGAATAAAAACGCAGCAGATTTAAGGGGTTCAAAGTTAATTCAAATTTTTCTGGCATCCAACCTTCAGCTTCAAAGAGCTTTCCTTCATTACATTGTGTAATTTGGATCCACAATGGTCCAGGGACTATCAACCCGTCTGTGTCATTTAATTAGAGGTGTATGAAATGAGAGTTTTTCCTCCCGTAGTCCTCTAATGTTTCCTGGAATTGATAAGAAAGAGGAAGCTCATCACATTACGCTGCAGAGCAGTGATCCTCCTTTTGTTGCGGCTCACTCACACTAATGGGCCTCATCAGCTTCACAGGCAGACACTCGACTATTAACCACAAAATAGGCAGAGGTTGTAATGGGAAACACGGAAACGGAGGAGAAGGGATGAAGACGGAGCAGGGAATGGTGAAAAGACACGATAATGAAACCGTATATTTAAGATGCTAAAACAACATTTTGGTGTTGCCACCACAGGAGTGCCTCTTTGCTCTGCAGCAGTTTTCAAACAAAAGTTAATAAAATGTTTTATTTATCAGTTATGAATGTTTTTTTACAGGACTGGACGACAGAATCTAATGTTGCTTTAGAACTTGTTCAGTGACGTCACCAAGGCCGTTTCCCGAACACGCACCTCAGTTTGCCACGCGTCACATGCCCACATGTGTTCAATGAGGCAGTAGGACTCATGGTTGATGGATGATGTCATGGTTGGTATGAGGTTTGACTCTACATTGGAAAACAGAACTAAAAATAAACCCATTTTATTATAAAATTAAACAATAATGCTGATAAGGCAGCAACAATTTACCAAGAAGCACAAGGAACATGGTGAAGACCAGATGTGGCATGCATAATGCATCATGCTCCACTGGTGGGTTGTGAGAAACAGAGGGGTAATCTGGACTGGGGATGATGGGAAGAGAGGCTGCAGCTGTGACTAATGGAACCAGGAACAGGTGCAGCTGTGACTAATGGAACCAGGAACAGGTGCAGCTGTGACTAATGGAACCAGGAACAGGTGCAGCTCTGACTAATGGAACCAGGAACAGGTGCAGCTGTGACTAATGGAACCAGGAACAGGTGCAGCTGGGACTAATGGAACCAGAAACAGGTGCAGCTGGCTGTGGCAGGACTGAGGAGCAGAGGAACAGAAAACAACTCAAAACAGAAAACAACAACAACAACAACAACAAAGGTTGTTACATATACGTTGTTCTCAACAAAATCTTTGACCATCATGCCTCACTGGCGTTTGAGTTCTGAGGTTTGTATCCAGCCTGAGTCCTCAGGACGCCTGTAACAAACTTCAGACCTGCAACCATTGTTCATCCTAACCTCGCACAGCCCTCAGAGCGTTGCACCTGGACCTCGGTGGACCTCACTTTATAGTGCGAGGCAACACGGCAGCACGTTTACTGGATAGACAAGCCCAGACCTGAGCCTGACCCAGGCAGTGGGATGACCCAAATCCAAAAAGGGTTTGGTTGTTAGTCAAACCACTGACAGACATGTTCTCAAGGTGATGGGAGGAGAATGAGCCATCAACAAGATGCTTCATGAGGATTCTTCATCTTTCTGTTGCTGAACCCTTTTGTCTTGAGGGTGAGCTGGAGACAGCGTCTCCTTGTAATGGGCGGGGCTGTCTCTACTGACAGATCCTGCTCAGCTGTTTGTGTTGAGCTGATCATGCAGAGTATTTAAGACCAAGCTGAGATCATTTTTCACTGGTTCTTTGGTCTGAACATAGTGAAAACTCCAAACAAGTCTGTTCTTAGATCCAATTTTTACATGAATACTCCTTAACTGTACCTTTCTGAAGATCTCATGTTCCTTCTGGTTCTCTGTCATTGGACATAGTCCTCCATTGTCCCAACGTCACCTTAGTCCTTCATAAGACTGCTCCCGGGTGAACCTGAGTCCAGGGAATCCCTCCTGTCAGATGTAGAAGTCCATTTGACCTCGTTTGCACCAGCCTGCTCTCTCCACTCTCACCTGTGTCCTGTACTTACCTGTTGAGGAATCCCCATTAAAAATCCACCTGAACTTACTTTCTCCTTGGATAGAAAATGGTAAAGATGAAACTCTTAAAGAAATATTCAGTGACGTGCACATCCCTATGTTTCCTGTTTCCTTCTTGGTCCAAGTGTTCTAGCAGCTCAGTGAAGCCTGAAGAACTCCAGTATGGTATATTCAATATTTCACCCTCCTTAATACCAAATTTCCATTTTTCATCTATCAAAACATTCATTTCTCAGGTTTGCCATTTTTAAATATTTTTTTCAAGTTATTGCACAAACAATAAACAAAGAACAACGTAACTGCCTGTCCCTGTGCACGTTTGTTGATCCACCTATTATATTTACCTGTAGTGACGTATAATGTTGGTTCACCATCGAGTCTGAGTCAGAGTCAGAGAATCTTTATTGTCATTTGCACCACATGTGGTACATGTGATGAAACAAAATTATGTACACAGGGTCCCAGTTACATCCAACTGACTGGATCAAATCAGGGGTGTTGGAACAGAGAATAGTAAATGGTAAATGGACTGTACTTATATAGAACCCTTCTATCTTATGGAGACACTCAAAGCTCTTTACAACAAGCTGTGCCTCATTTAACCATTGATACAGCATCTACTAGATCTTTACAGAGAACAATCAGAGCTTTATCACATTCAGACACCAATGGGACACTCATCAGAGGCAATGAGTGTTCAGTGTCTTGCCCAGGGACACTTTGGCATGTGACTGCTGATGGAATTTAACCCCCAACACTTGCATTGGAGGACAACTGCTCTAAGCACACAGTCACAGCCGCACATAGAAACATCCAACACGTGCAGGATAGGGTCAGGATGGGACACCCCTGCTCTGGATGCTAACAGACAACGCTGCATGAACTGATCCTTCAGAATAAAATGATCGGCGAGTGATATGCATTCAATCAAGGAACATGTTTTTGAATTCTCTGTGTTTTTTTACATCAATCGTGCACTTCTAACATGTGATTTATGCATTTATATTTGAGTAGCTATTTCCCCTCTAATCCTCATATTTGTATATTTTTACCCTTTTTCAATTACCCATCAGTCCTCTTTCCTCAGCTGATTCACGGCGGTGCAGCGACGCTCGGAGCCTCAGGATTCTGTGATACAGACTCATTTTGTATTTCAGGCCCAGCCTCCAAACGTAGCACGGCTCTGATTTATCTACATGAGATACGACAACAACAAGAGGACAGACTCCGCTGCTGGTTTTTAAGTAGACGCCCAGACGCTCGCAGACACCCTCCTGCAAACATATGAGCTGACGAACGGGCTCCGTGCACGATTACCATGCGTCCAGATATGCACGACTTTCTGCTCTCAGATGGCGTTTCCAGCCTGATTTGACCTTTCTTGTTCGCCGCTCACCTACATCAGGGAGGTCAGCGGGGGGAGGGCGCCGCAGCCCGGAAAACACAAACTGAGCAACGCTCCGAAATCTCAAGTAGCTGGTTTCCACAGATGCTCAACGTGAAACTGTCGTGTGTTTTGGTTTAGCGACTAAATTAATCCTGAGGTTTGAAACGAAAACGAGAGGAACAGTTTATCTTTGGATGAATCAGAGGAGGATGTTTCACACTTTTTATGATCCAGACACCAGAGGCGTTGCAACAACTATACGTGAAGGGGGCGTGTCTCCCCCCACTTTTAAAAAATATTCATTCAGCACGGTGGTGGAGGCTGATGGTTCAGGCTCCTGTCAGTCACTGAGTGGACCAGAACTCCTCTGGAGACCAAAGGGTTCTGGAGCCCATCAGCTGAAGCTTGGACCAAACTGGGTCCAACAGAACCGTGATCCAAACACAGCAGCTGATCCACAACAGAACGGGTCAGAAAGAACAGAACCAAAGTCCAGTCAGAGTCCAGAACCTGAACCTGACTGAAACACTATGGTGGACCTTCAGAGAGCTGATCAGAACCCAACGATGGAAAGAAGAGTGGGTCAGAACTCCTCCAGAACCACGAGGGACTGATACAGTCCTACATCCTGGTTTCTTCTGTTTTGTTATTCAGATAACTGAGCTGATGTTCAAAGATCTTCAGGAGGTTCTGAAAGTTGGGATGTTTGAAGATCTTCAGGAGGTTCTGAAAGTTGAGATGTTCAAAGATCTTCAGGAGGTTCTGAAAGTTGAGATGTTCAAAGATCTTCAGAAGGTTCTGAACGTCGTCCAGCTCCTCATGTTGTTCCCGTCAGCTGAGTTCAGAACTTGTTTTACATCGTTAGAGTTTCATTTACACACCAGGTCTCTGAGAGTCCTCACAACCTCGTACACTGAGGCAAAATAAAAATGAAGAATTACTCTCAGAGGTTCTGCTCTGCTGCTCGTGGGCCTCGGGCCACTGAAGACACATACTGAGGAACTGCTGAACTGCTGCAGGTGTGCAGGCGGAGGAGCTGCCATATGTTGTGCTGAGCTGCAGGCAGATGTTTAAGGTGGAGGGGGCTGGAAGAAGTCTGCTGTGAAACTAAGTGGAAGCAAATTAGCACCAATTAACAACAGGACATTGATTTTTATCTCTTGAAGGTTAATGTGGTTTGTGACTTGAGTGTCTGCGAGCGTCCAGGGAGGACCGAGTCAGGACGAGCAGAAGACGGAGCCAGGACGGAAAGAGAAGCTGGAGAAAGAATCGCTCGTTCTGACAGAAGAGGAAGAAAGAGCCAAATGCTGAGACTCGTTCTCGCCAAAAATATATTTTACTTTCAAGGTTTGTCCAAAACGGCAACAAGAGTTTTCATCAACAAAACATGATGTGAGTTTCAGACGAGGCGTCAGACGTGGCTTTTCTGTAAAAAAAGATAAAAAACATTTAGTTTTTTCAGATTCTGCTCCCACATCAGTCATTTCCTGTTTGATTTTCCCGCTCATTTTTTCAGCCTAACTGCTGTTTTAATTTAATTCAGTTAATTTTTATAGAACCGTCACAACAGAAGTCATCTCAGGACATTGAACAGAAATATCCACAAACATTATTAAAACAATCAGTAAATCTGAGGAAGCAGCAGCTTTTAGTTAGCCTTTCACTGCAATTAGCTAGCATTTTGCTATTTTTAGTTAGCTCATTGGTACTTTTAGCTAGCATTTTTCATCTTTTAGCTTCAAGTTGCTTAACTTTAGGTAACTGTTTGTATCATTTAGCTTTTATTTAGTGTTCAGCTCATTTTCGATTCATCAGCTCTGTTTTAGCTTCTTTAGAAAATTTCAGTGAAATTAGCCTTTCACTGCAATTAGCTAGCATTTTGCTACTTTTAGTTAGCTCATTGGTACTTTTAGCTAGCATTTTTCATCTTTTAGCTTCAAGTTGCTTAACTTTAGGTAACTGT
>JARVLU010000324.1:2325196-2335311 GCA_031762415.1 Simpsonichthys santanae
GTCCTCATACATGTCCTGCTGTCCTCATACATGTCCTGCTGTCCTCATACATGTCCTGCTGTCCTCACACATGTCCTCATACATGTCCTGCTGTCCTCATACATGTCCTGCTGTCCTCATTCATGTCCTGTTGTCTTCATCCATGTGTTGCTCTTCATAAACTGAACGTCTCTGTTTACAAAGTGATTTTCTTTTGTCTCTTCTCACAGGAGGTTTCTATCCAGTTTAAAATAAGTGGTGGAGAAAATAAAGCGTTTGTTTCTTTTCCGGTTTCACCAAAGCGTGACTAATGTGCTCCGTTACGCTCGTAATCAACACGCATGAGCATGACGGAAAGAAAAAAGAAATCACTGCTTTCTAAAAATAAAATGAAGATTCTGCTCGCTGCAGATTATCAGGGTGGTCCAGACGCTGCTGGGAGACGTTTGTGGACAAATGAGACCGTCGTGGAGCGTTTAGTTTTTAAATGTTGTGGAAGGAAAACTCTGTTCACGGCATAAATACCTAATCTGTCATTTCACAAATTAACGTGTTAGAAGTTGTGTTACATTTTACTCCTGCGGGTCCGTTGCACCGATGTGGTTCCGCCGTTAAAGTTAAACTGGGTGCTGATTTGTTTCAGTTAATCTTTACACCCCATAATTACTGAACTGGGTCTAATTAGAGGAAACGTCTGGGTTGAGTAAAACACAATCGTCCTGCTGATTTTTTAAATTATTATAAAAGTATGAAAAAGAGACTAAGTTTCTCACCAGGCTGGACCTCAGATAAATGCTGCAAGAAGAAGTGAGGGCAGCAGACAACAGGGCTGTAATATGAGATATTAATGGTTAAATTATCAAATTTAACATTTTGTTTCATGTCAAATTTAAACAAAACTTTAGAAAATACCGTTCACAAACACTGGGTATAAAAGTATTAGTACTAGTAGTAGTACTTGACTGTAATATGTTGTATCAGCTGGCTGCTCTGCAGTAGACAGGTCTGCGTTAACACAACGTGAAGGCAGAAATACATCAGCAATGCTGCTGCCCATCGACCTGGCAAAGGTCAAAGGTCATTTCCAGACTTCCTGGACTCCATCGCTATGCAGAGAGACGAACAAGTGGAAAACGTTTAGGACGGCTGACAGTCTTCCCAGGAGTGGATATCCCAGCAAATTTACCCCGAAGGCCAGACTGTGCAGTGCTCAGACTCTACAGGTCAAGGGTCAGAGGTCATGGTTGCCTCTTTAAGAACAAGATGGCAGCTCATCTTAGGTTTGCAGTTTCATCACAAGACTTCTGGACCAGAATCAGACCAGAGGACAGATGTTTACCCAGAATGCACTGCAGCAAACAGCTCCTCCAGCTGTCAGCACGGTGGTGGAGGCTGATAGTCCGGGCTCCCGCCAGTCACTGAGTGGACCAGAACTCCTTTGTAGACCAAAGGGTTCTGCAGCCCAACAGCTTGGACCAAACTGGGTCCAACAGAACCGTGATCCAGAACACAGCAGCTGATCCACAACAGAACGGGTCAGAAAGACCAGAACCACAGTGCTGCACCGATCCAGTCAGAGTCCTGAACCTGAACCTGAACCTGAACCTGAACCTGAACCTGAACCTGAACCTGAACCTGAACCTGAACCTGACTGAAACGTTGTAGTGGACCTTCAGAGACTTAAGCAGAACCCTTAATGATATAAAGAAGAGTGGGCCAGACCTCCTCCAGAACCATGAGGGAGACTGATACAGAACTGCAACGCACAAATCAGGTCTCTCTTGTAGATGAGTCCTCGAGGCTCAATGAGACCAACCTGTAGAAATAAAGGTTGAATGAATGTTGGTTAAAATCTAAAAAAAAATAATAATAATAAAAAAACAGCAGCAAATGTTCTGATGCAGATTTTACAACAAGGTGGAGTTTAAAAGAATCTACATGTGTTTCTATGGAGAAGACCAGCACGTGTGACGTATGATTCAGATGTGTGATGGGGTGTAAAGTTCAGGTGCACCACAGGGTTGGGTTCAGGAGACGGTTGTGATTTGGGACCATCGAGTTATCGACTGGGTTCTTCTCAGGGACTGGGCCGACTTGTTACGGTGACACTCTGATGCATGCTCATGGGTTGTTCATGGATAATACTTCCTGGAGTGAATCAAAGAAAACTGTGCATGAGTGAGTGTTTCGGCTCCAGCTGGAACAGAAGAGCGTCGACGCACAAACCTTGACCTGTGAACGCTCGCATCCAAACATCCAGCCGCCCCAGGATCAGCGGCGGGTGAAGGTAAACTGGTTAATGAAGCAGCCGCACGTGGACGGTCAGATGAATGCAGGGACAGACTGACGTTCTCCTTGTCTGAAGGCTGGCAGGTGTCATTGATCAGGCCTCTCCTCCACGCTGCATCTTTAACTGCTCGCTGACGAAAACAAAATGGATGAAGCCGAGCGGCGCGTGGCGAACAGCGGTGAAGTCACCCAGGGTCCTCAAAGACCACGAGGATCACAGAGAACGAAGGAAAACACGACGTGCACCGAGGCAAGGCAGTCATGCTTTTATCTTTGTCTGTGTGCATGTGTTAGTGGGGCTGTTAGCAAAATATCTTGTGAAACACATGACAAATTTAAATGAAACAGAAAACAACAAATAAATAATATTAAAGTCAGATGTAGGTGGTGCATTGGTAGAAAAACTGTTGATAATTGTATTTTGTCAAATACGATGAAATCATATTTTATCTATGAGACGTCTCTGAGAACATTTTGAAGAAGTACCAACAACTAATCATAACTAGAGAATTTGCATTTCCTGCGAAAATGCAAATGTGAATTCTTCTGGCTCATGTGAAGAAAATAATTGAAAAGTAGCTTAAAACAGCAGAAACAAGCTTCAAATATCAGAAGGAAGCAGAACGTGCACATTTGTTCCTAATGTAGTGGACTGCCAGGCTGCTGCTGATTTAAGCTGTTGATCCGACAGAACTACGTGTTTGGGTTCGCTCTCACTACCGCTCCACTAAATTTCAGCTGAATAGCTCTAACATGCCAGAGTTATTGTATTTTTTTTCCTTTTTAGCTAAGGCAGCCATCTTGGATTTTTGATTTGGATGCAGTATTTGATGGGGAATGTTCTCAGCTATAACTCCACCTAATTTCAGCTCTGTGTGTGTAACAATGGCTGAGTTAAATTTATTCAAAAGTAGCATTGGTGGCCATCTTGGAATTTTGATTTTGATGTGGCATTTGATGGGAAACATTCTCAGCTATCATCACACAATTTTAGCTCAATATGACTAAATTTGGCAGATTTATAGTATTTTCCTTTGTTTGCTAAGGCGGCCATCTTAGATTTTTGATTTATAGTCAGAGCCTCTTAGGGAATGTTCTCAGCTGCCAACACACCAAATCTCAGCTGAATAGCTCTAAAAAGGGCAGAGTTATCTCAGTTTTTCTATAAAACAGCTGAATAGTAGCTGAAGAAATCTAGAAAAAAGCTTAAATTTCCAAAAGGAAGTGGAGGGAGCTTATTGTGCCCACTAAAGCTCAAGTAGGAATAATTTAGAACAATAAATTTGAAATTAGCTGAGAAAAGCTGACATTCGCTCAAAACAGCTTAATTGTAGCTAAAACAAGTAGAAAAAAAGCTTTAATTACTAGAAGGAAGTAAGGGGAGAAGTTTTTTGCTGAATTAGGCTGAAAAAGTTTAAATGATTGAAAATGTGGAATTAGCTGATACATATGAAATTAGCATAAAACAGCTAAATGATAGCTGAAATAGAAGAAAAAGCTAAAACTTGCTATAATAAGCTGAAAGGAACAGAACAAGCTGAAATCAGCATGAATAAGTTAGAAGAAGCACAAAAATTTTCAAGTTAGATGAATCAGGCTGAAAGGAGCACAAAACAGCTGAAACAACAGCTGAAATAGCTGAATTTTATTTAAAATGTTTTGCACAATTAAGCTGAAAGAAGCTTAACCAGGTTTAAATGTGAAAGTATTAGTACAAGTTTGTAAACAGATCAAAAGTTATTAAGGTTGAAAAATAAGCTCCATTCATTTTCAATGAGCGCCAAAATGTCAGAAAAAGGCGAAATCTCTCAAGAATCTAAAGTTGCACCAAAACAAAGCATAGCAGACTTGTCCTCAAACAGCTGAATGGTTTGATGAATTGCTGAAATAGCACAAAAACTGTGGGAGTAGTTAGCTGCTGAAAAACATACGGAAAGGATAAAGAAGAAAGAAAAACATGAATGTTTCTGTAGCATCTACACAAGTATGAGCAGAAAAGCCCTAAATGTTGGCTACTTTCTGTGGGCGCTGTCAGGAAGTTTTCTATAACAGGTGGAAAATATTAATATCTACATAAGACTTGAGGTTTCTTCATTCAAATTACGTCAATAAATCCTCATTAGAAAATGCTAAAAAATAGGATTTGGAATGATTTTGCAGGAGTCATCCAGATTAGATTAAATGAAACTAACCCCTCATGATGTCAGCAGGGTCCATGTGCCAGCGTTCTAATGTTGTCTTTCGTTTAGTTTGACCAAATCTGACGTAATCCCAGATTTCATGTGATGAGTCACAAATCACCTTTTAGTCCAGTCTGGCTTCTTTTCGCCAAAGTTTCCGGTAAATACCGTAACTCGCATGGCGTTGTTACGAAACAGTGACAGCAGGACCATGAAGACAGTTTTTTATCAAAGGAGGCAGAAAATGATTTCACACCACGTTAAATCAAACAAAAACAGTCAGAGAGCTTTGCCCTCAGGAGCTGAGCGCGGCACATTTCCTCTCACATCCCATAATTCACCACCTGAGTCTCTGGACGGCGGCGGCGGTCCCTCCTGAACGATCCCTCATCGACGCCTCTTGTTTGCCTGAACAAAGCAGGAAGCGGCGCCTTCCTCTGAGTGCACTTACAGCAGGAACACGCCGGCGTCGGGCCCGTGTTGACGGATTGGCCACGTTAACGCAGCCCTTTGTGAGAGCCGTGGGCTATAAAAGCTGCGGCGCTTCGTATTTTCATATTAATTCAGTGGCTGGATGTGTCTGTGACAAATTTCCTCCGGGAGCAAAGAATCTATTTTATCTGTCAACGTTTCTTACCTAGTTATTGAAAATGAGAGTTACACTTCCCACCAGTGCCGTGTGTTCGATGACGGTGGAGTAATGTGGAGGTTTTACATCGACCGGCAGGAAGTCCTCAGGATGGTGAGACTGACGTCCTCAAGAAGCAGCAAATCACCAACTAAAGTTTGGTCGAAGGTGCTCTGAGTGATTATTGGCATTTAATAATAAAAATGCATCGCTGAAGGATAAACAATGCAAATAAAAACTTGGCATTCTCTCTAACAAGGTTTAGTCAGGTCCTCTGGACGGAGTCTTCTTCTTGAAACGTTTTGTCTTTTATCCAAAAGACTTCTTCAGTCTGAGGCACAAAGTCATAAAGACAAGAAGACCTTCTCATAGTGGGTCAACCAGTTTGCTGCTGACAGTCAGAACCAGCTGTTCACATGTAAAAGGCAGATCAATTAACAATGGATTGTTAAAGCCCTAACAACTGGTCATCAGTGCCCTGATGGCCACTTAATATCCACAGGGGGCTGAGTGATGCTAGCAATAACAGAGGGGACAGTTGGACACGGAGGCTCCGCCCCTGTTTAACGATGGACAGGTTCTCTTCACAAAGATGGCCTCCTTCGCTTAGAGTTGCACTAGGGTCCAAATAATCCGACCTGACCCGGCCCCAGCCTTTATCTCCGAACCCCACCTGAACCCACAAATTAACAGTGATTACAGGTCCGATTCTGAAAAAACCCTGACATTTTTAATCACGTTTTGGCTGCGTCTACCACCGACTATTATTAACAGTTGGTGGACACGGGGGCAGAAGACCAGAGCTGAGGAGCCATCAAAGCGCATTAAATGCTTCCCCTGCTTCTGCCTGCATCCTGCTCTGACATGTTGGATATTTTGTGATCTCACCCGTTTGGGTCATCGGCCGCGCGCGTCACTGAGTGCAACGGCTGAATGAACGTCCATTTGGGTTCATGGGTTGCTGGCAGTAGTCCATCTGATGCTTAACAGAACTTTTTACCTCTTTCAAGGCCGGTCAGCGTGTGGTGAAATGGCCACGTGCAGCTGGTGAAGGTATGGCAAGCCATGTTGGCATATAATTGGATCGTCAGCTGCATGCATCCGCTGTCGCGATCAAAAGCCCAACACCAACCCAGTCATCACATTAAGCACATTATTGTGGACCGGGCCAGTCCAAATCCGGTTCTGGCGAGGCCAGGCACTGGGTTCTGGTCAGAAATGACTGCGCTGCCTTTACTCCTCTCAAATGTGTGAGGGAAGACTAGTCTTTGTCAAAAACTGGTAATCAATTAAATTAAATTAAAAATACTTTATTAATACCAAAGGAAAATTATTATTTGTTGTAACTGGTTCTCCTCATTTCATTCAGAGATGTTATAGATGCTGATGGCTGTAGGCAGGAAGGATCTCTTGTAAAGGTCCATCCCACAGTGGATCCTAAGAAACCGGCTGCAGATGCCGTCCGATCCGTCCACCCAGACACAGCTGGTCTCTCGGTTCCCCCGGGCTGTAGGACCGCCCGAATGCCGGTCAGAACTCCTCCCGGAGCGACGGCCTCTCCTCCCAGCTGCCTGTGAGCTCCTCGTAGGCGTCGAGAGACAATCCTGTTCTTCTGCTGTCATGAGACATGTTTCCTGCCAGTTCCAGGATTTCAGTGGTCAGGTGTTCGAGCACAGCTGGCAGGTAGATGGGAATGCATCCACAGAACATCCTTTTCAATTCATTTGATCTTTTGAGATGTTAATCAGCTGCTGTTGGTAGAAAAGTGCCTTGTTGTCATGGTTACACATCATAACAAATGGGTTTTCAGTAAAAACCCTTCCAGCTGCACAGCATCCGATACCAGAGGAAACAATCGTCCAAAGAAACGTGATTAACATCCAGAAAAAGAGGAATTAAAGTTTCCAAATGCAAAATCTTAGAATGAAAGTAACAGAGCTGCTCCAACATGCAGCCACTTTGAGCGGCGCAAATCTAGAACGATGGAACGATAAACTACATTCACACAGAACAATTTGGATGAGTTGAGTTTTATAATAAGATTTGAGATGATCTGTTTTCATGTTTTGGTTTTCCTCATTTGAATCAGTTTTTTGTTGTAGAGTTAGCGTTTGGTGCTAAATTCAGAAGACGTAAGGATGGACATAAGTTTTAACTTGGTTGAACTTAAACTTGAATATGTTGTAGGGTTTAACTTATAATTATGTGAATACGTTTTAACCCCATTCTTCAACATAAAACAGAAACCAAACACCAACAAACTGAAACTTTCGTGATAATGTAACTTCTTTCTGCTTCGGGTCACAGATGTTTTGGTTTGAACCTGTAACTTGTATCAGAAGCTGTAATTACAGCTGTTTTAATGCACACAGCTGCATAAAGCTTCACCTCTGTTCATGAGAAACTGTGATTTAATTGAGTTTGTAGGTGAAGGAGGTTATTTTAAACTTCTCGGAGCAGGAAGCAGAACGTTTGTTCCTGAGTTCCTGGACTTTAAATGAAGAAGTGATTCAGGAGCATTGATTAGGAACGAACCGCGGTGGAGCTCAGTGAGCAGATAAGCAGCCGCTTGCTGAAGCTGAACTCACTTATCCTGCAGGTGCCACAGGACTCAGAAAGCTTCTGTCAAACTTTCTCCCACCGGCATCAACAGATACGAGAAAACAAATGTCTGGATTGTTCACCTGAGGGCCAGAAGCCTGGTGCTCAACTCCTCCTTTAAAAAGACTTTCGTCTTCTGCGTTTAGCAAAAACAAACAAGAACTCATTAAACGTGACCTGTTTCTGAACACATCCCTCATTCAGTGTGCACAGTTATATTTACTGACTTTACTGAGGGGGCAGGGCTTTTAATGTGGTGAAGACTTTTCAAAATAAAACTCCTGCCATCGTCATTTCTCAGTTTAAACATGAACCTGAAAATGATCTATTCATTTGTCTCTGCCTCAAGCAGAGCGCTGCAGGTCTGGGAGTCCTGATGGGTCGAGCCTGGTCTGCAGTAATGAGGACGTCGCTTTGGTCACTTGTGGTGAAGGAAGCGTTGAGTTGACAGGCAAATTCTGGATTAACTGGTAGGTCTAACACTGAGATCATGAGGGTTGGGTCATGACTGATGCACCAGATCCTGGATCAGGAGGATGAGATGATTCTCGTCTGTAGGGGTGACCATGCTCATGAGGAGCTCCTTCATATGGGGAGGTGCCTGGAGGAGAGCTGCTGCTCCTCGGTCCGTTCACATTCAGGCAGTTCGTTTTATGTTTGAAACTAAAAAATTAAAAAACACTGGGGTTTTGTTGTTTTCCGTTTATTAAACCAAAACAAAAAAATTTGATAACGAATCGAAGCGTCATCCAATTCCCCATTTTGCGCACAAAACGAAAATGGAAAAAAAAACAGATAACGAGCACGAGCACGCAGTTTCACTTATCCTGATTTCATTTTTGACAAGTGGTCTGACCCAGATGTTCTGTCTGCCCCGGTTAGTTTGGACCGCAGCAGTTCCAGCACTGAACGTATTTAATTCTCTGTGTTTCTGGTGTTTTCTCCAGTACGATGATGACAATACGACACTCTTTTGCCTTTGAGAAGCGTCAGCTGACTGTTCTGCACCACAGTTTATCAACAGCAAAACTTCATGTCTCCAGTTTTAATTCATTAAACATGTTAACTTGCTAGTTGTATTTTAGCCATTTTTCTGAGACTGGTGGTTAATTTAGTTCAAGTTATAGATCCTTTGTCAAAGACTGAGTCAACTGGAGTGGTTCAAACATCTCTGGTTCTCCAGGCACATCTCACTGGCAGGAGACTCAGATCCAGAACTTATACTGAAATCCCTCATGATGAGCTGGAGAAGACGTGGTCTGGGTTTCCCTCCTGGAACTGTTTCCTCTGAGACCTGACACTGGATCAGGAACAGAAAATGGATGTATGGACAGAGACAGAGACATTTGGGACATCCTTTTTGTCCCCTGTCATGTGGCAATGAGGGGAAACATTGAAAATACTGTCTGTCTGTCTGTCTGTCTGTCTGTCTGTCTGTCTGTCTGTCCTGACTTGTGAGCTGGAGAACTTTAAAGGAAGCATGTTTAAATGTGGCCACATGTCGATGTGAGAGAGGTCTCCATCAACCACCAGATAAATACGTGAACGCAGCACCCGATCATCTGAGGAAACCATTCTGTTTAGTTTTTATATTAATGAAAAGTTTCTTCTTCTTCTTCTTCTTCTTCGTTCGGCTGCTCCTTCTTCTTCAGGGGTCACCACAACGACTTGGTGATTGTTTTTACTGCGATGTCCTTCCTGATCAACCACAGACACAGAGCTACCACATCCCTTTGTGTGGAGCAGAGAGCTGCATCCAGGGCGCCCGGGGGAGCAGATGGTGGGGGTGGAGGGCCTTGCTCAAGGGCCCAGAGTGGGGCAGATGAGGGTGGAGGCAGGTGCGGGTGCTCCACCTTTCACACCTGTTGACCATCTGGAGAGTGGAACAAACTGCTCCTCTCAGCCTCTGCCTCTCTTCTTCTCCTCCAGGGTCCCCAGGGTGTCCCACCCACTGTTTATTCTATCACTGTAAATAAATCTCTTGGTTTGCTCGTGAGGGTTTTGAGTTCTGTTCTGCTCAGTCCGTTCCATCTGCGTAAACACCTCCGTTCTGACAGTGTGTCGAGAACAACGGTCTAATGAGGACAACGTGTTCCCTTTAGAAAGTTTAACTCAGTGGTGCAGTGTGTGCGTACACACAGAGTGCACCCACTGAAACGCTTGAGATTATTCAATATACACACTGAAAAGTGCTCAATGACACATGACGTCATTAGACGCGTGTCACTGACACAACAATCTGTCTGAATGCAGCACTTGTTTGTTACATTCACTTATCCAGTGAATTATTGTTTAATTCTGTATTTAACACTTAATACAGGTGGTCCTCGGTTTACGGCCGAGATCCGTTCTAACGGCTTGGCCGTAAACCGATTCTGGCCGAATCCGCGGCCGTATACGCGGATTTTCGGCCGTAAAACGAAACCGAAACTAAACGG
>JARVLU010000324.1:2355714-2366904 GCA_031762415.1 Simpsonichthys santanae
ATATATATACAGTATATATATATATATATATACAGTATATTGTTCCTTTCAGCTTGCCTCTAGCTACCTTTAGCTTACCTTATGTATTTTTTTGCTTAGAGCTAGTGTTTTGATAATGTTGGGTAGCCTTTTGCTGCTTTGAGCTAATCTTTTACCATTTTTAACTTGCCTTGTGTTGATTTAACCTTCTAGCTAATATTTTGATACATTTAAATTTTAGCCAGTGTTTTGCTACATTTAGCTAGCCTTTTCCTAGATTTAACTAGCACTTTGCTAAATTTAGCTAGCACATTGTTATTTTTCATATTATTTGCTACATTTATTTATTCCGGTTAATTTCACTGAGTCGTGAGGACTCATTTACAAGAGAGACCTGTTTTTAACAAAGAACACAGATGAGGTACAGACAACAACAAACAATCATATAAAAACATTTAAAACTAAAAATAAAACAAAAAGAAAAGAATAAATAATAAAATGAAATGTCATTT
The DNA here is from genome assembly GCA_031762415.1 of Simpsonichthys santanae. NCBI lineage: Eukaryota > Metazoa > Chordata > Actinopteri > Cyprinodontiformes > Rivulidae > Simpsonichthys > Simpsonichthys santanae. The sequence continues at coordinate 2,356,206 of JARVLU010000324.1, forward strand.
CTGCATTTGGATCCCTCTTTCAGCACTTGCCCTAGAATTAATGTTGGCTAGTGGAAGCATATAAAACAACAACAAACAAACAAACAAACAAACAAACAAATCCTGACGGCTTTGTTTACAGCTCAGAACCATAATGGACCTGTCATGCTCCAGAACATACAGAAAGACCGTGCTCCTAAATGTTCTGTTGCACCGGGGGACAGGGGACTTTAGATGGAGCAGAAACAGACTCACAAGGTGTTTTATTTTATTAGTGATCTTTTTCTTTACTGCCGCTCGTTTGTCTTTAACATGTGTTGGCTAAAAGAATTGTTTCTGACGTTTTACCTGAAGTGGAGGCTGCTGAAGTCTGCTAATATTTCATGCAAACCTCTGCAGCAGCAGAAAGTGTGAAGATGGGCCCGAGCAGCACGTGAGCAGGACAGGAGCGCATGAAATCATCCTGAGCCTCACGGAGAAACCGACTCGACTGTGGAGAATCAGAAGGAATCAAAATGTAAATGAAGGGCCAGTCCGCATTCGAGTGTTTCTTCTCTTCTGTGCTGACTCTGACAAACTAAACTCTGCAGTGAATCAAACCCGTAAGATCAGAAATACAAGAATAAAAAGATAAAATACACCTGAGGGCCACAGGACTATGTAAAATGAGATCCAGACAAGGGTTTCCCGCCACCTCTCTGTGCCAGAGACGTGTCTTTAATTGACTGAGAGTGAGCCTTGTATCAGTCTTCACACCGCACCATCCTTCACATCGCAATTTTCAAGATTTGTGAGCCAGAAAGTGAAAGAGGGAGAGGGAAGGTGATGGGAATGAGAGGCAGTGAGACATGCAGGGAGACAAAAGAAGATGAAGAGGAAGAGACGCAAGAGAGTCTGGTAATTACAGTCAAAGAGTTTAAAGATTTACTCTTTAAATGTCTAAAATACAGGAAAATTATTTAAAAATAGATTTCTTATCATAACAAGTACTGGTGGCCCAGTTCTGACTTAGTTTAAAAATAGCCTACTTTTTTTTTTTTTTTTACTTTTTTTTTATTAAAAAGTAAAACAACATTTTCTGTGAAAACGTGTTAAAGTTGACCTACAAACGAGCTGTTAAAGCAGAAAAAGGCAAAACACTAACTTAAGTAAAAGGCTAGCTAAAATGAAGAAATATGTGAAACATCACAAAGTGATAGCTCAATATAGTCCCTGTGAAGGACTGGAGACCCGTCCAGGGTGTCCCCCGCCCGTCGCACAGCGATTGCTGGACATGGGTACCGGCGACCCCCGTGACCCAAAATGGAAGAAGCGGGTAAGAAGCTCATTTAATAATAAGACGGGGCAGACGTTATATTGTAAATGTTGCAGGTTCCTGTTTTAGACAGAATATAATGAATGTTTAAGTTCCTGTGGCCTGAAGGATACCTGCAGTTCTGGATGTTCCAGAAGTGCATGATTTTAAAATAAACGTCACTTCTGAAGCCCAGCAACATGCACAACATCCTGTTTTCTCTTTGCTCTGATGGTTGAACAGATGCACATCAGGTAGGAAAGGCCAGAGTCCGTCTGAGCCCAGCTTGTGGTCTCAGGGTCTCAGCTGAGCTCAGTCGGATCATTTTAGCTCATCCTGGCAGCGTTTGTTTCCCTCAGCCGAAGCAGTGGCTGATGGGAACTCCCACAATGATTGAACATAATGGCGTGTGAAGCCATTAGGCGGCTAATCAGAAACACCAATGAAGCTGAGGATGATGCTGAGGGTGATGCAGCTTCATCCCATCATAAGGAACAGGGAGGTGAAGCTGAGTGAGAGCTCTGACGGGCGGAGGAAGGAGTTCATGAGCTCCATGACTCCAACACGACTGCATTATTCTGTCTTTCTGTCTTTAGCTAACTGGTGTCGGTACGTTGGGAAGAGAAAATGATCTAACTCTCAAGACATAAAGAACTGATCAGAACTGTTACATATTCACAACATCATCAACCGTACATTTTAAAACATTTTTCTCTCTTTGAGGGAGAAAACTTTGTAGAAAACATTTTACCTCCAATAAAATGTTTTTTTTAAAGCACATCATTTTCCTTCAGGCCACATAATCAGGGGTGGGGGGATTCCAAAATAAAAGCATTGACCTTTAGCATTTAAGTTATTTTGTGAAATCCTAAATTCTTCTTGACTTAAAAGTTCTGATGAAGGTTCACGGGGCGGCCATGATGGAAAAATGTCACAAAAATCACCTGCTGAAAAAAACGTTGGAGCTTAACTGGACGAGCGGAAAAACATAAACTGCCTCGAAACGACTGCTCCTGGTTGAAAACGTAGTAGGTTAAGGCTAAAATTAGCAGAACAGTAGCTAAAAGCTAAAGTGAGCAAAACAATAGTAGGACCAGCAAAATAGTGTCTGAAGATAAAACCAGCTCAGCTGAAGCTAAAATTAGCTAAATGGTGGCTAAATGTTCAAATAACTCAACAATTGGTAAAGCTAAAACCAGAAAAGTATAGCTAAAAGAAAGCACCACTAAAACAATAATTAAAAGCTAAATTGGTAGGTAAAAGTCAAAAGTAACAAAACAACAGTAAAAAGCTAAAATTTGTAACACGAGCTAAAATGAATAAAACCATAGCTAAACGGTACAATTAGCAAAACAACAGGTACAAGCCAAAACTAGCAAAATAGTAGCTGACAATAAAATCAGCAAACAAACAAGAAGCTAAAAATAAGGCAAACATACTAAAACAGGTTTCAAAAAGCTTAAACATTTTTGGGGATCTGAAGATTTTACTGTTCATTTCAACAAGAAGACAAAAAAAAAGTTAAATATTTAGAATACATATAATTGACAGAAATGACAAGTCACAGCAGAAACAGCCAAATATTTGATTGATGACTGGGTAAAATAGCTGAAACTTTGCTGCAACAGTGACTGTTGCAAATCATTCAGTGGAAATTAAAAAAACAGAATGCTGACTCAGCGTTCACACAAACATTAAACATTCAGGCAACAAACCAGAACAAAACCGTTTCAGTCCTCTCACCGTAAACTCTCAGTTCAGTCCGACTGAAGTCATTCCAAACTCATTTGGCTTCTTTCTCATGAATTATGATCCGCTGCCTGATTTTCAGCCATTAGTTTGTTTCATTAAGTCGACGAAACATGAAATTCCAATTAACAGAAGTCTGTGTGCCGAATGGAAGAAAATTAGACGTTGGAGATGAGCTGAATAATTCACATGTGCTGGTTTGACATCGATGTGTTGAACTCAAACACGACACGAGTGCAGGAAGTTTTATTAACGTTATTTAAAGCATTACAGGGAAAATGCTGTTTTCAAACAGTGAATCAACTTAAAGTCATAATAAAATCTGAATTACTAAGATGGAAGCAGATGGTGTCACTGTTTATAGAACAAACAGCTGAAAACAGGATTTCATCAGCAGGTTACAAAACAACAGGAAGATTTAAAAAAAAAAACAGCTAAAGAAACTGGATTTTATAAGAAAATCTGGTGTGAACGCTGAACTGAATGACAGACGACAGTTAGCTGTTAAAACTGAAAAATGTAGAACAAGAGCTAAAATGTAAAAGCAGCAAACAGCTAAGCATAAAAATGGACAAGCCAAAAGCTGATAGTCACAACACAAAACCACAAAGGGTTCTATAAAAGTAGCTATAGGCTAGCTAAAAAAGCAAAGCTCTAGCTAAAAGCCAGAAGTTGCACATACTGTACATACAGTTTACCTGTATACACACACGGTTTACCTGTACACACAAACAGATGACATGTACTGTGAACACACAGTTTATCTGAATATACATAGTTTACCTGTATACACAAACAGTTGACATGTACACATCTTGCCTGCATACTCACAGAGTTTACCTGTGCACACAAAGTCGACCTGCACACACACACACACACACACACACCTAATGTTCTGAGAGCGCTTTAACTCAACTACAATCAATACTTGTTATGAACAGAATATTGGGCCGTTTAAAATGATGGAAAATAAAGAAAACGAGCATAAATCTCTCTTTCTGCTGAGGCCCGTTCATCAACATCTTTTTCCTTCTCTGCTTGAGCGGAGCGGCCTGTGTGTCGGAGCAGCACACGCAATTATAAAGACATGCTTCTGTAAGCAGCCGTCGATATTAACAGATGGACCCGCCGCCCGCCGCCGAGTATCCAGTATGGATCTGCCACCGGAGCCGCGGTGCACGCCAGGACACGCTTTACGGTCAGAGGGAGGGGGTAATTACTGGTGACCTTCACTAATTACTGAGCAATGAACTTGTTTGTCCCCTTATTTGTGGTACAGTAACGTCTTTTATAAACACGTACGCTGCAGCTGCCTCAGGCTGAGGAAAGGATCAGGTCAACAGAAATGTGCTGTTTTGGATGGGTTTTACTGACAACCAGTCACATCTTTTCTATTTCTATTCAGATAAACTGTGTGTTCACAGTACAGTACAGTACGTCATCTGTTTGTGTGTACAGGTAAACTGTGTGTGTATTTAGGCAAACTGTGGAATTGGAACCAGAGTCGTCACCCCTGGTGCCACCCACTTGACATGTCACTGCATGTGGCATTGAAAGACACAAAAAGAGTAAACAAAGACACTCATTTATTGGTTTGTATATTGTGTTGGTAAAGACACAAATATTTTATAAACATACAGTACATTTTTTTAATATAAACAACTACATTTTAAATCAGAAAAAAACATTTTTTAATTGTTTTTGTCAGTGTGATGAAGTTATTGTTTAGAATAGGATATGTGTTTATGTTTTTTTTTTGTGCAACCAATAAAATAAAATAAAATAAATTGCATAGGAAATATATATTAACAAAAACATTCCGATGAAAATATTTAAATTCAGATTTTTAAAAAAACATTTTCTCCCAGATTTAAAAAATGAATTAATTGGTAAGGTGGACTGAGTTATATAACCCTGTCAATGGTTAAAATTAATAAATGAATTCTATGGTTATTAATGAGTTTCTTTAGAACCATTTTAAGAAAAACACATTTCTGTCAGTGTTGTTGCTGTTAAAACAGTTATCTACTGATGGTTTTACCCTTACTAATGTGCATGCTCAAAGTCAGTATTTTGGGATGCATTGTGGTCTAGAATAGTACAGTACTGTATACTGTAATGACTACTTCCGGTTTATTTAAATACAGTACATGAAGTCTAGTTAGTGTTTATATTTGTATGAATTTGTATAAATAAAGGGTAAATGAAAAAAAAAAAAAATCTAACAGTTTTGCTCTGCAGTCTTTCCAACACCTGGCAACGTTACATGTTGCTATCACAACATAAAATACAGTACAGTAATCTACACATGAAAGCTTGGAAACTATTTGGGGGCGTGGTGTCCGACTAAACGCATGCGCATTAGTTAATTGTTCAAGGTCAAGGTTGGGGGCTGTCAATCATCTTCAGTCCTGCTGTGCTGACTTGGAGTAGGACCGCTCTCTGAATCCTTTTGACGCTTCCGGTGCTAACAGGAGTAGCTAAAGTGGACGGATAGATATTTTACTGAAACTGACAAACAAGACAAGTGTGGCACCACCGCGAAGGATTACAACCTGATCATCATGTCGGACAAATTTAGTGGAAGAAGGATGAATGTAGATGGTTATGAAAGTCTTTTGACCCGGCGGCTGAGCAAAGCTAACGGCTCAACTTTATTTATTTATGGAGACTGCTTAGACAAGACTGGACCTGATAGTCCTGAAAGGGAGAACCTCCTCTTTCTAATACAGACAATTATTATTATTATTTTTCAAAGACCCTGAACTGAGTTTGGATGTCAGCTCGTGCTCAGTGAGCGGTCATTGGCGGGAAAGCCAGCGGGCTGTCCGGACACCTGCCTGCAGAAAACTCCACCTGCGGTGAGGAGAGGGTCCTCTTGGCGGTGAGTGCTCTTTATCTCTTTATTAATGTTTTAATCATTCTGATCTGTCGGCCCACTGAGCAACACCAACAGCTTTAAAACAACAAATAAAATAATGTCAATTAAAGGAAACCTGCAGTAGAACAAACATGATCTTGTAAACTGCGTGTGTGGCTGTTGTTTTTTAATTTACCGGAAGAGTACTGTATTTTTATTTTTTCGGTGGGGGTGTTCAGAGGCGCGGTGGATTGCATCATCTCAGCGTTTCTCCTCTGTCATTTAGTTTAGCAGGTGCTCGTCTCTTCGGTGGGGAGACACCTCCGTGTTGCGCATTAGTTTACAGCAAGTTGTTGAGCGGCGGGGGGCGGGGTTAAGATATCGCGTTAGCCAGCGCCTGTGTTGTGCGCCATAGACCTAATATCTGTGTTGTGCACGGCCTGATTTTGTCCTAAGATTTGAGAAGTTCATCTGATGGAGTTCTAGAGAGCACCTTGAAGGAGAAAGAAGCAGGTAACACAATTTTCTGGACCGTAAAATGGTTAAAATCAGTGATGGGGAAGGAGCAGTGGAAATAAAAACATTCGGAGAAGGAGATGGATTATTCCAAGTAAAGGAAAGGGCAACAAAAGTTATGAAGTGTAGAAATTGTGTCACTAAGTAGGAAGGCACCTGTACATTATTTTGTTTTAATAATTACACGCAGGTTGACAAAACTGACTAAACAACAAAGTTCATGCTCCATCATCCAGGTACCAAATCCAATAATTCTCAGCTGGGTCATCTGGACAGTTTCTTTTTTACAGAAACGTTTCACGCTCCATCCAGAGGACTTCATTAGTCAGAGGAGTTCCAGCAAACTGTTTCCCCACCAAGCAGTAAACACTTTAAGTGGACCAACCAGTTTGTTGGAGCCAAGATGGCGGGGGCGAAACATTTCTATAAAAAAAGAAACTGTCCAGATGACCCGACTGAGAATTATTGGATTTTTTTTATTTTTTTATCACATGCCTGGCACAGTTTGTGTTGTGAACTTCACAACACAAACTTTTACTTTTTCACAATAATGTGAAGGCTGCATGATCCCAGTTCATTTTTCTGTTATGAGCAGGTCTAGCACTAAATCAGAAAACAGTTAAAAGTAAAATGCCCCCTAAATTTACTGCGGTGGTTATTAAAATGTCACCTATTCATTGGGTAAAGTTAATATTCTTACGTTTCTATTAAAAAACAAACTGTTCAGATGACCCAACTGAGATTTACTGGATTATATTCTTATTTTGAAACATGCAGTTGAGTGTCACCGTTGCTTAGCTCAATGGCATGTTGTGTTACAAATAAAACTAAACAAAAATAAAATAAAAAATAAAAGTCAAGTTCACCCCTGAAGTCATAGTTTGTGATAAATTGTGTCACATTAATATCTTAGCCATAGGCGTGAGTTTAAAAACAGGATGATGCAAAATATGGACTAGTTGAATGAGGTGTGTAAAATATCCTGATGCATGATCAATAATTTCAACAATGTTTTAATCCGTCCAGAGGACCTGACTTTATTTTGTTAGATGTCTCTAAAATAGTTGTTGAATCAAGTGTTTATTGGTAAAGTAGATGTTTAACAGCCCGTTAAAATACACCAGAATTCAGGAAAAGGCGTCTTATTTTATTCAAAAATTTCTGGGGTAGAAAAGTTAAAGGGTTAAAACTGTCTTATTCAACTGTTCACATTATGATGATTTGATGTGGATCAGATTTCAGGATCTTGTTTGTAGTAGCAGAAAAAGTTTTTGGGCTCCATGCATTCAGCTGGGACTGCTGCAAGATTAAGAATAAAGATCAATTCATTGTGAAATAATTATTTATTATATTCTTGAAAATGTGTGTTATCTCTATAAGATTGATTGACAGCTGCTGCTGATTGTGACTTCATAACTGTTTGTGTCTGTGATGCTGGTAAGATGAAAATGTCCACTCAGTGATCAGAGTTTAAAGTCTGCCTGCACCAACATTTCACCTCACAGAACTTCTCTGTGCTGATGATGAACATGACTCCAGACGGCTGTCCATGGTCTTTTAATGATTTCTTATTCCATTTTAATTGTGGCAGACATCTTTTTGTTTGATACTTTAATGTTGCCTCGTCTTATTTCGTAGTCCTGGTTATCATGCAACAGTTTGAACAACAATAATCTGAGACTGAGTTTTTTTTGGTGCTGCTCTGCTAAAACCATTCATGTATATGGACTTCTTAAATACTTTCATATAAATATGATGATAATCATTTATTTGACAATCCTGACACCCCCCCCCCCGCCACTGTGAGGAAAACTCCTCCTCCTCCTTGTTGCTGTTCTGTAGTCTCTCTCTCTCCTCCTCTCCTCCCAGCATCCTCTCCTCTCACATCACTCTCTGACTTCACTCGGGCTCGCAGCCTCTTTGCTGTTCGCCTCCTCCTCTCGGCTCTCCTCTCTCAGCCTCCCTCCTGTTCACCTCCTCCTCTCAGCTCTCCTCTCTCACACATGCTGGCTCACACACTCTCTCCTGTGCAGACTCCGGAGTGGAGATGATGCTGGCACTGATCCTCCTCTCCTCTTTCTCCTCCTTTAAGAAGAGAAACTAGTCTCAGAGGGATGTTGATGCAACAGCACGTCCTTCCCCCTCCTCCTCCTCCTCCTCCTGCCTCCCGCCGAGCATCACCTCACTTCAGGAGGATTTAAGCTGCAGACGGAGTTCTGCCGGGTTCTGCTCCTCTGGATCTTTTACCTGCCACTGAAGGATGTTTAGCTTTTTAAACGATTGGGATTATTACTTGTCCAGCTGTCAGCGGTCCTCCTGCCCTCCCCTCTGCCCTGGTAACATCACAGTCTGAGTCCTCCCCCTCCTCCTTTACAGGGAAGGAGAAACATGTCAGAGGCACCTGCCATGGCCAAGGAGATGAAGCGTACTGGACTCGAACCTCTGAACCGGAGCTGAGATGATCCCAGGAGGAATCTGTGGAGTTTCTGCCTCTGAATACTGAGGAGCTTCAGCTGCTCTCTGGTTTACTAACTTCCCCCAGAAGCTGAGCGGGCAGCACCAAAAGCAGGAGGTAAGGCGACTCTTTGCTCGGTGGAGAGGCGGGTTTGGCTCTGCCGGGTCACTTTCAGCACGGCTGTGTTTGTGCAGACGCAGCTGGCTCTCCGTCCAACCCGTCCTTTTTAACTATGCATCAGTTGGAGGTGTTTGTGCAGGAAGCAACGCTGCTGCAGCTGCAGATCAGCGCTGCTGCTTCAGGAGCTGCATGAGTTGCTTTTATCAAGTGGGATTATAATCTGGGCTTGAGATCATGACAGGACTCAGAATGTCCTTAAACATTATTTTTCTGTCTGTAGGCTGTTTGTGGTCCAGAAGGACCTGATTTTCTTTGGTAAATCTGAGATCCTTCTTGTTTCTCGGCTGTTTTCTGGACGCTGCTGTTGATAAAATCAGCTTCTTGGTTCTTTCTGGGTCATAGAAACCAGAATTTTCTGCAAAATTCCTTTGTTCTTTGCTTGTTGGCTGCTGTTGGTGTAAAAGTGCGACCGCTTTGTTTCAGATTCCGATTTGATGGTTTTTGTTTGACGTTTCTGGTACAGAAGAGTTCCTTTCAGTACAAACCTTGTTGTTTCTGGTGAAAATGCACAATTTTTGTGTAAAAGTCCAATCTTGCTGTGATTTTTAGCCTTTTTATATTCGAAGTAACTTGTTTGATTTGTAACAACTCTTGTGTTTTTGACAGCTGTTAATGTTTAGGTAGATATTTTCCCTAAATTTGTTGGTCATTTCTGGTGAAAAGGTGCAAATTCTTTTCTTTTAAACTCAATTTTTGTAATTTTTTTTAACCTTTTCTATTCCATTTGAAATAGTTTCTTCTATAAATCTAATTGAACTTAATTTTTCATCATTTTTCAACATTTATGTTAAATCTCTTCTTACTCAACTTGTCTGTAATTTCTGAAACAGAAGGACTCCCTTTTTTAATCTATTCTTTCTGTTTATGGTGTATAAATGCTCCGTTTTCCATATAAATCAAAATTTACTCAGTCGGCTTTCTTCAGGGTCTAGCTGCTCATTTAAACTAAAATATTTAGTCTTATACTCTGACTGCACCTCAGCAGGCTGGTCTGAGAAACTCGATGTTTGCAGATGACACACTGTTGTTCGTCTGGTGCAGGTCAGTGATGAGTCTGACTCTGCACACAGACAGGAGGTGGGTCAGCTGGTCCACTGCTGTGGTCAGAACCACCTGGAGCTTAACCCACTCAAGGCTGTGGAGTAGAGTTGCATTCATGCCTAAAAGAATCCGACCTGACCCGACACCAACCCGTAGCCATTTTTTCTGAACTTGACCTGATCATTGAACTAATTACAGGCTCGAACCTGAAAACAAACCTGTCATTTTTTTTAATTAAGATTTTACTGCTTTTGTAAGCAAATCTGTTTGATATGTTATTTTTAAAACGTATTTCAAAGAGTCAGAGTCAGAGTTTCTTTATTTGTCATTCGCACCAAATTATGTACACAGGGTCCAGCTACATTCAACAATAAAATGTAAAAGTAAAACAGTAATAAGATTTAAGATGTGAACTAAGAAAAATGTTAACTAAAAACACACTAAGCACTAATAGCATAAAAACATTACGCCGAACAGCAGCACGAACATGAGTCTGTGTGAACAGATGAGCACGACTGAACACAGCGACATGAAACAGATCAGCAGCGACATGAAACAGATCAGCAGCAACATGAGACAGATCAGCAGCAACATGAGACAGATCAGCAGCAACATGAAACAGATC
>JARVLU010000324.1:2375832-2392808 GCA_031762415.1 Simpsonichthys santanae
TCCATCCATCCATCCATCCACCCATCCATCCATCCATCCATCCATCCATCCATCCATCCATCCATCCATCCATCCATTCATTGTGAGAAAAACACAGAGATACATGAAGCAGAACCTCACCCCTGACTTGGAGAGGACAGTCCATCTTCTGACCGAGGACCATGTGCTCAGATTTGAAGGTTTTGATCCTCATCCCAGCTGTGAACCAGTCCACAGAGAGCTGGAGATCACAGCATGATGACCAACAGGACAACATCATCCATAAACAGCAGAGACTGAATCCAGAATTTTTGCACCATTTGGACTGAATGGCCCTTAACAATGGACCCCCAAGCCCATACTCCAGGAGCACCTCACACTGAGTACTTCGGGGAACTCTGTTAAATGCCTTCAAGTCCACAACACACATGTAGACTGGATGGACAAACTCCCACACCTCCTGGAGGACCCTAGTGAGGGTAAAGAGCTGGGCTTCCATCGGTTTTTGGTTCATTTTTTCCTCTTTAAATTCCTTTTTATCTTGTTGTTTCTGTGATAATTACCTTCTTTTAGTAATTTTACATGTCATAATGCTTCATCTATCATATTGTTCCTTAATTAACATTTTTTTGCATTCTCTTCACCCCCCCACCCCAGACCACATGTTTTTTATTCTTTGTCTTTTTACACGACTTCTCTCCGGCCGACTTTTCATCCTAATTAGGAACAAGCTCAACATATGGACGGACATGGCTTTACAGAAGTAAGCGTCTGAACCGAGTGTAAATAATTAGTTTTGTCGGCTCTGCAGGTTTGTGTTTGTGTGCTTGTGTTTTGGGGGGGTGGGGGTGTATGTGTGGGGTCGCTCTCTGGGGGGAGGGAGCTCGAGAGCTGACTTCCTCTCCGCTAATTACCCAGCAACCGTCCTTGCTAATTGTCAGGGCCTCGTGTGCATCTGATGTCTCATCCAGCAGCACAGAGACACGGTGAGGAGGAGGAGAGAGCCGGGGCAGAACAATGTGGGTCGGAGCTTCGGCTTTGAAGTGGCATGCGACCCGCAACCAGTAGAACCTCATGATGCTGCTGCAGGAGGTGGATTCATCTCATCAGAGAGGAAGAAATAAGGTCAAAGAAATTCACAAACAAGATGGCTGCTGTTTAAGGCAGGACGTGTTGATGAGGCGAGCACCTGGAACAGAATCCACCGCACAGGTTCTGCAGCTGACCGGGTCCAATCAGAAGGATGTGACCATGCGGCAGAGAGTGGCATCAAATATTCCTAATTTAATCAGATTTAACAAACCCTTTAATCAGCAGTGTGGATCAGAACTCAAAACCTGAGAAACACCCAAAAAAGTGTTTGGATTCATAAGGTTCACATGCAGACCATCAGGAAGCAGCTGCATCCAGAACCAGAGAGTTTACAAAGGTAGCATCATGAGCATAACTGTGGTGTTATCAGGTAGTTGCTGGAGCAAACACAGAAGGCGCATCATAAACTAAACAAACGGCAACACCAGAATTCTGGGGGATTCCAGGTCAGGTTGTGGGTCTGTGTGAGACGAACTGGTCAGATCCTGGTGCTGAAGTAGAAGAGGAAATCTAAAAGCCTAAAGTAGCAAAAGACTGGCCAAATTCCACAAGTAGCATAAGGCTAGCTGGAAGCTAAAAGTTGCAAAAAGTTAGCTAAAGGTAAGAAAAGGCTAGCTACACTTAGCAAATGTGTCAACTCAAAGTAGCAAAAAGTTAGCATGAAGCTAAAATTCACTGTAGAAGACAGAATGAGCCCGTAGCTGAAGCTAATTTAAAAATGTTGAACTGAAGATGAACAAAAATTTTAATAAAAAAGTCTGAACGTCGTTAATTCCAAAAGTCATCTTTCATGATCGGTCTGATTGTGTTCTTGTATAAATGAATTAAAAAGTAAAAGAGTTTGCAGCTTATTTTGAGTCAAAACCAGCTGGATCAACTGAAACCAGGAGAACAAGAGCGATTTAAGTGTTTCTGTGTCGGCTGCTGCCTGATGAAGCCGACTGGATTTTACTTTCGGGTCTTTTTTAGTCTCTGTGTTTCTAAATAAATCCCAGTCTCAGGTCTCAGAAAGTCTCTGAACTTCACCTCCTCCTGTTGCTGAGTGATGCTGGGAGCTGGAATCAACGCAGAAAAAAATGAGATGGCTGTTTGTCTCTCAGAGGAGAGAGGACACAAAGAGGTGAAGGTTGGAGGAGTTGGCTTTGGATGAAGAGGTTTGAGGTAGAGGTGGGGTAGAGGGGAATCCTCCAGGCTTGATCTCTAACAGAGTCCAGTTCTTCGGTGTTGTAAATCCATTTGATTTAATCTTCCTGGCTCTGGAACAATTATCGCTGCTCATCTTCAGAAAACAGCTTGAAAACAGCAGCTTGAAAACAGCATGTTTTATTTTTGTGTATCTGGGCCACACGGAACCGTAACTTCAGCAGAACCAAAGCAGCTGAAGGTTCTAACGCGTCTGCAGATGAATTAATGTTCAGAGGGAACGCTCTCCTTTCCGAGCCGGAGAAGAAACAACAATTATAAATCTGTCCCCGGAGGTGATGGGCTCTCAGAGTTATGTCCCAGAAACACAAGAGGTTGGGTTTTACGGGTTTTTATGACCCGTTAACCAGCTTCTAGTTTGAACATCAATAAGAAAAGAGCAAAAACTGCAAAATCTCATCAGTTGTTAGATGTAATTTAACATCAAAGAAGCAAAGGACTATCATTCTTTGAAAGAATGCAAGAAACGCAGCAATTTTAATGAAAACATTTCTGTAAAGCTGTCAGATGCCACAGTCAAACTGTGTGCTATGGATGACTCTCAGCTACTACCAACCCAAGGTTTGTGTCTGGTTCTGTGGTTTGAAGTCCTCAAATGCTCTTTTAGGAAAAGTTTCCCTCTGGACAAACGCGTACCATCCTGCCAAACGTTATTTCCTTTAGTGTCACGGCTGCTGGGATCAATTGACAAGTTGACTGAACTGTCCCTTTATCCATCTGCTTGTCCGTCCATCTGTCAATCACACCCTCCATTCTTCACTCATGACTAAAGACCTGAGGTACTTTAACTCTTCCACTGGAGGCAGAACCTCACTCCCAAACTGAAGAGCACAGTCCACTGTTTTCCAACTGAGGACCGTGAAGTAGCACTTAGGTTAGTGTCATTTGGATAGCCCAAACACACATACAATTAACATTATTACCTGAATTTTAAGTTTAATAAACTTTTCCTGAAGCGATAAACTTTGCTCTACATTTGCCACCCACAAAAAAAAAAAATATTTCTGGACTCTCCTTTGGTGAAATCTCACAATGTTGCCAGAAACTGGGTGACCAAGATTTGACCAAAACGGCTGCACCATCATTTCGCAACATCAGATTTTCATTTAAGACAACAGTGTAAAAAGAGGTGGGTGACATGCATTCCTTTAAGAGTTGTTAGGCCTTTTGTTAAAAATATGGTCTCAAATTCTCATTGGACTTTAGAGCAAAAAAAGCGATGGTTGATTTTTGGTGTTCTGAACAGCTCAGGTGTTTCTGTGGGACCAAATAATCGATTTGTTTGTCAAAAGGAGTGAATAATTCTGATGAGGTGTTACATGTTGTAAATCAAGATATAAGTCACCTTGGCTGAGGGCACATTGGCTCAGCTGATAGACTGCCTGATGGATTTCTGATGACCGAACCTTGAAACAAGGCAGTGAAAAATGACCACTTTACTAACTGCCTGTTTCAGCTCATCATTCACACACCGGGAGTTTATTGGCAGTCCAAAAAAATGGCACGCTTTACTTATTACATTTCTTTAAAATTTTGTGTCATGCCAATCAAAGCTATGCATTTGTGGCTCAGCGGCCCTGCGGCAGGATTTGCATCAATGTACCATGAGATTAGACTGTGAATGCCAGCGGCTCGGGAAGAAAGTTATTGTTTCAGAAACAGAGGAGAAATTTGAACGGGTTCAGAAGGCTGAAACTTGAAAGAGAAGAGGAGAATGAAAGAAAAATGAGATGATGAGGACAAAACGACCTTTAAAAAATGGAGACAGCTGGAGAGACGGGCCTGATGTCAAAAAATTCAGACAGAATGAGAAAATGAACTAAAATATCTTCAACATACAGGTCAACCCATCATCACTTAAACCATTTAATGACAGATTGTTTGGACATTAGATAAAGTCTTTAACCATATTTTACAGTTCACACTGAAATCTAACTGAGCATGAGGAGGATAAGCCTTTATCTGAATAAAGTCTAACATTATCTTGTAAAGCTACAATTAAAGTGGTGTTTTTAGCGGTTTCAAGAGTAAAGTCTACATTTAAAAGGCTTGGAGTCAAAATGACTTTAGTTTCCAACCCAACACAAAACTTTCCATTAAAGATGACATCCCAGTGGAAAAAGAGATACATTCCTCAGGCTTTGGTCGGTCTGCAGACGTAACTGACCAGGGACAGACACCCAGACATCAGTCTGCCCACCAACACACACCAGTTCCTCTCAAAGGTGTTGTGTCTCCAGTGAGTTATGGGTCTGTTAAAGGTCAGATTCTTTTGAAGATAACAAAACTTCAATCAATAAGACCTCTGCCACTCAAAAATGGGAAGTGGGAACGCTTGCAAATGTTTCAAGATGTTTTAGAGATCCTTGTAAATGCTGTGTAGCCCGTCCGTCCGTCCACTCACCCACCCATCATCTTCTACCGAGTCAGGTCTTGGGGCTACTTGCTTGAGTAGGGAGGTCCAGACATCTCTTTCTAGAGCCAGCTGTTCTGGGAGGATTCCAATGTGTTCCCAGATACGCTGGAGAGACATAGTCTCTGAAAGCAATAAGAACAAAAACCAAATACATCTTGTACTACTCAGGAAGAACAAGAAGGTAATAATGAAATACAAGAGACATCGTCTCTCCAGCGTATCTGGGTCTCCTTCCAGTTGGACATGTCCAGAACATCTCCAGGGGGCATCATTATCAGATGTCTGAACCTCCTCACCTGGCTCCTCTCATTGTGGTGTAGCAGCAGCTCAACTCTTGAGTCTCTCCTGGACAGCTGAACTCTCACCCTATCTCTAAAGTCTCTGCCATTGATAAGTGTGACTCCCTATTGGTTCTTCTCACGTGGACGTGATTTTCCACTGTGATCTGTTTCTCTGCTGTGGTTGGATCATCAATGCAAAATGGGCGGTATCGTAACAGGCTTGTGTTTGAGCCACTCTGCCCTTTGTGGTCCTTTATTGCCCATATCTGAATTTCAATTTATCCTGATGCATGCTCAATAATCTATTGAATTTCAATTTCTTAAACTTTTCCCGGCACTGCGTGTAAGTCTATTATCTTTACTTCTTCCTTTCTGGGTCACAGGGGTTGTTAGTGTCCATATCCAGTAGTGACTGAGAGAGGCAGGGTACATTCTGGACAAGTCCATCACAGGGACACATGGAGACACCAAGGGACCATGTAGAGTTAACAATTAGCCAAAGTTGCATGTTTTTGCTCTGTGGCAGGAAACTGTAGTACCTGAGGGAAATCCAAACATGCACGGGGTAAACCTGCAAACTCCACTCAGGAAGGTCCCCGGCCAGGATTCAGTCCGGCAACCTTCTTGTCAAGAGGCTACAGCTGCATAATTCTATTCTCCTCATTTCTTTGTTAATGTCAATGTCAATTTATTTATATAGCACATATAAACAACAAAAGCTGACCAAAGTGCTTTACAGTTTAGTCAAATTAAAATGAAAGCAATAAAACAAAAAACAAATACATCTTGTACCACTCAGGAAGAACAAGAAGGTAATAATGAAATACAACAACAATAAAAATCTGATATAATTGGTTTTCAAACTCTACACGGATCAAACGCCAAGGAAAAAAGATGAGTTTTGAGTAAAGATTTAAAAGTCTCAGCTGTCTTTAAATGATCAGGTTAATGTGTTCCACAGTTTTGGAGCAGAAACCACAAGAGCCTGATCACCCTGGACTTCAGATTGCATCTGACAACATCTAAGAGGAACTGGTTGGTCGACCGGAGTGCTCTGACTGGAGTGTAGATGTTAAGAAGTTCACATGAAGAAGACAGGGCTAGACTTTTGTTCTACAAAGAGCACAAAGTTTTACTAAAATGAAGATTAAATCATTTGCTGTACTTCACCACAGAACTGCAACATTTACTGAAACATTTTTGTTTGTTTTGGATGATTGAGCATGAACTTTGTTGTTTTTGTTTATTCTGCTTCTTTTTAATGTTTAATTTTCTTTAAGCACATTGGTTCTGCTTCTTCACAGAACTTTTTTTTTATTCCACCCAAACGTCCCTCAGTGAAGTACCTGACTGTCGCCGTTCACGTTGCTCAATGAGACGGCGTGTCGGGGAACCCATTGTGTGTTGTTTTTAAATTACTTGAGGAAAAACACAGTTTTCCACTCCGCAGAACATGCACACGTTACGAGGCACTTTTCAAACACTTTTATAGCTATTAAAAAAAGCCATGGTCATATATGATTATATTTCATACTGTGTGAAAACATCTATTAGCCCCTTTCATGGATGGAAGTATCTGTAGCTCTGCTGAGGAAAGAACTCATCCATGTGAGCAAATGTGCCTCTCTGGATGATTATTTGTGTTTGTCTATAGAAATGTGTTTGTGTGTGTGTGTGTGTGTGTGTGTGTGTGTGTGTGTGTGTGTGTGTGTGTGTGTGTGTGTTTACATAAAGGAGGAAATGACTCCTTCACTAAGCCGATGTAGAAAATTAAATGAGTCAGGATGTAAGATTTATTCATGATGTGATCTTCATCTGTGGATGCCGCCGGCTGGAGTTGCTCACTGCATCTGGTTCTGGAAAAGGTCTATGGGAGCTGCCATGTTGTATTTGTGGGACCAGCTTCTGCATGCTGAGAATCTGGTGCTTTAAGTCTCACCATATCATATTGTCACGTGGTCTTTCTTTTAAGAGTTAAGAGTTTTATTATATTTTTCTATATGGACGACTGGACTTCTTTTCAAAACGTTTTTCTTCTTATCTGGGGAGCTTTTTCAATTCAAAGTGGAACATTTCAACTTTTAAAATGGTCATTTTGACTTTGGGGAAGTTGTGGCTCAATGGTTAGAGCAGTTGTACCCTAACGAGACAGTCAAAGGTTTGATTCCTATCAGTATGGAGTCACATGTCGAAGTGTCTCTGGGCTAGAGAATAACCCCTGAATGTCTCCGCAGTGCCCCATCGGTGTTTGAATGTGATCTGAAGCACTGATAAGACTCTCTCCATCATCTACCACCAATCCATGGTCGGGTCATGGAGGCAACAGGTCCAGGAGAGAAACCCAGACCTTCCTCTCCCCAGTGACATTCTGCAGCTCCAACCCAAATGAGTTCTGTGGTTAGAGAAGATAAAATCCCTCAAGGGAGTTCTGGGTTTTCTCGGGGGTATTTTTCCTGTGGGACATTCTCGCAACAAAACTTCCAAAGTGAGGCATCCTGTTCAGATGATGCACCTCAACTGATTCTTTTTGAAGTAGAGGAGCAGAGGCTCTACTCCAAGCTCCTTGTCTTTTGTCTAAGGCTGAACCCAGCCACCCTACAAAGAAGGTTCATTTTTTCTACTTGTATTCCAGCATCTGGTTCTTTCAGACCTGATTAGACTACAGATTTTTTTTCCAGATTAATGTTGCAGAAAGATATTAATGTATAAATGTGTGTAGTTTGGTTAATGAGGACTCACATTGTGTTGTAAAGTACTTCATGTAGCCTGGTTGGTTAGAAAAGCGCTATACAAGTACAATCCTTTTACCATTTTCATGTACAGTAGTCCCTCATTTATCACGGGGAATCCGTACCCTGAAGACCCGCGATATGTGAGCAACCGCAAAGTAGTAATAGTACAAGTAGTAAGTAGTCATCTTCTTCTTCTTTTGGCTTTTCCCTCTTCAGGGGTCGCCACAGCGAGTCATCCTCCTCCACCTCACTCTGTCCTCATTCCAACTACATTCATGTTTTGTTTTGTTTTTGGTCATAATTACATTATGCTTAATGATTGAATTAAAGTTCACTGCTTAAAGCTAGTTGTACTTTGTTTTGTGTTTTGTATGTAGATAATATACAGTATGTTGCAACTTCTGGTTGCATAAGTTTAGTCTTTATTTGCTATGATCAGTTTAAAGTAACTAAACCAATTTTGCACAAAGCCTTTAATAGGTTGTGTAATGTAAAATGTACACTCAGGACGTACTGAATTTCACTTTAAATTCTAGCAGTTCTAGCTCTGCAGCATGAAAACATCAACTACAGTAACTATTTTAAGTTAATAATATTTTATAATGTTTTTGCCCGTCTTCTTTGCCTTAATGTTGCTGATAAGGCAAAAATGCCTCACCAAATGCCTCAGGCAATGCCGTGAGTTTCACTTCCTCCACCATTACAGCTATCTTTTGTCCCTTTTCCACTGTGAAGGTGCAGATCAGGTAAGCTCAGTTTACTACAGTTTTGAGCGCTTTTCCACTAGTACTTTTTAGCTGCATCGGACCTTTTTTGTCCCTTCTTCTCAAGGGGTCCAAGCGAGCCGAGCCGGTATAAAAACGTGACATCACAACACTGTCGGTCACTGATTGGTCAGGGGGAGGAGTCACTGGATCTTTCAGAAAACTTTTCACCGATCTGCCATTTGCAATTTCTCGGAACTCGGAGCAGTGGCTGGATCTATTTTTTATATTTTAAAAACAGTAATGACAACAAGATGGTCTAATGCTGAAGTGCAGGTGTTTTTGTGGTTGGTGGCCGATGACAAAATTCAAGATGAGCTAGATGGAGCTCCACTAGTCTCCCCAGAGCTTCGGAGCCTGCTCAGGGCGTCATGTCCCCGGCTCCGAGCTCCAGCAGTCACAGCGGAAGATCCTCCATGCTGCCGGCTTGGGCTTCGTGTTCTAATGCTGAAGTCCAGGAGTTTTTTTTTTTTTGTATTTGGTAACTGACGACAAAATTCAGAGTGAGCACCGTGGAGGATCATATGAGCTGCCGCCCCGTTGAAGCACATGAGGCCAGGGCCCGGACCCCGGCCTCGCATGCTCACAAAGACTGGATTCTGAGCCCTGCCAGACAGTTGGACTGGGACAGAGGGTGGAAACTTTTTTCTTTTTTTTTTTTTTTAAACATTTTATGTATAAAAATAAAGTTTTATTTATTTTTTTTTATCAGCGAAGATTACAAATAAACGGTGCCAGCTTTATCATGAAATCCTGTTTTCACATTGACTTTATTAAATAACCTGTTAATTAAAGCTAACTCAGATGAAGAATCATAAAAATACACAAAATTATTGGATCTCTCAGGAATATTCCCTAAAATATGTTTAAAGAAGAGATGCAACCTTTAGTTCCAACTTTATTCCAACCCACAAATGTACAAATCACAAAACAAGAATAAAAAAATCACTAAAATAAAATAATCTCAATACAAGAAAAAACATCTAAATTGAACAATAAAAGTTGACACAATAAGTGTAAATACAGTACATCAAATGATGAAGGAAAACAAAAAACAAAAAAAAAATAAATATACTTGTTTTTGTAGAATCTGGTTCATCAGAGATTTAGTTTATTTATATACAGTAGCACCATATCACAAGTCATCTTAGGGCACTGAACAGAAACATTCATATTTAAAAATAATAATTTAACATTATTTATCTGAGGAGCAAACTACTTCGAGTTTAACTCATCACAGAAATCGCACTCAACAATGAACCAAAGTTCATTAAAAGTTCATTAGCAGGATTTTTACATTAATATTGTGGAATTTGATCATTTTAATAATCTGTGTTCTTTTTAATTTACCAGAAACTTCAAAATAAATTCTCACCCTGTATATGAAACCCCTTTTAAGTTTAAGTCATGATTATGAAATAAATCCAGATTTTCTATCTACAGTGTTTGGTAAATAACTAAAGTGTCATAACAAAAGTCAATATATTTTTAATACATCTTTATTGTCAACATTTATACTGAAATGATACATCGATGGAAAGTAACAGCCTCTTTCATCTTTAATTGCACACTGTTGCTCCAGCGCTGGACATAAATAGACTGTAGGTCTGCACTATACCGCCACCAGGTGGTAAGGCGAGTTCGATTCTGGACCCGCCTACAGAACCGGTCACAATGGTCACTAATGGAAATGCAATGTGTAACCAGCTGATCTGATCTGATCTGAGCCGAGCTGTCACAGTGGAAAAGTGGCATTGTATGTCGATGGTTAGCTCACCCTGGGTTACATCTCCACATGGCGGTTGGATCTCTCTGTTTCCTGTCATGTCAATTGCATTAGAGGTTGGCCAGCTACTATCTGACACTGGTCTTTGGCAGTACTGGACAGCCGATGACTGAGGTGAATGGCTTATAAATACATTTCTTTCTTATTTGGCTCATAAATGTAACAGTTTATTATTCATAAACATGAACATTTAGTAGATTTTGAGAAAGTGATCTGATGTTATTGCTGCTATTCATGATTCTCTACACTATAGTATCTTGAAGTGAAGGCTTCAACTTGTTATTTTAGTAGTCCACTAATATGTCTGAAAAAACAATAATCAGATGCTTCTTCTAGATGCACCTCCTGTTTTGGGCTCTAGTTCATGTTTTAGCTAATCGGCCCACCTGTCAATGTCACCCTGATATTTCCGTTTAATACAATGCATTTTTAACCAAATTAAAATAATGACTTCTGACATGTATGAATTTGAAACCAATAAAGTGTACAGTATTAAAATTTTTGCTTAATGTCACCGTCACAAAATTAATAATATTATTAACCTTTATTTAACGGGGAACATCCCACTGAGCTCACAAATTCGCAAGGATCTGGGCCTGAAGGCAGCCCAACATCCATGTCTTTGGACTGTGGGATGAAACCAGAGTACCTGGAGAAAATCCATGCAAACATGAGGAGAACATGCAAACTCCACACAGAATGACCCCAGGTATAAACTCAGAATATTTTGAGCTGTTGTGCTGCCACAAAAAATAAAATGTATGTCCTTGTTGCTGTTTTTTAAGCACTTTATAAATAAAATGGTATGGCATAGTAATTAAAAGCTTTTTGATTTACCCAAAATAGAATTGTTTTGATTAGTGTAACAAGTCTTAGAATTGGTTTCAGGCCTTTTTAACCCTCGTGTTTTCATCTCCTTCCATCCCCCTTTTATTAGTGTTTTTAATTCCTTTTGTGCACCATGCCTCAACCTCTTCCAATAACGTCTTGTCTTTCCTGAGGCGTAGATCCTCATCCCTACGTCAGCATTACCTCCCTCTGAGCGCGCTTGTGTGAAATTGGATTGCTGATCCGTTGGTGCTGAGTGGCAGAGATGTAATATGGGATAGCGGCAACCACATGCTCCAATGGCAGAGACAGCTGTTACAGGACACCGAGGGATCAGATATGACGCTTGACTTCCAGTCCCCATCTTTTTGAGAATGGCAAAGCTCTTAGCAAATCTCACGACAACACAAAAGGAGAGCTTTGCCAAACGACAAACAGAAACACACGAGGCGGTTGCGATGCACGCCTGCACTCGAATGGCTCGATTCACTTACATGTCAAGAGGTCATTCTCGATCCCTAGGCAATTTGAAGTGGCTGTCGTCTTAGATTTGCCATTATCATTAGTCATCGCCGCCACCATTGGTTGTCACTTCTCCTCTTTGTAATCATCAGAGGGTGAGAGGTCTGTGTCAAAGGGTAAAGTTACATTTCACACAGAGTTATCCTGTGATTAACACATTGTCATGCTCTGTTGGCCTTGAAGGTGCTGCTACTTTTGAATGTGCAGCAAGTCACTGGTGGTAGTAGTCTGTTCTAAAACAAAAGTGGAAATGTCTCGACTAGTCAGCTGGTTAAAAAAAATCCTTTTAGTGGTGATTCATCAGTTTGAACCACTGCTTGCAGGATCATTTTCTCTCCACCATCAGTGTTGAATAAAGAGACAAAACACTCGTACAAACTCAGCTTGCCTCAAGGGTCAGGTTACTCACCTAGAGCCAGAAATATCCAATTGAAGCAACTTAAAAATATCATAATTTGATTGAAAAACCACTTGGTGATATTATACTGATTTTAATGGAATTTTAGAGTCTCATCTACGGGTGAGGTTTGACTCATAATCGGACTAAAGCTGCAATTTAGCTTTATACAGGCATTTTCTCCTAAATTTTTTCTCTTTTCACAACACATTGATTTACATTATTAGTGTTTTGCATATAGTATATACACTTGGTGTATATCGTAGATCCTTATACAGTACAGTAGTCCCTCACTACTTCACGGTTTGTTTATCGCAGATGTGCTCTATCGCAGTTTTTCAAAAGAAGATTGGACATGACACACAATTGGCTGATTGATGGATGAGCCGCACAATCGACATGAAATTTTCATTTAAAATAAATTATTTTAAATGATTTAGCACCTGCTGCACAGTTGTGCAGCCCAGAGCTGCAGAACAAAACTCCCCCCTGCAGCCTTGTGCAGCCCATACTGCTGCAAGATAAACTTCCTGCTACAGTTGATCAGCAGTTCACTGTGCAGAGCTGAAAAGTGGGCGTGGCCAAGAGCACTTGCAGGTGGTAAAGCGCAGAGGAGGCAGGGAGCTGAACTCATGATATTCTGTGCTCTTTTAAAGTGTTTAGTGTTTAGTAACATTTTTTTAAATATTGCAAGATTGTGGGAAGTTTATAATGCCTTACTATATATTTATATAAATAATAAAATAAACTACTACTTATTACTTGTACTACTATTCCTACTTTGTGTTTTTTCACTTATCGCGGGTCTTTAGGGTACGGATCCCCTGGAATAAGCAAGGGACTACTGTATAGTGTTTCTTTTTATACTTTTATATTTTTGCTATTTTGGGGTGTACCGTAACTGACCTCGAGTACACAATTTCGTTCCACCTCATGTTCATTCAACCTTTATTTATACAGATTAAAGAGCAAATGAACTTGAGGTGGAACGAAATTGTGTACTCAAGGTCAGTTATACCCCAAAATAGCAAAAATATAAAGTATAAAAAGACGCAGCGTGTCTCCTTGTGATCAGACCGGAGATACACTTCAACTCCACCACGGCGAGCCAGATGGCAGATAGCAGGTTTGATGATTCCCTGGAAGTTATCATGGAGGACTTTACAATGACGCTTGGTGCCTCCTTTACTGAGTCCTTTCTCTCCTTTTCCTCTGCCGGACATTTTCACCAAAGCTCTGTCAGTTTAGTGTACCTTATGTGATGCAGATGACAGTAAAGAACCTTGAACTTGGAACATGATTCACATAAAAACCTTGTGAGAAAAGATGAAGGTAACTTGTTAGAACCATTAGGACTCCAGAACACTCAGTTCTAGTCCACAGAATTCTTTTTAAAAAGCAATTTTTTACCCACATGGCCACGGAGCAAAGACACAGGACCATGCTGTCATGGAAGCAGTCTCTTGCACAGAAACACATTATTTTGCCTAACCAACATTACTATTCATTCAATCTACATAATTTTTCCTAAAATCAAGACTCCTTTCAAAGAAACAGTTTCAAGGCTTTTCCTCAAATAAAGAAAAAAGGAAAGTATGGCACTTCTGAGACAGCCATAAGGAAAAGATTAAATTGAAGAAGACTGACTGCTTTTCTTTGAATCAAATAGTAGATTGTAGTAGTCGTACATCAAGGAAAGTAATTGAAAAAGGTTTCTGTTAAAACATTAATTTATTTTTCACAATTTTAAAACCACATCCTGCTGCACATATTTTAATGGGAAATTAAATGCAATAAAATAGAAAAATAATGTATTTTTATGCATTTATTTTAGTTAAACACTTATCCTCCAAAAATTCCAATGGCCCATTTTTATTTGATAATTTAATGATGAAATTTTATATCCTGATGCATGCTCTCGACATGCAACCAAGCCTAAATAAGAGGACTATGTTCTGACAAAGGAATGTACTGTATATAAAATATTGTATCGTTATCGGCCAAAAATGTTTTAACATATCTGCATATCGGACAAAAATCCAATATTGTGCATCTCTACTTTTTGGGTTCTGATTACATCACACTTAAGAGTGTTCACAGAAATATTGAAGAGAGTCATCTATGTTTTTACAAACTTTTTTATTAAATTAAAAAAAAATGTTAGTGGACAAGTGCCTCATGACATTCTTTCAAATTTCTTAGCTTCAAACACCTTAAACATTTACAGTATATGAATATGTATTAAATCAGAAGTTTCATCACAAATTTACACCAGTTAACATGTATCCATAACTTGCATGATAATTTTTTTTTATTAAGAGTGCCAGTACATAAGCATGTAAATACCGTTATTACTATTTTGCATTTTTTTGTTTCCATCCTTGTCTTTCAAATATTTCTACCACAGCTTTAGATGAACCCATTCAAAATGCATCAAAACATGCAGCTCAGCTTGGGACATCTTTTGTTTGCAGTACATTGTGCTCTGTTAGACAACATTTGCAATAAAAAAATATAAAACAGAAAAATGTCCAACATGCACAAGATTTTGGCAGACTAATGAAAACCCAGCCGTCTTTGAAACTCTATAGCTCAGGGATGCTTCACAGCTCAAACATCATCCAAAGTTTAAATGGGTCATGGAAAGTTGGGACTTTTAGTCAATGAACAGGCATTTTGGTATTTACAACATTAAAAAAAAAAAAAAAATCATTGAGTATTCAACTGATTATGTCATACACATCTTTTGTGCAAACAAATTCTTGTGATTTGCTCTAAATTTAGTCTTCTTGTACAGTTTATACTTCAAAACACAAGTATTTTTATCTTCTCTCCCAGCGTGTCTTTCACCACATCAGGACCTACAACGTTCTGTCAAATTCTCCAAGAGGAGGGCGTGCACATCCAAACTCTCATTGGTTTCCATTCTATCTAAGCTCCGAATCAGTGGTTTTAATTTTTTTTTACTTGTCATATTTCTCAAAAAAACATAAAAAACGTCATGTTATGACCAGACGATGTTGAATTAACCCAATGTTCCTTACGTTGAAGACTGCCATTCATCCATGTGTAATTGTGCACATTACTAAATGACTGGATCAGTTCTGCAGCCCTGCAGACCCACATTTAGTGCCCCATATTTCCTTCAAGTGGTAAATGAACCCCCGCAGAGCTTAACTGATTGTATATCATTTGCTTTTTTGTGTGCTGTGCGGTGAAAACTCCCCTCCCTCATCTACCTCTTACCTCCTCCTTCCATGGCCACCCCCTATCCCTTTTGTCTGTCCTGTTGCATGGCTGAAAAATAAAAAAGAAGTGGCATTTAAAAAGGTGCACATGTGGAGGGGTTGACATTCAGTGTGCCGCCACCTTAAGGTTAACCCCACACAAAGGACAGTGCAGAATGCAGGCTTTTAAATCATCAGTCTTGTCATGTGGAATATCAAGTGTCAGCGAGGAGGCAGACTGAGCAGCGTTTGAGAGCCGCAAGTAAATAACACATCTCTCTTCAGCACGTCTGGCACTTGACTCAGCTTTGTGTCACACCTGTGCTGTTAAAGTCCGGGGAGGGGTCTGGTGGTGTACTCTCAGGATCAATTACATGCAGCAAGAGACAACAAGGTAATTTTGTGAAATTGGTGCAGCTGAAGTTTTATCTGTCTAAGTGAAAGTGGCTACAAAAAGATGAGTTCAAGACTTGTCCTTAGATCCTGCCCGAGGCTCGTACTTGACTCGTGGTGAAAACATTTCTTTCATTTTTATTCATTCCTCCTTGAAAACGGTGGACTAAAAGTGCTCTCTGCTTGATTGTAAATAGACATTGGCAGTCGTGGCTTTGAACATTCTTTGCTTGATTTGGTATGGTTTTCAGCTGGGTGCACTAAAGAGACAATAAACGAAGCTTAAAAGGGGCTTCTGGAGAATGCAGCGAAACAAAATCTCCAACCAATCGACTCGGGGCTCCCTGCTCTGCCGGTGAGCTGGTATCTGACGAGGAGCTTTGCCACATTTTGTTTGGTTTCTGTGTTTCGAATTGAGCAGCGCAGTTCTGCTTTTTTTTAACTCTGTGTGAAGTTAGAGATGAGAAAATCCATCAGTCAGCTCATCTCTTTGGTTCATGTCTCTACAGGAGTGGGATGGATCATCAGGAAATTTTGGGCAAAGTGTTTTCAATGTGACTTTTTTTTTTTTTTTTTGTTAAATATACCTTTATTTAACCAGGTATTAAAAAAAAAACATTGAGATCAAGACCTCTTTCACAATATAACAATACAATACAATATTACAGTAAAGGGCAGTAGTTATAATAAAAATAATTTAAAACAATGACAATTTCAGATCTGAAACACAGGCCCTGTAAATCACACCAGAGCAGGATAAAAATGTCACTGTGGTAGCACCTGGTTTTAACCCCTTAAGTTCTATAAAAGCCCTTTTAAACCATTAAATAACAGTCGAGACACAGTGAAAAAACAGACACTGATGTGCACCTGCGGCCATCTTGGATGAATTTATGCTGCTTTAATCAAAAGCCTGATCATATCGGTTTGGAGACTTGACAAGGATGTGCTTCAGTGACACCTCTTAATGACTGTGACGGTTGTTTTTAGTCTGCAGCGTCATCAGTGAAAATTTTTCTTAGAAATACATTTTTGTTTTAAATATATATATTTTTTGTCATGACTTTTTGGGGACTTGTACACTTAGGGCTATGTTTTGTAAATCATTTTCAGATGTGTTTGTTTCCTAAGTTTCTTAAAAGGCCTTTTTTGGTTTCTAGATTACTGTAGGTCAAAATTTGACCTGAATCTTTTAGAAACCTACCAGATAACTGCTGGCATTGTATTTTAGTTAGTGGGGTTTAAAACAGAAACATATAAAGTGCACTTATGTTGAAAATGGGCTTTCAAGTATGAAGAATTCTCAACTACAGAACTAAAAGAACAATTTGTAAAAAAAAAAAAAAAAAAAAAAAA
>JARVLU010000324.1:2425865-2438478 GCA_031762415.1 Simpsonichthys santanae
TCTATCTATCTATCTATCTATCTCTATCTATCTATCTATCTATCTATCTATCTATCTATCTATCTATCTATCTATCTCTATCTATCTATCTCTATCTGTCGCTCTCTGTCGCTCTCTATCACTCTATCTTTCTCTCTATCTCTCTGTCTCTGTCTCTGTCTCTCTCTCTCTCTCTCTCTCTCTCTCTCTCTATCTCTATCTGTCGCTCTCTGTCGCTCTCTATCACTCTATCTTTCTCTCTATCTCTATCTCTCTCTCTCTCTCTCTCTCTCTCTGTCGCTCTGCTCTGTTTCTTCACTTCACCAAACCTGAAAAGAAGAAAGAGATGGAGCTTATTATAAATTTCCTCCGTTTCAGTTTCCATGAACCGACTGCGAGATGAAATACCTCCAATACATTCGACACTCCGGTGTCACGTAGCCGCTCTTCACTGTATTTTTTGAAGCTCCATCATTTCTGTTTTGCATTAAGATTTAGTCATTCGGTGGGAAGACGTTTCATTGCGGCAGCGTGAATGAAAATGAGCACAGAGAAGTGATTTCTTCTTATTTGGTGGTAGAACGACGATCCCTCGTCGTTTCTCTTAATTCCCTCTTCCCAAATTGCTTTGGCTGCCTCTTCTGCTCTCCTCTTTTCCCGTACAACCACTTAATCTGTTTTTCCATCAGCGTACCTTGGTCCTCGCTTTAATTTTTATCAGTAAATCCACTTACGGCAGACTATCAATTCAACAGACACCCCTGAACAACCGAGGTCAGAAAAACAAACGAGTTAAACAACATATGGAACTTTAGTCGCACGTGAAGTAGATATAAATGTCAACGTTAATCCAAAATGTGGCAGCTTTTATGCTAATTGAGAGGAAATCTAGAGGTATCAGTGAAAGTGTTGATTATTAGTTGGTTCATCTTTTCAGCTTGATGAGACACGGTGGAGAATCGTTGGCTTCAAGGACAAAATGGCGTCTTCAGAGAGCTTGAAACAAACCTGCCATCGCTCACCCGTGGGTTCTGGCATTAATCTCGATTGTGTTCCTCGGTGCTGAACCCTGCGCTCCCCGCTTCACCCCCTGAACACTGCGGGTCCCACCAACACCCGTCTCCCGGGGGCTTGCTCACGTCTGGGCCAGGAAGCCAGTTGTTTGTGTTGGCACTGAGGGATGTAATGCTGTTTTTTACGGCCTCTTAACTTTCGTAGTTGTCTCCAAAGTCGCTCTCAAAGCGTGACTTTCCTAAACTTTGTGGCTCAGAGGAGGAGCAGATGTCCTGGGTGTTAATTGAGCAGACTAAAGATGCTTCTGCAGACGTGGCGTTATTGGAACTCTTTGTGGTTTTATGTTTGTCATTTACACCACGCGTGCTTTTGTTTTCACAAATCTTAAACCAGATTTTCACTGGTGGCCTAGATTACAGGCTTGCAAGCTGCAAATGTGACAGTGGAGTGTGATTTTCAAAAACTGGCCCCATAAAAGTCACAGCTCAGCTCGGTGGTCGCCAACACTCAGGATTCAGGAAACTGCAGCAGAAAGTTTGCTCATGTTTTGCAGTTTTAAGTCACAATCCAGGAACCATCAGTGGCAACGCAGTGAGAGCCTGCTGTTAGCTCAAAGCTTCACATGTCCAACATGCACGTTGTTAAAAATGAACCATAAAATGCTAAAGAAAAATGTATGTCTTCAAAAATGCCGGTGAAATGTTTCTTATTCACTTTTAGATATGGCTTTATTTCAAAAATAAGAAAACAAAAAAATAGAACAAAGTTTTTTGTAGAAACCACTGGAGTTATTTTATTACTTTTATTATATCATTTTTATGTTAATGTTTATTAAATGTTTTAATGTTTAAATGGTTCTTGTTGCACCAGGGGTCTGAGAGTAATGTAATTTCAATCCTGTGTATGTCCTGTACATGTTGCAGGTTTGACAATAAAGTTGACTTGACTTGACTTTTTAAGGAAATAAGCTGTTTACAGATCTAAAATTAAAATGTTCCATTTATGTTGATCTTAAAAAAATATTTGTCATGAAGTTAGTGCTAAGTTAGAGGCGATGTTAACTAGAAAGTTCCAAGAGAAACTTTGACGGGGACTGCCATGTGGCGGCCATTTAAAACTGTTTATTTGGCAGTACTGTGTATTGAGGTTTGCTCTTGGCTACCACCATTCCAATTTTCTGCTCAATGTGGCAAATAGCAACAAGTTATAGTCGTTTTTTTCTTGAAGCTATGGTGGCCATCTTGTTTTATGTGGATTTAGTATGTGACAAGGAATGTTCTCATCTCTGACCAAACCAAGTTTCAGCTCATCATCTCAAAGACTAATTGCGTTATGGTCAATTTGGAGTTTTTTGAGGTATCTGTGGCAGCCATTTTGAACCAAAATGGCTCCAAAACTATTCAGTGTTTTGCTCAGAGACGTCTTCCTCTGGTCATGTGACCTCAATGTGGCAGTTGGAGGCTGTTAAGACTTCTGTCAGACATTTTGGATGAGAAAAATAGTGTCTTTGGTTGCAAATTACGTCACCATGGTAACTCAAAATGCCAATAAAAGTAACAGCACACATCACGGAGTCGAGCCATTTCCTCAGAAGTACCAACAAGCCCCAGCTGCATGTTAGAAAAGAAAACGTATCAATAAATGCTAAATCTTGTCATTAAAAAGGTTTTTATGTTGGGTTAGAAGTGATTATTTTATTATACCCACAGTTTTTTTTATTTGAAGGAGTTTTTCAAAGATTTTTTTTTTTTTTTTTTTACGTTGTTGCTGATTCTGGTAAAACATGTCACGTTTCATGGATTTTCACGGATCTTTGTTCGTTTATTCAGCAGAAATTAAAGATGAATGACTGAGTAATCAGCCGGGGGGTAAAGATTCATCATGACTAAATTCATCTGTTTCGTTTATTCAACAAACCTCAGGCTCTTTGAGGTAATTTTGAAGATCTTCTTACCTTTTTATCCAAGCTTCGTTTTATATTTAGGACTGTGTAAATGCGCTGGTGAAGAGATCCTGATGCCTGCTCAATAAATAATCCAGGTAGAAAAAGGACCAGACTTAACTTTTTAGAAATCTGGTAAAGACTTTTTAATCTATATGAATTAAATTTATTCTCTTAACCTGTAGTGTTTCCAGTGGAAGTGAGTTTTTCCCTGATTTGTAACATGTCATCTTGTACAAACTAAAAACATTAAAAAGGATGGATCTGATGTTCTGTGGAAAACTTCTGAACAATAATACGTCACCTGTTTGTAAATGGATGTTTGAAAAATCGTCGTTCAAAGAAAACACCGAGCTAAAGACCAGACTGAGGTGGGCTTGAAATTAAGCCGACTCAGAACCTTCATGGTGTCTCATAAACGCCCCTTCATCAACCATCGCTGTCAGTTTGGCTTTACGCTGAAAAGTATGAACTAATTTTATTATTTACACACAAAAATATTATGTTATACTGGCAGGAAGTGGCTCCAGGCCACACAGGAAGTGCTTCAGTTAACATAAATGTTTATGTAAATTACTCTGTAATGCAAAGTTGACAAGGATGTTTAAAACAGCCATTCCAAACTCTGGTCCTTGAGGAACACCATCCTGCATGTTGTACCTGATCTGAATAAATGGTTGATACAGGCTTCTGCAGAACTTGAGGAAGTAACCCAATCACTGAATCTGGTGTGTTGGGGCAGGGAAACAAGTAAAACATGGTGTTCCTCAAGGTCTAGGGTTGGGAACCCCTGGTTTAAATTGTATTGGTTACAAAAACTTCAGGTATTACTTGTGTTAAAGAGGCAATGATCCACTTTAACCTTGGCCTCACTCAGACTAGCCTTATCTCTTCAATCCGGTTGGAATAAAAGTATTTTTTCCAAATTAAAGAGCAGTCCAAAGCAGGTAAGATACTTTTTGTTAATCTTGCCACAGGAAGCTCTGCAGATGACACAAATTTTTCTTTGTGGTTGAAGCAGAATGAATTTAAACATAAAAATTATTTCCCATCCGATTCGTCTGCAGTTTTAAGTCCTAGACATTTTTTATGTTGGCGCAGGTAGATTAGTCATGGCAGCCATCTTTATTTGAGGTGAGTCTAAAATGTCCAGTCATTACCTTTTGAGAGCTTCATTAAAATCTCTAGGTTCAGCTGATATTTTGCTAACAGTGAACAGTTGATGCCAAAAATGTAGCGCTCAGAGAATGAGTCTCTGCTACCACCACACCATATTTTATCTCAATGTCTGTAAAACTGATGGTGCTGTGTTCTCTGTTTGCTAAGGTCACTGCGGCGGCCATCTTGC
Organism: Simpsonichthys santanae; assembly: GCA_031762415.1. Lineage (NCBI taxonomy): Eukaryota > Metazoa > Chordata > Actinopteri > Cyprinodontiformes > Rivulidae > Simpsonichthys > Simpsonichthys santanae. Next base: position 2,430,149 of record JARVLU010000324.1, read on the forward strand.
TGCAGAAATGTAAATTTTCTCCACTTTGAGTTTCATTTGAATTAGTCGTTGGTTTCAGGACACGTTTTTCCCACAGAACGAACAAACTCACAGTTAAAAACGTGTTCTCGAGGGTAAACCCAGCTCGTTGTTCTCGTGTTCTGCTGACCGTCTTTAGCGTGAGACGTCAACATCAACTGGAGCACGAAGACATTCAAACCATGAAGCTCGTTCAACGACATGAGGACGTTTCAGTGAGGTGTGTGTGCGTGTGTGTGCGTGCGCAGACGTTCGTTCGTCGAGGGAAAGGTCAGGGGATTTGCTTGGTATTCTGCGGTCGTGCTCGTTCTGGCAGCGCACTCGGCGGCGCGGCGGCACTCGAGCTTGAAATGATGTTGCTTCCTGCGGCCAGGAGGCTGCGGCTCCTGAGCCGCGCGGCGTTCAAAGGACGCCATAAATCCTGCAGCGTAAATAAAGAGACGGCACGTCTCAGTCCTTCTGTCTTCTCTGGGTTTCGTCCATTTCCCCGTCTCTTTTACTCCTCAGTGTCTCCTACTGATTTCTGCTTTTATTTCTTCTTTTTTCTGGATTATTAAAGTGGCATTCAAGGCAGAAGGCAGGCGATAATGTCTGTTAACAAAATATCTCATGACCCACTGGATGAGTTTCAATGAAATCTTCAGGGAATAATCTATGGATAGATGTTTAAAACTGATTACTTTTAGGAACTAACCCAATTCAAGATGGCTGCCACAGCCAACTTTTATCATTCATTCAACCTTTATTTATACAGTTTAGTCTCAGTGAGTCACGAGGAGTCATTTACAAGAGAGACCTGTTTTAAAATAAACAGATGAGGTCCAGACAACAATCAAACAACCATACAGAAGCAAATAAAATGAAAGGTAAACAAAAGAAGTGATAGAAAACAAATAAAAAAAACATACATTATAAAATGGTGTAAAAAAAACTAAAAACAGGAACATGTCTGCGTTGGTGCGCAGGAGAAGGCCCTTTTGTCAAGTTCAGGCAGCACTGAGGGGATGCTGTGGACCAAACTCACTAAACTTCACACTGACCTGAACGTTGGTGTAACTTTCAATTTCATTAAAACTTACTCTGTTGGAGTCACTCCAATTCAAAATGGCCACCGCTGCTAATCGTCTTTAACCAAAACAACAACTGCTTTAAATCAGTGGGTTTTTCAGATGCCAAACTAAAATGTGATGTTTTACTTCAGTCACCCACAACCAAGAGCAAACGGATCTCAAACTATTTGATAATTAATAAAATATTTTTTATTTTTGTCCGAAACGCTTCATTTCTCAACATAGAACGATTTTGGTTTTTAACTCTGGTATGAAAACAGCGATGGATGTGCGTTCCTTTAAGAATCCTGGTGTTTAATCTACTTTTAGTTTGCTGCTCGTTATTTAAAAAAACAAAAGCTTTAAAAAAAAAAAAACCTGAGTTTTGGGGCAGGAAGTGAGGACGGAGGTTTCTTCTTCTACAGATGTTTTGAAAGCTGCTCGCAGCCCAAACACAGAAATCAGCCTCTCTGATTACAGGCTTACGTCTCCCCTGCTGAGCCCGTTCAGCATTCAGACCCAGCAGGTACTCTCTGCCAAATAAGAATCACCTGAGTGTAGACAATACAGCGCCGAGTCACACAACCACGTGCACAATAAGTGTGCACCGATGCAAACTGAGCACAAAATATCAAGATCATTACAGAGGAAAACACATTTTTTTACCCTCAGTCTGACAAAATATAACCCATTCTACAGCCTCTGAGTTTATGAAAGTAAATTGGGAGCTCAGTACAAACTGTGCTCAAGTTTCCTTCCAACTAAGACACGATGGATTCACAACGCATACACTAAAAACTTAAACATAAACTTTATTAATTTATATAGAAACATCCAACAATGCCTTGCACAAGAGCAAATAAAAAAAGCCCAATAAATCAGTGCAATTAGAAACACAGCCACAATAAATTAAGGTAAAAAGAGATAAATGTGTCTTCAGTTTGTCTTTGAACAGAACCAGATCATAGGTCATAGTTGAGTGTTCCAGGCTGGTGGGCCTGCAACAGAAAAGGACCGGTCCCCCCATTGTTTGCACCTTGAGTGTCACCTCCAGCAGATATTGACCAGCAGACGTTGAGCTCTGCTGGGCTGGTGGACTTTCAACAATATCCTGAACTGAACTGGGAGCCAGTGCACAGATGAAGGAGCGATGTGTTCATATTTACGTGTTAGTCAACAAGCAAACGGCAGAGTTTTGTACAAGCTGTAAACAGGAGATAGAAGACTGATTAATACAGACATATGAAGCATTACAGTAATCAAACCTAGAGCTCACAAAGGCCTGGAAGGTCTTCTCCAGATCACTACGGCTAAAGATTGGCTTTACTTTAGAAAGAAGACGGAGCTGAAAGAAGCTGGTTTTTTACAACAGAATCGATCTGTTTATCTGACTTTAAGTTACAGCTCCTCTCCTAGATGTTTTACCACCTGCTTGGAGTGGGGGAGCAGAAAACCTCGACTGGTAGAGATGTTACATGAATTACTGGAAGCACCAAATAGAACCCATTCAGTTTTATCATTGTTTAATGGAGACAATTCTGACACAGCCAGTTATTAATGTCGTTTAACCAGCTGACAATAGAGTTTAAAAGGGGCAGATAGAATAAGACTTTTTTCTTCATTCTGCTCCTTTCATTTTTTTTCATATTATATGTAAAATGGTTTACTTTTAAACATTTTTGTAGTGTTTTAAATATAAAATGAACAAAGATCACAAAAAAAAAAAACTGAGTGAGGAATTGAAAACTAAAATAAAACGTGGAACTCCGTTTGTCCGTCCGTCCATCCATCCATCCATTCATCCATCCATCCATCCATCCATCCATCCATCCATCCATCCATCCATCCATCCATCCATCCATCCATCCATCCATCCTCTTTTACCCACTTCTTCCTTTTTGGGTCACAGGGGTCGCTGGTGCCCATGTTCAGCTATCACTGTGTGAGATGCAGGGTACGCCCTGGACAGGTCTCCAGTCCATCACAGGGACACCTGGACAGGCCTCCAGTCCATCACAGGGACACATGGACAGGTCTCCAGTTCATCACAGGGCCACCTGGACAGGTCTCCAGTCCATCACAGGGACACCTGGACAGGTCTCCAGTCCATCACAGGGACACCCTGGATAGGTCTCCAGTCCATCACAGAGACACCCTGGACAGGTGTCCAGTTCATCACTGGGACACATGGACAGGTCTCCAGTCCATTACAGGGACACCCTGGATAGGTCTCCTGTCCATCACAGAGACACCCTGGACAGGTATCCAGTTCATCACAGGGACACCCTGGATAGGTCTCCTGTCCATCACAGAGACACCCTGGACAGGTATCCAGTTCATCACAGGGACACATGGACAGGTCTCCAGTCCATTACAGGGACACATAGAGACAAATGAGACAAACGACCATTCACTTTTTCATCTAGGGACAATTTAGAGTTAATTAGTCCAACATGCATGTTTTTGGTCTGTGCGAGGAAACTGGAGTACCAGGAGAAAACTTACACATGCACAGAGAGAACATGCAAACTCCACCCAGAAAGGTCCCCGGCCGGGTTCTGAACCGGGGCGACCTGCTCGCTGAGAGGCGGCAGCTCTACCCACTGATCCACCCACGTATAAACTCTAACCAGGTTAAGTCAGGTACTCTGGACAGATTCTTCTTGTTGAAACGTTTAATTTTTTTAGCCAAGAGACTTCTTCAGTCTCCGTCTTTTGGATAAATGATGAAACGTTTCAACTAGAAGAATCTGTCCACAGGACCTGACCTAACCTTGTTAGATTTATCTACCTGGATTTTTGAGCATGCATCAGTATACAACGTTGAAGATTTGTTGTACAACTGACTTATGGAGCAACAGTTTGGACCTGTCCTTCTCAAAACACATCTTCTACCTCTTATCTGTAGTCAGGTCATGGAGACAGCAGGACCAGAAGAGAAACCCAGACCTCCATTAACCCAGAGACTCTCCAGCTCCTCCTGGAGAACGATGCGTTGTTACCACTTGGTGGTCCCAGGCCAGAGAGGATATATAATCCTTCCAGAGAGTTCTGGTTCTGCCCTGGGGTCTCTTCCCTGTGGGGTGTGCCCAGAAAACCTCCAACCGGTCCAGGAGGCATCCTAATCCCATGAACCACCTTAGCTGACTGCTTTTGATGCAGAGGAGCAGCAGCAGCTCTGCTCCAAGCTCTTCACCCTATGAAGGAACCTCATGTAGACGCTTGGATTCAGGACATGCAGTGTTTCCCTACCGTTCTACAAGCAGGACACCCCGCCCTGTCAACAGAACTGAGCGCCCTGCCTAGTAAATCGGCCTGTCACACCCCCCCCCCCCCCCACCAAGAACTGCTGGCACTGATGTAGTGGCATGCAATACAGACCCACAAGCTACAAAGCTACAGAGGTAGCGCTCTGCTTCCCCCATGCCCAGCCATCTCCGCCATTTCCTCCAACCTCAAACAACCCACCCACCCCCATCGACAGAAAAATCACAGAAGAGATGAGCGCCATGCCAAGGCAAGTAATGTAGGGGAAACACTGATTTTGTATGTTCGGTCCTGATCCAAACCTCAAGTGCACAGGTGAGTGCTGGACAGACCAGTGTATCTAGAGCCTTGCCCTCAGACTCAGCTCTTTCTTCACCACGACCGACTGAAGCAACGCTCTCATTACTGAGGACGAGGTCCCGACCCTTGGCTTTGTCTCCCGCTCCGTTCTACCATCGCTCAGATGAACTCCTCCACCTGAGGCAGAGACTCCCTCTGACCGAACCAGAGAGGAGGATTCATCTTTGAACTCTAAACTCAAAATTATTTCTCATGTTTTCTGTAATCTTTCAGTTCTTTGGTGTCGTCCTCTCACCGTTGATGTTTTTACTGAACTTTTGGTGGAGGAAAAACGTCTTTTTTCAACTTTTGATTTTCACTGTTGATGAAGACGAGCTGATTAGCAACATCAGTTGTTCTGTAAGTTAAACTTCAACAGATTATACTTTTGCATTTTTCTTGAACCCTTTGTGCTTCCTGTTGTTGCAGAGCCTTCTGCCCGAATCTTCAAGGATCTCAGGAGCCATCAGCGATGACGTCACAGAGACGATGACTTCGGTTGGGACGAACTAAGATCCCAAAGGTAAGTGAGCACGTTAGTTATTTTTCCTTGAAATGAAATATTCATTTTAAACCATTACAAACAACTTGTTGTCCAACCCCTCAGAAGGCCCTTTAACAGATCCTGAGGGGGAAATCAACCGTTTTAGAAAAGTGCTGAAAAACACTATTTAATGTTTGAATCCACCATCTAATAGTCCATCTATTGAAGCTATATCAGCCTGAAATAAAATAAATCCAATTTAAATGACTTTTTAATAATTAATTTAACTACAGTATTTGAGGTTCTAAATTATACAAAACTCCAAATTAGTATTTTTTTTTTATTTTTATTTTTTTTTAATTGACCATTTGTTTTATGGCAAAAGTTTTTTTTTATTTTTTTATTTTTATTTTGTCATTTTTCAAAAATCTTTAAAACTCCCAAATAGATTTTTTTTCCACATGAAAAAAAAAAAAAAAAAAAAAAACTCCGGTTCCAGGATTTTGGAAGACCAACCCCAACGCCCCCACCTGACAGACCCAATAGATGGCAACAAAGACCCAGTTTTCAGTCCGGAAGAGGAAAAGGAGGCAAAGGACTCAGTAAAGTAGGAGCCAAGCTTCATCGTAAAGTCCTGTGTGATAACATCCAGGGAATCACCAAACCCGCCATCCGCCGTCTGGCCCGCCATGGCGTAGTGAAGTGTATCTCTGGTCTGATCTACAAGGAGACCTGCGGTGTGATGAACGTCCTGGAGGATGTGATCCGTGATGCCATCACCTACACCGAGCACACCCTGAAGAGACGGGGCCGCACCCTGTACGGCTTCGGAGGTTAAACCAACAAGTGGATTTTATATAATTTTTTTTCAACCTAAAACTTTACTCATTAATGTTGCCAGTATGTTTCATTTTTTACCTATACATACCTGGACAATCGAGAGACGTCTACCTGCCAACAAGTCGGCCACTCAGCCGTGGACGGTTCTTCAGTCTGCATGTGGATCTACTGTTTTGTACCAAATGGTTACTCGTGCACAACAAGTGTGTGTTTTCCATTTACAGCCAAACTGAAACATTTTGTGGAGGAGATATCCACAGCAACCTACAGCCACGAACGAGAGGCACCTTTTCAACATTACAGCGACCCACCAACTAGTGGTTGGATTAAAATATTAAAAGTTAAAGGATAAATGCAAGAAAAGCATCTTAAAGGAATGCATTACTTTAACATGGTATAAATATGGGATCAAGAATGCATTTCTAATGGATTTCAATTGGGTTGATTTCCCCCAAATGCTCCCTAGAGGTTGTAAAGTTAATGGGAGTGTTGGGAACAGTTTTAACAATGCTAAAATTAAAATTTGAAGGACTTTAAAGATTTGTCAGGCGTAGTTGTGTTTATTGGCATCCACAAAAAGTAAATAAAAAAGAAAAACAGACAAAAATGTATGTGGTTGATATTTTTTCCCACATAAGACCTTCTGATGGTTTAATAACGCACCGACTCCAGAGAACACAACACTTTTCAACATCGTTACTAAAATTATTTTTATCAGCAGCGAAATTTTAACTCTAGATTTTTCAGATACTATATGTGATTTTATTTATTTATTTTTTATCATTGGCTAATTGTGTTCATCTCATAATCCCATTTTTTATTCTAATAATTATTCTGATATTCTAATTCTAATATAGTGAGCACAAAAGCATCAAAGCTAACCGTACGGTAGTTTTCAATCAGTGGAGTTTAAATTTACCTCTGAAATCTTTGGACCACAGGACCAAACAATTTATTACCTGAATTCATGGCTCCTGAACACAGGACCGGGTCCATTATTAGAATTAAATGGTGTAAAAAAATAACCCTACACGTTTAAATGAGCCCATTTAAAACGTGTTGTTCCTAAACAACATGCATTCACAACCTCATTACCTCATGCATGAGAAACAATAATTATGTTGTCCATTGTTATATTTCTGTGTTATGAAGACGGCGGGAAGGAACAGCTTTAAAATGAAAATTTTACTCATCAGTGACTCGTAACCTCAGAAGCTGACTTTCCATTATTTGTGTCGCCCCCATTAACGCACTTGAAATACGTTTTTCTGCTCAGAGCCTTTAATGGGCAACAAGAGATCAGACCTCAAATGTGTATTACTGTCATGACTTCATCCACTAATGCAGCCATGTGGTATGTTCCCTGTTATTAACATAATGAAGATAAAAGCATCTTTTCTCCTAGAAGACCAGCATTTAACACCATTGTGACATAACGAGTAATAACTCACTGCCAGTCGGCTTATTTATGATTATACTCATATTTTTGGTCTTCATAGAAAGCACACGAACATGTTCTTCAGACAATTATCCAAAATGAGAATGTGGTAATTAGATTACTTATAACTCCTCTGTGTGTCCAACATTTCTTATTTTTGTTTTCTATTTTAGCAGTTAATACAAATTATTTTAAGCTAATATTTTCCGCATAACTATACATTTCTAAAACGTTAAAATATTGTCTTTTATAAAGTGATCAGTCTGAAAAATTTAGTTTCATGAAGGAGGCCAAGTAGCAACTACTTTATATCTACTCAAGTTGAGCTAATGGCTACTCACAGTCAAGCTAACAGCTGTTTGGGGGTTACTCACCAGAGTTGAGATATTTGGAGTCAAGTCATTGTCTAACTAACAATCATTCTGAGTCAAGCTAGTGGCCACTCTGTTTCAGTTTCAGTTTCAATCCAGCTTATTTATATACGCCAAGCCACAACACTCAGGTTTTATTTATTTGTCAAAATCATCACAAGGTCAACAATACAACGAAATGCATAGGACGAGAAGAACCATCTCAACTCGCCTAAACAACAACAACAACAAATGAGCATGCAGCAAAAATACTAACAAACATACTAAAAATACTACTAAAATACAAAAAACCCATACTAAAATACTACTAAAATACTAAAACAACAATACTACTAAAATACTCAAACATACTAAAAAACTACTAAAATACAAAAACCAGGTGCCAAAGTTGAAAAAGAAAAAGATCTACAGTGTGAGGATAGCAGTGAGGTTTTTTTCACTGTTCTGTTCATTCATTCAACCTTTATTTAAACAGATAAGTCACATTGAGCCTTGAAGACTCATTTACAAGTGAGATCTGTTGG
>JARVLU010000324.1:2438518-2456902 GCA_031762415.1 Simpsonichthys santanae
TGACATCACTGGGGGGGCGGTCGTAAATGCGGAAATTCGTAAACAAAGACGGTCGAAAACCGAGGACTACCTGTATTTCCCTTATGATAAATCCTATAGTTGTTGGTTTGGGTTTCCTAAGTTATCCCATAGTTATGCTGCTATAAGCTTTGGACAAACTAGCCACGTGTCCTCTCGCTGCTGCTGTCTTTACTTGTTTTACTCCACCAGTTATTTGTATTTATTTATATCTAAATGTGTGTTTTTTGTCTTTCCTTCTATAGAAAGTTCACCTGGACCTGCCATTCTGTGTCTGTTTCAACTTCCTGTCCTCTCAAACCCAGCCACTCGTCCTGAGCCCGGTTCTGCTGGAGGTTTCTTCCTGTTAAAGGGTAGTTTTTCCTCTCCACTGTCTCCTTTGTGCTTGCTCAGGATGGGAGACTGCAAATGGGGTTAAGGGCCTTGCTCAAGCGGCAAGAGTGCATGGGGCAAATGAGGGTGGAGGCAAATGTGGGTGTTTCACTTTTTACACCCACATTTTTGATGTTGTCAGTCAGGGGAGTTGAACTGGCAACCTTCCAATCACAGGTTCATTTTAAGCTTGTTGATTTTTTTTTCAGGTCTCTCTTGTAAACGAGTCCCTGAGGCTCAATGGGACTAACCTGTATAAAGGTTGAATGAATGATGAAGATTAACTGCCTGAGGTCTAGGAGACAATGTTAGAGGAACAATTTGTGAAATATTAGTGGGGTTTTATATATAATCTGAACCTGTACGGATTAAAGAAAATCCACAATACAGTAAAATCTATCTTGTGCATCCAATTGTTTTTAAAAAAAAAAGGACCGAAACAGCATCATGTGTGATCATTCCACTGAGTAAAATGAGTGATTAAAATAAATTCTGTCCAAAATTTCAGTTCAATTCAGTTTATTTCTACAGCTCCAAGTCACAACAGAAGTCATCTCAGGGCACTGAACAGGAACATCCATATATAAAAATAATAATTTAATATTATTTATCTGAGGAGCAGACTGCTTTGAGTTTAACTCCATCACAGAACTCTCATCTTGAACAAGCATGAAGGCGACAGTGGAAAGGAAAACCTCCCTCATGAAGAAGAAGCATTCAGCAGAACCAGGCTCAGGACAAGCGGCCGTCTGCCTCGATGGTTTCTACGTGGTGTTGAGCTCACAGTCACTTTGAGTCAAGCTAACAGCTTTAAAGACTGAAGCTAGCAGCTGCTGTGAGCTGGACTCATTCAACTAGATTCATACTTTTTCCAGCATTTACACCATTTTTCATGGCTGTTTAAGTAAACGTAAACTTTTTGTAAACGTTTTTGCTGCCTTCCATTTTGAACAAGGAGGAAGCTGAATGATTTGTTTTGTCTGCGGCTCCACCCAGCTCATGTTCGCTCTGCTGCTCTGCTCTGAAATTATCCACCAACAACTATTTAAAGTCAGACATTTCATTTTCTCTGCTTTCTGCTGCTCCAACAACAAACGTGTTCTCATTTATTAGATGGCTCAAAACAGGCAGAGCTTCGGGATCAATGCAGACCGGAGGACTCAAACAATGGCGCTGTGGTCTTTTAAAACATCAAAGTCAAAGAGACATTTTTGAAACCATTTCAGAGTTCTCCCGTCTTTGTGTTCTGTCTCTACAGAAGATGACTTTCTGTCTTTGTCTTCTAAAGCTCTCAGCTTTCCTCAGCTCCAAGAGATCCGGTAAATCAGAGAAAGTGCTGTCCGGGTCCAAAGCTTGAATCCACAGCATGTGGCAGCGGTGAGGTGGGAGGGACGGCTCTGTGTTAGTGGGCCAGTGAATAGAAATTAAATTTCTGCACATAGTCTTCTCCTTCCGTGTGAAGAGGCTGATAATGTCCTACAACCAGAGCTGGGTCGCTCTAACCCGATTAGGAGCAAGAAATGAGCACGCAGCATTTTCTTGCAAGGTTCATTTTAAACAAAACGTGTTTATAAAAACAATTCCTCATCACTTTTTACCCTACACTATTTTTATTGTTGTCACTGATTTTTGTAATTTACTACAGTGCAGCTCGTGAATTGTTGGATCCTCAAATGGTAAAAATTCATAAAAATGTGTTTTTGTGTGTCTTTTTGGTTTGTTTATTTACCGCAGTATCCCACTAAAGCTCATGTGTCAGAGCCAAGACGTAGATGTCATACATCACACATGGAATCCTGACGGTGCGGTGTCCGTTCCATCTGAGACACCAACTTACTCTGTTGGTGCTTAGTCAATAAAAATGTAAACAGAGCAGAAACTGTAGCTAAAGCTAACAGAGCAGAGCTGGTAGGTAAAGCTAATAGATTACATATGTAGCTTCAGCTTGCAGAGCCAGGTTTTTCAGCTACAGTTAACAAAGCTGGTTTGTAGCTAACCAGGTAAGATGTTTGATCTAAATCCAACACGAGACCACGTTAGCCCGGGACAGTTTGATTTATGCAGTTGGTAGTTCAGCCAGTCATCTTCACCTTCAAATACCGTATTTTTCTGCCTATAAATCCCTTTTTTTTTTTCATTCATTCAGACCGAAAGTATTGAACACTACCATTTTCAGCCACTAGATGGCACTCGAGTAGTTTGGCATGCCGTTGTGTCGTCTAATAGGTAAAAGTGGCTATTAATGACACAATCAGCTTGCCATAGCCTGCCACCTTTGTCCTGCTCTCCTGGAGCAACTGTCAAATCAGCTTCATTTCGCTGCACTGCCCCTGTGAAATGCAACTGATTTGACAGTCAAGGTGCATTTATTAAGGACAAGTTAGACTGATACGCACTTTTACTATAAAGTTGAGCAAACAAATTTTTTTTTAAGTGATGATCTTGTTAAATTCTTGTTACAGTTCTCCCGTGCACGCTCCCGCGGCCACCATTTGGCAGCCAATCGGTTTTTGGCACAACACTGGCCTACGATTCCGGGTTGTCAGCGGTGACGTGTAACAAACGCGACGCGTCAGAGGTGACACATAATAGATGCGACTTATACCGCAAAGCGACATATTTATGGATTTTTCCACTTTATTAGACATATTTGGACTGATGCGACTTATAGGGCGGTGCGACATTTAGGGTGGAAAATACGGTAAATATTTTAGTCACTTTGTTTCTCACAGCTGAACTCGAGCTTCCTGGACGGCAGTTGAGCGTCCTGCTCATGTTTTTATTGTTGTTGATTTCTTTACATTTATTGAAATACATATTTTTTATATGTTTTAATAATTCAAATTTAAATAAACATACATCTGTAATCTTCTTCTTTTTTAGACTTTTCCCTCTTCAGGGGTCTCCACAGCGAGTCATCCTCCTCCACCTCACTCTGTCCTCTGTGTCCTCTGTCCTCACTCCAACTCCATGTCCTCTCAACTGCATCTATATCTCTCCTCTTTGTCGTTTTTCCTGTAAATAAATAAATAAACCTGTAAATACATCTGTAAGCAGCAGTATATAATTTAATGATTTCATGTCAGCACAAGTTAATTAAATAAATTGTATCTTGTGAACTAAAAACTGGAAAAGTTTGAATTAGTTTTATTTAATTAGCTTTGGATTTAAATTGGTTGTGACTTTTTAAAATGGTAATATTTTTTGTAAGGTCCTATTTGAGTTTTCAGGCTGCCAGAACTTTAGTTTTTTTTAAAAACAACGTGTATTTTTGATCCCGTTTCCTCTGAGTCAGGCCACAGATGGTGTTTCTTCCAGTGAAATGGTTCTTTTCACTGTAATCAGAGGTCAACTCTGAATGCCAGGAGGATGATCAAAGGTCCGACTTTACGACCGGAGGTTTCCTTCTCTTTGTTCCAGCTCACTAATTACATTTGGCTCTGAGTAGCTTCGTTAATTTTGTCTCACCAAAGTGTTTCTGACCCAGCGCCTGACATAGTTTATAATAAATACGTATCCCTGTCACAGAGATGGGCAGCTGCCACTCAGAGCGTTTATAAAGTGTAGAAAAGATCAATAGATATCAGCTGAGAGTTAACGACTGAAGTCAAGTTCAAGGTGAGGACGTGTGCACAGTTTATTTTTCTAGTGACACAGCACAAAATAATGTTTATTATTATTTTATTATAAAAAATATCCTGAACACATTAGTTCATTCACAATTTTTTTTTTCATTTGATAGTTTGATGAAAGGAGCAAGAACCTGAAACGATAATTTCAAAGCAATGAAATGGATTTAAAAAAAAATTATTGCAGGAAACAGGAATTACATTAAATGTGCGTTTTAAAAAAATAAGGAGCTTTAAGGTAAAAATATTAGATTTGTTTTAAACACAGTATTGATGCCAAACTGCAGATGTAGAAATAAAAGTTGAATGAATTAAAATGTTATGTAAATGCATAAAAATGAATTAAAGTTGATGTTTAATAAACCCAAACGCTGCGTGTTTATGTAAATCAAACGTTACTGAAGACGAGTTCTCGATGTGTTGGCTAACACAGAATAATTAAAATGTATTTAACTCTGAAACGACACAGCTTGTTCACCTTGTCAGCGTCACTGGAGTGATAACAGACACTGTTACCATGGAAACGTCAGACCAGCAGGCTTGTTTGGATGACATCAGGGTCAGAGCGGTCACGCTTCACGGTCGTTCTGTTGTAGATCAGCTGCTGTTTTGGGGACCGTTGTTTAGTCCAAGATTCAGCTGTTGGACTCCAGAACGCTTTGGTGGTCTACAGAGTTCCTGGTGCAGTCAGTGACTGACAGGAGCCCACACCATCAGCCCTCCACCACCATGCTGGCAGCTCCTCGTTTTGTTTCATTTAGATGAGACTTCACAAACCTAACTTGCGCTGCCATGTTGTTTTTAGGAAGACTTCTGAGACGGTCCATCAGAGTCCATCAGAGTCACTGTCTGACAGAGTCCATCATGGTTTCATCTCTGTGGACAGACACTGTCTGCTGCTGAACTTCTCCTCCACGCTGAACCTGTGAGGACAGTCTGTTTCTGTTCTGATTTATAAAATCTTCCACCTGGAAGAGTTTTGTTTGTCTTCATGATGCTCCCATCAGGGTTTGATTTATGTTCTGGTCCCAGCGAGGAAACGAGCCCGCAGTAAACACGCACAGCTGTTATTCAAATGATTGTTGCTCTGAGTTATGGCTGCTTTTCTTCTCCAACACTGGACTTTTTGAACGGAGTCCTGACAGAGACGGAGCGCAGGAATAATTGTTTCATTGCTCTGTTCGAAGCGGACCCATCCATCAGGCTGTCCCACAGAGGATGTGTTGAGTGCAGGGATGAAGAGCGGATCTGATGATGAGGAGGAGCACGCTCTCAGGCTGCAGGTGCATAAATATTTCCCTCCATTGTCGGCAGAGACAATGAAGCTAGATTAAACCTGGGCTTCCTTTGTTTCTCAGTTTACCGGGGAGGTTGATTTAAACCGTGTTCAGTCGGTCCTTAAACATCTTTGTACTCGTCTTTGTTTCTGAAACACACGTGTTCAAAATGAGTTCCTACAGTATTTAAAGAGAAGGAGAGGACGCTTTTCCTTTAACGTACCACATGCTGGAGCTCTAGTTGACCCTCAGACGTCTTTGTGGGGGAAAATCAAACAGTTGTGCAGTTTCCTTTTAGCCATTTTTGGTTTTGTGAAGTCTTTAAAACATTTAACTTTGGCAGAATTGTTTCAAACGCTCACGTTCACTTTACTGCCTTTTAGTGTTTCTTAAATGAAGTGATGCACAAGCAGCCTTTGGCTTTTCAGCTGTGAACGATGAAGACATGATGCTGGAGGTGGGGGGGGGGGGGGGGTGCACATAACTCCATACTGAAGCTTCTTACAAAACAAAGAATTCACATCTTGATCAGAACATTTTATATTTTATAACACCTCTAGTTCACCTTAAATGGAAAAAATAAGATTCTTTTAAAAATAATTTTATGAAACTCAGCAGAAGTCCTTTTTTAATGTAATAACAAGGAAAATATCACTTAAAGACAAAGTACCACTTCCATTGTGTTCACACTGCAAGCGAAGCGGTACATTTTGAATTATTTATGCCTGTGTGAATGTGACAAATGTGAGAAAAATCAAACTTGAGCTTTAAGATCTGCTGTGTGATTGTAGTGTTAGTGTCCGTATGACAAAAACTTTAATGGAGAAATAATTACAATTTTACACATGAATAAACAACCATCCTTAACAAGTTAGATAGTTATGAATCCTCTTTTTCACCGGACCACAGCTTAGATTTGACGTCTCAGTAGGGAACAAAGTGTCATTAAAGAACAGCAGAGAGAATCAAAGCAGTGTAATTAATTAATAACACAATAGACAAAATATTTCATATTAAAGTTTTGGACTGGAGTTTGAGGAGATAAAAGTTGGAGCCGTCGTCACCTCGTTCAGCTCGTGTCCTCCGAGGAAATGAATATTCATGGAGATTTAATCGCAGAATATTAAGACGTAACCGACGTTCCTGCTCGGGTCGCTCTGTTTAACGGCTCGTTGTCGAACATGGAGTCGTTTGTTTCCGCCTTGCAGCACCAGCGAACAGCTGAACTGGAAGGAAACACAAACTGGTCGGTGTTTTCAGCTCGACTCGAGGATTCCAAATACGAGGAGAGATTTTATTTTACAGTGAATCAAAACGATCCGCTGCACCCTTTATTCACTCAACGAGCGCCTCGTTACAGACAATTACAGCTCGAGTGTGTTCATGTGTTCATCTAATTGGTTAATTGTGAGGAAATCACCGAAATCTGGAAATGGAAAAGACAGAAATTTGAACGTTGAGAGACCTCATTTTTCAACTAAACATGAACCGAAGGCTCGACTAACAAGGCTGAACAAATAGACCACACCTGAGAGAAAACCAAGGAAAAGAACGTAAATGTCCACGAATATTAATTTCAACTGCAAGTTTCTCTCAAAACACAATCTGAGCTTCTTCTCTCAAGAAGCTGCAGCTAAGTCATTAATGCTAAAAGAAGCAAAACACTAGCTACAAGCTAAAAGTAGCCAAGAGCTAGTTACAAGTCAAAGTTCGTCGAATGGAGATAAAAAACATTTACAGGTCTGGCTACTTGTTCAACCAGAGAGCTTATGAGAAGCTAAAAGTTGGCAAGGGCTGGCTATAAACTAAAACTAATTTTAGAATTGGCTACAAGCCAGTAAGAGCCAGAGGCTGGCGTGAAGGATTGAAAAGTAGTTTTAAAGCTACTACAAGCTAAATGTATCCAAACGCTGGCTATGATCCAAAAGTAGCTAAAAGCTGGTTATGGGTTACTGTATATGTAGCCAAAGGCAGGTTTTCTGGCTTTGGTCCGAATGTAGCCAAAGCTTGGTCATGGGCCATGTGTAGCCAAAGGTTGGCTTTGATCCAAAAGTAGCCAAAGGCTGGCTATGGGTTATATGTAGCCAAAGGCTGGTTTTGGCTCAAACATAGCCAAAGGCTGACCATGGGCTATATGTAGCCAAAAGCTGGCTTTGGGCCCAAGGTAGCTAAAGGCTTGCCACAGGCTATATCTAGCCAAAGTCTGGCTTTGGGCTAAAAGTAGGTAATAATGGCTATGAGCTAAAAGTTATTTTGTCTATCTGCAAGCCAAAAACAGCAGAGGTCTGGCTACAAGCTTAAAAGTAGGCAAGGGTTGATTTCCATCTAAATATAGTTTTAAGGCTTTTGCTACAAACTAAACTCATGTTTAGGTCTGGTGTTCGGCTAAATAAAAAAAATTGGTCTAAAAGTCCATTTTGCAGCTAAAGGACAACTCTGAGTAGGAGGGAGGCACCCGATAGTCCAAAAGAACCCTTGTGTTCTAAACAAAGATGAGACGATAAGCCAAGTCCAAAACATGACTCTTGGTTCAGAACCAGCATCCTGAAGATGATCTGCCTGATCCAGCTGGACGTTCTTGTAGCGTTAAAGTGTTTGTTCGTCCTCCTCCTGTCAAACTTTCAGACTCTGCTTCACTTCAGTGACCTTGTTGTTTTCCAACGTGCCGGGAGACGAGTCAGGGAGGTGATGACATCCAACATCTGTCCAGGTGTGAAAGTCACTGTGTCCGGAACGTTCTCGTCACGGAGCTCAACATACTGTCATTTTATCAGAAACGTCTCTGAGCTGCGAGAACTTTGGTTTCTGAGTCGAGACACGCTGGCTGCAGAGTCATCTGGTGCCTGGAGCGAACGTCGCCGCCAAAGATCCGTTGACACAACCTGAAAACAGAACAGGAGGCAGAAGTTCAGCTTCTGTGTAGTTTGACACGTCAGTGAAGTTAAACACGAACTTATGGCTTGTTTAAAATAATCAACTTATTTACAAACTTAAAATAAATCAAGACCTGTTTTCTACTGTCAAAACCAAATTCAGGGAAATTTTTAATAAAAAAAGGGTATGTACAGAAAAGGTTTACGGCCACAATAATAAAAAATATGAATTTGTTAGAAAGTCAGAATTCCCTTTTTTAAATAGAAATTTGAGATTAACGCCAAATTCTTCACTTTTAGTTCACAATTCTGAGGAAAAGTGTCATTATTTTGAATAAAACTTTTTTTTTTTTTTTTTACATGGCCCTATTCATCTCACGTGTAACGGCCCTGCCAAGTTGAAAAGATTGCAAACACAGACTAATTTTAACAACAAAATATTTTTAATAGCTGTAATTTAGTTTAACATTTGTTCTGTTCAGAGTTTTCAGTTTCTGAATCGATCCTTTTCCCTTTGTTCGGTATTTAAAGGACATTACTGAGTCCTCTGGGGGTTTTCCTCAGCGTTGATGTGCAACGTTCAAAGAGCCAAAGTTCGAGCAGAATGAAAGCAGTGAAGTAGTTTCTGTTGTGGGCGTTTAGAGCAAAATACAGTTTATTTTAACTCTGCTGGCAGATTGTCAGCTTCAGCTGAAAAACAAACACTTCAGGGTCAGAGGTAAGTAAGCAAACACGTGTCGGCCCAGTTTGAAGGTCCAGCATCAAAAAGCACTAAGCATCATTTTCTTCCCGTCCTTGTAAAGCTCCTCGATGAGCTGCAGAGGCTCCTGGACCAACTCAGGTGTCTGAACCTGTGAGTTTCAGGAGCTGCAACATTAAACACAATCTGAACAGCTCCATCCATCCATCCATCCATCCATCCATCCATCCATCCATCCATCCTTCCATCCATCCATCCCCATCCATCCATCCATCCATCCATCCATCCTTCCATCCATCCATCCCCATCCATCCATCCATCCATCCGTCCATCCATCCATCCATCCATCCGTCCATCCACTGCTTGTTCTGAAGTTGGGTCTTGAGCAGGGAGGTCCAGACTTCTCTTTCCACAACCACATGTTTACGTAGCTCTGTTTGAGGGTGTTTGTTTAATTTGAGATTTAGTTTAAGTTGTTTAACTGTGTGTTGGCTTGAGATCCCATTAGAACTCATTTGAGATGCAGATATTGCATCAATAAAAATGTACTTTATTAATTTTTGTTAAGTCTGCAAGCATGTTCATTTTTATGGGCATCTGTGTCTCAAAGAAGCTGAAAAGTTGAATGAAATGTAGTTATGTTTGAATTTGAAGACCTTCTGTTGACTCCTCTGCTGTTCTGTAGCGTTAATTTTCATTAGCGACACCCGCTGTTGAAAAAGAACCAGCACTGCAGTAAACGGCAACAAACACTAAAGGTGTGCTTCAACCTGATCATGATGAATATGTTTTTTTAAACGGTTGACATTTTATTTGTAGAAAGTGCTTTTTTTTTTTTTTTTTGGCCAAGTTACTGAAAGTATCTTAAACACTACTGCTGACTTTTTGTTGCACAAGCTCTAATTTTGCATTTATTCTCAATAATGAACAAAACAAATTTGTTTTGCTGTGTTATGTTTGAGTCTCCATGATTCCACTTAAACTAAAAACTGGATCACTTCTAGTGACGATTAGAGCTGATTTGCATTTGTGTCGTGGAGACTAAAAATATCAAGTGTCTTTATTGTTTGTGCTTGGAGTCAGAATGGAGTTTCTAAAACATCTCAATGTTTGTAAGCGTTCTTAGATCCCTCATGTAAGTAACAAAGTCTCATGTCATGAGCATTTGGAACATGCTGGAAAAATTTGCAGAACTTTTTTTTTCTTTCAAAACAGTCATTGAAGGCATCTCACACCTTTCTTAATTTAATTTCATCGAGTCAAAGTGAGAGGACTTTTGCGAGGACTTGTAGATTTATAAAAGTTAAGAATTGTGACTTACTGGAAATGAAAAACAGAATAAATTGTGACCAATTTGAGACAGAATTAAGACATTAAAACATTCAGTGACTAATTTGTGATGAATAAAGTTGGCAAAATGTCCAGTGACTTGCCATTTTACTGTAGTTACGTGCATACACAATTAATTGTTCCATAAGCAGTGTTCCCCCTAGTTTACTTGCCTTGGCAGGGAGCTCATATCTTCTGGGATTTTTATTGACGGGGGTGGGGATTGGAGACGGAGACATGTCTGTGTTTCATGCCATTTGTACTGACAACTTTCAAATGGGGGGTGGAGATGGCTCAGCGTGAGGGAAATGGAGTGCTACCTCTGTTTTTAGCTAGCGCGTCTGTAGTGTGCACCACTAGCCTAGTGCTACGTCAGTAGTAGTTAGTACCGGCAGTTGTCTACAGGGTGGGGGGTTGGCGGGTTCAGTAGGCAGGGAGCTTGGCTCCGTTTCAGAGTCAGAGAGTCAGAGTCAGTTTATTATTGCCATTGTCAATGAATAAAATGCACAGACTAGGAACTTGCTTTGGCATAAAGGTGCAATAAATAAAAAAAATATTAAAAATAGAAGACAAACGTATGTTCACACCAATCAGTAAACACAATACAGCACAATATTCACAATAAATGCAGTGACAAATGGAGATAAATGGAGATAAATGGAGTGATGATGTACAGTGTTAGGCCAGTGATAAATGATCAAAGCAGAGTTGTACAGTAACAGGATTATGAATGTTCAGAAGACTGACAGCAGATGGAAAAAAACTGTACAGGGTGGGACATTCTTCTCTTTCTAATGGTAGAGGAATTGTTGATAAGTACCAATCTATTGCAACTTTAAGTGAAACTTTGCACATTTTCTAATAATTGTGTGTCCAACTTGTCTCTAACTGGTCCCAGCCCAGTGAGATTCAAGCTTTACCTTTCGTCTTTTGTTAGCTGCGTTTTTATGGAGTTAATCCAATCACACTGGAGCTGAGAGGTCTCCAAAGGACACCGCTGATATTATTTCCACTCAGCTTGTCACCCTCTGACTTACAGCTGCCTTGTCTTCAGGTTATTGTACTTCATTTAGTCCTTTTTTTCTGTTTCGCTGGAAAGCGGTGGTGCAGACAGTAAAATGTGAGGGCATTGTTTCAGGTCACACAGACACACAGGAATATAAATCACAGCAGCACACATATGCCTTTATACTCGTGCTGATAGCTTTCCTGGAGATTCACCGAGGCTGTAAAATTATCTTGTAGCAGGGCGGTGGGGGGCCTCGCTTCGGCTCTGGAGGGTTCATTAACCTACAGACATAAAGTGAACCCCAAAAGGAATTGGCTCATTTTTATGCCCCCCTCACCTCAGCGCTGCTTATTTGTTTTCTGACCCATTAGGTTAGCAGATTTTTAGGCCTCTGTCCTCTCTTTAAGGGTCTCTCAGATTTACTCACCGTGGCTGGTACCGACTCTCAGAAAGCAGTGGTGGTCCACTAAAAATGGCCATTAAAGTAAGACGACGAGGACGGTTTCGGCCCAACTGATGTAATACTTCTGTCACAGAAGTGAAACTGTTCATTAATCTTTTCTACACCAACCTTCGTTTCGAACCAAATCTGCTGAAACAGAACCAAACAGATACAATTCACAGCTCACAAACACCACACGTGTGAACAAACATGTTTTAATTTAAAATATTAACTTTTTGGTTAGTAAAATGTGGAATATTGGGATTTTCGTAATGTTCCAACCTGCTGACGGCAACTTGTACACGACTTTTCATTTCATCTGAACATTAGCTCCTTTGATAATTGTAGGAGAAACACTGGACCATTTCTAAAGACAACGTGAACCTCTTATGACTGGTTAATGTTTAAAAATGGGCAGAAAACAACGGAACACAGGTTAAGAGCTAAAGCGAACTTCATAGTTGAAGACTCGTGACGTCCACTTTAGTGCTTAACTTTCAGTAAGTCGTGTATAAAATAAGAAATCTAATAATAACAACAGCTCCCTCCCATTTGTTTCTAACACCCACCACCAACAGCTTCAGTTTCATCCTTTTTAAAAAGCCTGTTCTTCCAAACAGGAAGCGTTAATACCATTTCCATCACATTTCATTGTTCTCCTCGAGAGCCAACAGAAGAAAGAAGAGGATTAAGAGGAGGATGAAAAGTGCTCTTTAAGCTCTTGTGAGCAATGTGTGGGATTATAAAAGCATGCTTCAAATTATTAAAACAGGAGCTTGGAGGACACGGATAATAACGTGTAAGACTACACGACTACACTGAATCAATATTCTGTTGCTGATGTTGCTTTAAGAAGGAATCATGAGAGAGAACACCATCATATGAAGTTTCATCTTTTCATTAGGACAGAAAATAAACATTACTTCTTCATTAGGTTCTTTAACACGATTAAACACATCAGTTGTTCAGTTTAGACCTAAAATTCACTTAAAACTTTCACAAGAATTTCTAAAAAAGTTCAATCTGGTCCTCTGGGCATTAAAAAAACTAAACAAGTATAAACGCTTCGTCTTCGTCTGAAAGACTTCAGTTTTCGGACGAAAGACGAAACGTTTCTACTTTTTTTTTTTGTTTGTTTGTTTAGTTTTGTTTTTTGAATGTCAAGAGGACCAGATTGAACTTTTTTAGATTTTCTACCTGGATTATTGAGCATGCGTCAGGATATTTCATAAGAATTGTTTCACCAAACATTTATCATGTATCCCATAACAGCCTTGAAACTGACTTTAAGTGTTTATTATCATCAGTAGATATCATCTTTAGGTTTGAAATACAGATGCATTTACATGTATTACATTTAAATTCAGCATTAGCTACATGCTACAAGAGCCGTCAGAACATTTTGTAATATTTGTAGTAGTTTATAAGCACAAACACAGAAACAATTCATCTTATGTAAAGTAACGTTGGGACCCAGGACAGAAGACGTAGGCCACATTAATTATGTGACAAGCCGACCTGCAGTAGATCGTTTAGTTTACAAAGACTTGGTCGATCTGAGAGGTCGGTTTAAAAGCAGTGTAGCTTTTTAAAAGCAGCGTCATGTTTCTGAACCGTTGCTTTTCCAAACAAGATGAAGAATTGCTTTGATACGCAGCTGACGGACAGCTGAAGCAACAAGAGGGGGAAGGAATTTAGTTTTGTGGGGTTTTTTTGCTTTAGAGTATTAAATGTTGAAGATAAAAACACCTTGGACGCCCACTGACCAGGTTCTGACGTCGAGATTTGTCGGTCTGTTTCTGTCACTCCTTAATAAAACTGAGGCCTCCAGAGATGATCTGTGACAGCTTCGAGGATAAATGTGTGCATGCGTGCGTGTGTGTGTGGAGGTATTACGGACTCGGAGGTAAAGCGGTTGTTAAACTCGTTCACACTCAATTTAGCTGGAGTTTCCGGCTGACCTCCGTCGTTCAGACGGATGAAAGCCCCTCGCTTCGTCTGAAGACGGTTTTCTGGTGTTTTTGAGCCCAGAGCTGCACGTCTGAGTGACCATCAGGATGTCGGACATGATAAGTGACAGAACCACTTTACGTCAGGTCGTAGCAGCTTTTTAAAATTATAAATAAATAAATAAGAGGCCGTAGAAAACCTTGAAGCAGTTCTGCCTTCAGGGCTTAAAGCAAACTGGATTTTATACTTTACCGGTTCCAGGAAAGTTTTATTTATTTAAACTGTAACTTATTTTAGTTTTTACCGTTTTGAAATCTATTCAAACTTTTATAAAGTTCTACAAAATTAACAGAATTAACCTAATAAATAAAGTAAAAAACTTAAATAGGTTATTAACAGGTTTACAACCACATTATAATGCATTAACAATCCTTGATACAACTCTCCTCATATTGATGCAAGTTGACTATTTGTGCAGGTCAGCTGTTATATTTTATTTATTTGTTCACATTTAATATTTTAAACATCAAATTTTTGTTGGTAAGTTATGCTGCATGTTAGCTCTATGAACATTTGTAGTCACAAAGTTTGTTTTGGCAAATATGTAATTTAAGTGTAATCTGAACAAAATGAAAATAGTCCTGAAATAATTAAAGTATTTAACTTTTTTAAAACAGTGAACTTATGTCACTCTAAGAACAAGATTTATAACTTATAAATGATTCATAAAGTATTTATGAACTTATAACACATTTATAAAGCAAACTTTAAAAAAAAAGCTTTAATGCTGTATCATGAACGACCTACTTATAAAACATTAAATCAAAATTTATTAGTGAATGATTAGTTTAAAAATTATGACCCCGTGTTTCTCTTACTGTTATACAAGTGGGGTGCCCTGCCCCGTCAACAGAACTGCATGCACCCCCACCCCAACTGCCTGTCGGCACTGACGTAATGCTAAGCTAGCAGAATGCTAAGCTAGCAGCTTGCAATATAGGTGCAAAAGCTAAAGGCAGTCTCTTTCCTCATGAACCCTCATGATGACCCCCGCCCCCCCCCCCCCCCACACACACACACACACTCTAAAACTGTCTGTACAAACGGCACATGTTTCTGTCTCCACCCCCACCCCCCACACTCTAAAATGTCAGTATAAACAGAGCTGCGCAGCTCAGGACTTGTCTCCGTCCCCCCACGACAAAAAAAAAAAAATCACAGATGAGATGTGCGCCCCGCCATGTCAAGTTCTCTAGAGGAAACATTGTGGCCCTTTTGAAAAGGCATTTTTGAAACATTTGTAAAGAACCTTTTAAATCGTGTGGATGCTGAGTCAGCATGTACACTTTGTTCTTTTTGTTTTTTACTTGTATATTTTATGGTTTATGCTACTACATGCTTTGCACTATTTTAAATACTGTATTCATATTCTAAAACTTTCAGTTAAATCAGGCTATTACTTTAGTTTTAATAACACATTTTTCAACATATTTAACATTGCATATAACAATAACCTTTATAATAGTTTTCTCAAAAACCTTCTTCACTGTACTTCGCTAACACTATTGCTGCTAATGCTACCACTGCTAATGCTACCACTGCTAATGCTACCACTGCTAATGCTACCACTGCTGATGCTACCACTGCTAATGCTACCACTACTAACACTACCACTGCTAACGCTACCACTGCTAACGCTACCACTGCTAACGCTGCCATTACTAATGCTACCACTGCTAATGCTACCACTGCTAATGCTACCACTGCTAACAAAACCACTGCTAACGCTACCGCCGCTAACGCAACCGCCGCTAACGCAACCGCCGCTAACGCAACCGCCGCTAACGCAACCGCCGCTAACGCAACCGCCGCTAACGCTACCGCCATTAACGCTACCACCGCTAATGCTACCACTGCTAATGCTACTACCGTTAATGCATCCACCGCTACCGCTGATGATGAAAGACACATCACAACCATTGATAATGCTACCACTGCTAAGGCTACCATCACTAATGCAGCCTCTGCTAATCCTAATCTTGTTACTGCTAGTTCTATACTACTTCTAGTAGCATTGATGCTAATACTAGTCCTGTAAAGTTTTATATATTTTTTGTCTCGTATAGATGTGAACACTCATCTGTGAGGAACGCTAACAAGTGAGGAATAAAATGTGTGAACTGTCTTAGGGGCACTTCATTCTCACTGAGAAGAAAACAATATCAGAGCAGCAAATTAATTCAGAATAACTCACCGTGACAATTCCTCAGATGGACAAAGTGCAGACCGTCGCATATCTGTCCATAAAAAGCTGCGTAAAGTCGTGTGTAACTGTGGAACAACGACCGCGGAGCTGCTGGAGGACGTCACCAGTAGAAGAATTAAGAGGCAGCATGTGTTTTTGGGCATCACACTGACCAAACACTGATCAGGTAGGAGTCCTGAGCCGTACCAGGGCAGCTGAAAGAGACGGCCACATCAGATTACGTCCAGATATATGAACCCCCACTGCACCTGAAACGCTCCACAATTTCAAGAATATAATTGGACCAAGCTCCTGATGCCTCTGTGTTTGCTTTAATCGTGTTTTTAAACAGGTGCACAAAGTTGGAAACGCCTCGGCGTCAGAAGTGCACCGCCGGCAGATCAGATCATTCAACAACAAACTCCTCTTTACGTGTGGCAAACGTGTCCCCCCCCCCCCCCCCCCACACACACACACACACACAAACACACACCCCACTACTCACTGTATGTAGGAGCATCTCTGACACTCATTCTGTGAAATCTTTCATTTATTTGCATCTAGATATCATTTTTTAAATAATGGATCTTTACACACGTGCACGGTTTGATAAATCTGAGTATTTCAGTGCACATTTTGTCCCTACGCCAGCTTTCAGTGTGAAACATGTTCACTCTTTGGTGCACAAGGCTTCGTGTGTTTTCAGCGGGATTACAGCTCGGGCAACAAAGGCAGCGGGAGAGCATGTATCCTCTCAACATAAAGCCATGATACATTATGATGAGCACGACTTCTACATTCAGAAAAGCAGTTCTGTTGACGTTGGCGGCCATTTTGCTGCTGTCCTTTCATTACAGAATGCATTTTTATTGAGGCAGTACAAATGCTGTTGGATTTTATTTTAAATATCTTTTTCTAATCCGTGATCAGCTCAGTTACTGAGATGAGTTTTAGAGGAGCATCGATTCGTTGAGTAACTTCACGGATGACAATCAATAAAAATTGATCTGAGTCTGTATCGACACGTTTTGAAACGTCTAAGCTCCAGAAGTGGACGTGGATTAAAGTCCTGCTGCATCGGAGCAAAGCTTTTAATATTATTAACTTTATAAACATTCTATAAAATAAATAATGTAAGTCTGTGTGGCTGTGAGGACTTAGTTTCAGTTGAACGGTTTAAAAACTTGAGAGAAGATAAATTTCACGTTAGTGCATTTTTAAGCGTTTTTCTCCTGAAATAAATCAAGACTTTGAGAAATAACACAAACGTCTGATGATTACACAGGAGCCCTTCAGGTGAACGTTGCTGTGCGAGCGGTCTCTTGTGTTTGAAGGTCATTTGGCTGCGGCGGCCATCTTGTACTGGGTTGATTCTAAAAGCTAATCAGTTGTAGATGTGCGATCTGTGAAACTGACTTGTAGATATTTTTGTGTTTTCCATGTCAGTTGGCTGTGGCAGCCATCTTGAATCTGGTTGTTGACGTGCAGCCAATCATTCCTCTGCAGGTTTTAGGTTTTCATCCAGAGCTGCTTGTGATGTTTCATTAAAAGATCAACAAAAGCTTTATCAGACTTTTTAATGAAGATTAAAACTGACAAAAAGACACTAAAGGTGATGCTGATTGAAGGAACAGGATACAAGTGGAAATGGTTTGGCTGTGGGGGCTGCTTGAGAACCTGCTGGGGTCACAAACCTTCAGACCACAGAAGTCCTGTGCCGTGATTAGAAGTTTGTCAGAGTTCAGGAAAGGTCTGCGGTTCAGACGGAAGGAGCAAAATGATTTGAGGGAGGCCGGTGGGTCGGAGCGGACCTGGACATGGAGCTGCTGGCACTGAGGGAGGTGGTGGAGGTCTCAGACCGTCGCTCTGACCTTCTGTCCCACAATCCATCAGGGCGTCGGAGGCTTCATGGCTACATGCCAGGATGACAGATGTGGCTGTCAGCCCAACACAGTCCTGCGTGACAACGTGGCATTTCAACGGCTCGGATTATCGTTCAGACTTTGACACCTGGAGGAAGACGTGGCGTCTGCAGAGCCTTTCAGCTGCAGAAGCTCCAAACGTTCAGGGTTTCTGTGCAGTTCAGAAAAATACACACGTGGAATTCAGTGTTTTCTAGACCCCGTTGATTTTAGAAACAACTGTTTGGATACACGTGTGTCCTGCAGCAGCAGCTGGTGGTTTCACCTCACCACATGCTCTGGTTCACACGCTAAACAGGTGAGACTGTTTACAACACTACAGACAATAAACTGTAAATACAAATAAAACTTTAAAATACAATAAAACTTTAAAATACAAAAAACTGCAAATAGGGGAGTGGTGGCGCAGTGGTTAGAGACGGTGGACCTGTGATCGGAAGATCGCCGGTTCAAGCCCTGGTACCGACAACTTCAAAATGCAGGTGGAAAAGGTGAAACAGCCACACCTGCCTCCACCTTCATTCGCCGCACCCAGGGCCCATGAGCAAGGCCCTTAACCCCCACCATCTGCTCCCTAACAGGTCTCTCTTGAAAATGAGTTCTCGTGACTCAATGAGA